>JANSVA010000007.1:14667662-14681346 GCA_025504915.1 Erythroxylum reticulatum | reverse complement strand
TCTTTTGACCATAACTTCTTCTCTAGACCTCCAAATGACATGATTCTTAAACCATTGGATTCGTAAGACATTGATATACATCTTCACCAAGAATCATAGCTATCTAAAATGAATGGAGAAATAATGAGTGAAAAGAGTGGGATGGGTACAGTGAGTGTGCTCTTAAGCCATATGAACTGTTGTTTTCTACTGAACATACTTCGGTATTTTGATGATTTCTGGAGCCCTACTAATCCAAATGAGATGATTTTTGTTTTGTGGCAAACGAGATACATGGGGCTACAAATGTGATGAAGAAATTTTTGGTTAAATACCCAAGATTTGTCATGACCATACATTGTACATAATTCATGCCATACATGTGCTTTATTGAATACTTATAATTGTGTAAGTTGTGATATTGTGTATATTATTCGTTATAGAGGGGCAACCAGATCGTCAAGCTCCGGACATTGTCGGATCTTCCAGGTACTAGCTTCAGAAATAACTTGTGGGTAACCTAGACGATCTCACTCAATTAACTGTTTGCTTTAGAATATGATTTGAATAATGACATTGATGTGGTTTGATTGTGCTGATTCCGATTAAGGAAGGTTCGGTGATTCTGGTGTATGAATGATTTGTTAGAGTGCTCCTTATATGTGAACTTGCTGAAATAAGTGCTCCAAATGTACAAATTTTTGAATATGCATACGAATGCAAAAGTGAGCTCAGCATTTTTGTTAAATGCCAGATTACGGTCCAATAATAAATGTGGTCTAAATATGAATGTGCACCCATGTGATTGACCGAGGTGATGTTATGAGAAACTTTCATTACATGAATGTATGCAAGATAAAGGAAGTTATGACCGGAGTCGCCAGAATAAAGAGCTTAAAGCTTGGAATGTGATCAGAGCCTCGGGCTCAAGTGCGACTGTACCCGATATCCACTAAGGGATATAGGACGTTATATGACATAGCTCGGTATCCACTAAGGGATATGAGCTAGTAAAAAGGCACTTGGTCATAACAACAATAATAAATGAAAGTGAGTCTCACGTGCATTGCAATTATAATTGAAATGTGTCTTTTGTATGAATGATATGACTATTCTGAGCGTGGGACGTGATATATTATGAATAGGCAATGAGGGGAAATTATGCTATGTGTGATGATGTGATGCATGAATTGAGCGAACCATCGATGAAGGTTATCTCATTAAGTTCGTAAAACTCACTAAAATTGCAACGTTGTCTTTTTAGGACTGAGAGACAACTTTAGCTACTGCTGTGTAGATTGTGAGTTGACAAGAGAAGTCATAGCTCAAAGGTCGGTCAGTTGGAATTTTTGAATGGCTTAGATAGATTTGTTATATTTTCCTCTTTCATATAGTACTTTGGTACTAGGTTTGTTCATGTACAGGTAGTAAAGGTTGAAAGACTCAATGTAGACTTTCGCTTTTGAGAAATGAAATGAGGAACAGTTGGTCAAAAAAAAAAAGAATCGTGATTTCTTATGATGCTTTTTTTAAAGTGAATATTGATATGATGCCTTATAAAATGAATGTAGTGATCGAAAATAGCTCGCCCTTATCATAGGATATGTACCAAAATGATCTTCGGGCGTCCCGGTGTGTACCCTACGGTAAGGGGGTGCTACAACTTCCATATCAAGCTTTCTCATTATAGGCCCGAAATGGGTTCGATCTACACTAATTATGGTTCATTTTCTTACTGAACTTCGGCCCACTAATATATATCATTTATTGGGTTACTTTATTATCTTTATCTAGATCAAATTTATGTAAACTAACTGATAAGTTATTAAAAATTGTTAAAATGCAATCAATTGTTGTCCACCAAATGAGAAAATTTCTAACATTCTCCCCTTTGGACAATAATTAATTATACTATTGACATAAATTTAAAATTTGTTTGAAAATATGGTTAAGCCACATTACTATAATGGTACCAAGTTTAAAACAAAACATTTGATCTAAAGATAATGAAATTCCATCATTCCGTCTCTCAAGACTTTCAACACTGAAAAATATCAAACATATATGTCATACGTGACACTGGTCCAATATAATCACGCATATCTAATACCTCACTAACATGAATGAAAAAATGAATTGCAAACTAGGATGATACTTTTATAATCTGATATGTATCATCTTTCCGTTTATAGGTCTCGATTTCTTTAAACTTTAGGTCAAGCTGCATTAGAGAAATATTGTTTTATCTCACCAAATGTTAAACAACATTAAAGAAAGCCTTTTTGTTCCCTTACTAAATGCTAGACTGCATTAGATAACACCTTTATAGGATTAAACACTTATATCCCACTATGTCATGTTAAAATCCATAGATATACTTATTAAATTATATGTGTCCTAATGGCATAGACTTATGGTCAATCCATTAACAATGCTTAAGATCGACATAGACCTTAAAACGTTTACACGTACTATAACAACGTATAGTAACAAGTATGATTGAGGATAAACAATGATCATCTTTGTTGATAACAATCATATTGTCATAATACATCAAAATATATAAACATACAAGGTGCAAACATAATGATCCCTAACTAACAGTGTCTAAGGACTTCAATACATCCATACTATATACATGTATCAAGTTCCTAAGCCAAACTACCTGTGTAGCCCTTATAGCATGCTACAAACTCGGCATGCTTGGTCGAGGAAGTCATCAATGTTTGCTTGACACTCTTCTATGATACTGCATCATCTACTAACATGAACATATAATCTACAATGGACTTTTTGTCATCCAAACACAAAATCTGAATCTACATACCATACGAGGTTTAAATTGTTGACTCTTCTATATGTCAACATATAATCCTTGGTTTTCTTTAAGTATCTCATAATCTCTCATCATGAGAGATAGGTGTCACAACAGGTTTACAAACAACCATATTAAATGTTTGTAAAACACGCTCAATGTATGCACTTTATGAGAGGCCTAAAGAGTGTTGAGATTTATCCCGTTAAATTTGAATACCTTGGAAAAAGGATGCCTCTTCAAGGTCTTTCAGGTCAAAATACTTGGCCAAAAGTTGCTTATCTTCATGTAATATGGTCAAGTCATTCGATACGAGCAATATGTCATTCACATATAACAGTAGGAAGATAACTTTGCTTCCCCTAACCTTGTAATACAAGCACCTTCTAACTTTATTTTCCATGAAGCCTAAAGAGGTTAAAACTCATCAAACTTTAGGTATCACCGTCTAGAAGCCTGATTCAAACTGTATATTGATTTTTTCAATTTTTAAACTTTGTTAGTCTTTAGTTGTTTCTGAAATCCTTCAGATTGCTCCATATAGACCTCTTCATAAAGGTCACCATTCAGGAGAGTGGTTGTAATATCTATCTGATGCAGCTCCATATCATAATGAGTTATTATTGCCATGATCACTCTAAATGCATCTTTCAAGGATACGGGAGAAAAGATAAAAGTAAAGTTAACCCTTTCTCTCTTAATGAAGCCTCTAGCAACCAACCGAGCCTTAAACCACTCAATTTTACCCTGAGTGTCCTTCTTAGTCTTAAACATCCATTTATAACTAACAGGTTTGCAATTAAAAGGTAAATTAACTAGCTCTCATACCTTATTATGCTTTATGGATTGCATCTTGTCCTTCATTGCATCCCACCAAAAATTTGTATGGAGTCAAAAAACAGCTTCTATAAAAGTAACTATATCCACAACATGTCCAATATCATAGTCTTGAATACCCAAATAGACTATGTAATTAGATGAGATAATAGGTCGTCTTATTCTAGTGGGTCTTCATAATTGCCTTAATTCTTGTACCTTAGAAGACTATCTTTGTACAAGTATGAATTCTTGTTCCTGTACAGATATGGTACTGAGACCTTGATCCACTGTACCTTACTATATGAGTGATGGATATAAAACAAGTGTATTATTCACCCTGCTCTCATCTGAACGGCTAGGAGGACCAACATCATCATAGACATCATATTCAAGAACTTAGGCATTTTTTATTCCAAAATTCTAACTCCATTTCTCTACAGAAAAATATATAGCTTTTAGAGTGGTTGGGATTTCCAAATAGACAGTAATGAGTATAAAGAGCTTGTAATTTATTTTCATAAGGATTATACAACCGTACTTTAGCAAGGCAACCTTATACACAAATGTGGGAATGGTTAAGCTTCCACCTTTTCCAGATAATTAGGTAGGTTAGTCCTGCTTTGCATTAAAGTCAACATGTCCTTTAGGGTGCAATTATGCCTTTCTGTCACACTAGTTTCTTAGGACTACTCGGCATAGTGCATTGAGTCACTATTCCACCCGATTCTATATGCCTAAAAAACAAACCCTTTTCTTATCCTAAAACCCCATGTTTTTCATAATATTCTTCTCTAGACAATCTTAATAACTTTTTCCATATGATTCTCAACTTCAACCTTAAACATCTTGAATTTATCAAGAACTTCAGACTTTTCTTTAAGCAAGAACACAAATTCATAATGGGATTAATCATCCTTAAATGTCATAAAATATCTTAAAAAGCATAAGTAATTGTATAAGGTTTGCATATGTCTGTGTGGACGAGGTCCAATAAGCCAGAAGCACGAGTTGATCCCTTTTCTCTTTATTTTAGTTAACTTACCCCTGTGACAGTTAACATATGTTTCCAGATCATCAAAACTAAAGATGGAAGAATGTTTTTCTTTATCAATCTCTCAACTTTATATCTATAAATATAGCCTAAGCATTTATGCCACAATATATATGACTTTGACTTTATCATGGCTCTATTTTTCATGACCTGTTCGACAAGATATGAAGAAGCATATCTCTTATTTAGGGCAAAACACATTCTATATCAACCATATGATTAGAAAGGTGTACTAATATGTTTTGTATTGAAAGATAACTATACAATCGAAGTATCAAATACAAAACAATAACCTTCTTTATCTAATACTGATACATATATCATATATAAAATGTTTCATGTGAACAAAAAAAGCAAAATGAAACATGTATCAAGGTTTAAACATACATTCCCTATAGATATTTCATTCACTTCTTCATTATTGCCAACCATCAATTTCTCCTTTTCTTTATTTAGCGTTATCCTGGATATGAACTCCTGATGGTTTCTATCTTTCCTTCCGGGCCTTATAGCTCTAGTAATCTCACTCTTATGTCCCTTTTTTTCACAAAAGAAACACCTCATTCTTTATGTCATAGAACTTTTACCAACACTAGATTGACCAACATCAACATGTGGAGAAGATTTAAACTTCCTACCTTTATATCTTTAGGGCTTAACCATTTCTTTTCCTTTAGTTGCTAAAAGAACTTTATGAACGGTATTCTTTAACTTCTCCTCTTTAGCAACACAATAGGCAATCAAAACATCAAAGTCCCATTTCTCATCATATGAATAATGTGTCATCACTAGATAACTAAACTCTAGAGGGAGTGTGCTCAGAATTTAGTGAACTATGAAGACATCAGAAGAGAAATACTCAACTCCTCCAGTTTACTGTGGAGACAAATCAATCTTGATATGTGCTCCCTCACTCCCCCTTCTCCAGTGTACTCTATGGAGAATAATTCTTTCATCAAGAGACTTATCTCAACATTTGACAAGACTAAGTACCTTTGGGAGATATTATTAAGAAACTCGCATGCTATGGTTATCTCTAGAAGTCCACTAAGTAGATGGTTAGGAATGGATCTTTTAATGGTCATGCAACATAATCTGTTCGACCAATCCTAGGTTGCATAGGTTGCTTTATCAGCCTCCGAGCTATAAGATGTTAGTGAAGGTGGCCTATTCGTATGTATAGCCATATCAATATCTGTCATCGTCATTGCACTCAATACATCCTTTATCCACTTCTTAAACTTGAAACAAGTCAGGATTTCAATAGTGACATTGGATTCATTGCTACAAAATGACAATGTAAAGATCAACATAAATGTAGAATAAAGTGTTACTCAAAGCTATTAAATAATATCTATACTGAGAATCTGGTCACACATATTATGAAATACTTATGGGTTGAATGCACAATATAAGCAACTAGACCTCCACATAAAGCAATTGAAGTATACACCATTAGCTCTCATGACACTACCACATAGGGGCAAATAGATCATTTAAGAAATGGCTTTCCTCCATCTAATGTCTTTATGCTCATCTCAAAATCTCATATAAAGCCAACACTTGTGGGTAAAATAACCAAACATGAGACTAGAGATACCCCCAACATGCAAGTAGAATAATTCAGATACTGACTTGAAAGGTCATTGTGGTAACTACAATCTCATCAGTACTCAAAAGGTCCATAAACACAAGAGATACATTTTTATGTTAGCCTCACATTCTTTATAGGCACATTCTTTATAGGCAAACAGTATGTGACAATATTCCATTAATAAATACAAAAATTGATGCACATTCTAATTATCACATACTAATGATGAAAACATTATCATCAAATTTTCTTTAAGACTTTTATGGCAAAATATCTCAATCAGAGTAACTATTATGCTATTTTGAATATTGAATCGACCACCTGAGACACAAAAATCTCAAGTATCTCAATTATGTCAAGTTCGTAATATGAAAATTCACTCAAAAATGACTTTAGAATGCCTTATTTTTTTTCTAGAGTTAAACTTTATTTATTATTAATGTAATAAATTCAAAAAAAAATTAAAGTCACTTTATAAATTCTCCAAACCTAGGAACCGACCCAAAATGGCCTGGGATATCTTTATGGGAATTCTGAAATTTTGAGTTTTTTTTTTATGATGATATCATACAGATGTCAATGAGGTATTGCAACGTTTATGTCAACGTGACGATTGCACACGCCCAGAACCCATAGGGTGCTTGTACTAAACCTATATAGCACTTGACATGCACTCGCCAACCACCTCTAGTGTGTGTCTTGCACTCGCAACATTTTCTCTCTCCTCATCGAGAAACAAGCGAGTTTCTTGTTTCAAGTCAGTTTTTTAGTCTCCAAAGCTCATTTTAACCTCGTTTTTCAATGCTAACACATTCAACATATATTCAAGCAGCCATACGCTAGAAAAAAATAAAAATGGATTGTTTTTCTCTAAGTTTCATATGGCGGAAAATCTAAAATTGATTTTTATTTATTTATTCGATTACATAACCTGTCTGATATCTGTAGTTAGGTGTCAGGTATAGTCAGTTCTACATAAGAAACCTGCGTACCCCATGGTGTTTATCACCTTGTATCTTGTTAGCCTTCGTTACTACAGAGAGTTTTTCACGTAAACTTTGTGGTTAGCTTTGACAACATAGCTCACGTTAATTTCATGTCAAAAGGATCTGATATATTTATAAAGCCATTGTCAAAACAAGTCTCAAATACTAAATTATAAACAACAATATGTCGAAGAAAATCAATGTTGAACATATCTAATGTCTGGTAAGATGGATCTAAGACGTTCAAAAGTTGAATCTCTTTCTTGTCGTCACATGTGACAGAGACACTTGGTGGGCCAAGAAAATGAAGAAAAAAGGAACATTGACGAGGAGCTAAAAAAAATCCTAACATAATATCTAGAGTCAGCACTGAGATGACATCTACTACGATGTCAAAAGACTCAACCTAATTAAAAAAAAGGTAGCAAAGTTACTAACTTATTACACGCATATATCACTATTTATTGACTTTTGTTTTTTTTTTTTTAATCCAGTAAACAATGAGTTTCTACATTCCAAAGATTACTGACAAAGCTAAACTGGGGCGATTCATTAAAATTAGCATTCTTTCTATCTCTTGTTTTAATTTTCCCCCTTTCTCCGGTATGATAATACAACCTTTGATATACTAAAAGAAATCACAGGACAAACAATAGAGTCATACATATGATATGACTTGCACCAAAAAGAATGAAAGATTTACAGGAGTTGGAGAGTAAAGAACCTTTACAATAACAAATGCGGTCATCTTCCTTCTTCAATAGAAGAAACGGAGATGGAATTCCTAGAATAATCCTCAACAGAACTGTTGCCTCCCGAGCCCTTAGTTAAAGCAGTATTTGTGCTGCCGGTAATAGTGTTAGTCAAAGCACTAGTAGTGGTTGTTGTCCAGTGTCCGGCACGGCCTTGAGTTCCCGGTTTGCCGGGTTGTGGCAATGTAAATGAGTCACTTGACAACATCAGATGGACTGAGTTCATATCAGGCCTATCTGATATACTCTGCTGACAGCATAACAAGCCTAGTTGAATGCACATGGCCGCCTCATCTTTATTGCAGAGTGTAAGACTTCGATCAACGAGTTCCAACGTTTTTCCTTGTCTGTAAAGCGCCCAAGTCTACATTAAGAGAGAAAAATCAAGTGATATAGAAACCTTTTCCAAATTGGAGTTGAAGTAAAGGAGGCAAAGTAGATGTTAATAATCAGGAGCTTTGACATAAGGGTGTTTAATTTCAAGTTGATGTTGCTAGACTTAAACTTTGTTCCCCAGCTTCTTGTACTTCATCTATTCATTCATGCTCCACATTGCTTATCTAAATAGTATCTGCTTAATAACACGTCAAACACGGTCCAAAAGTCTCGGCAGGATCCAACAGCAGCTGGCTTGCTCATGCTGTGCATTTCAACCAGCATGGCGAGCAGGCAATTCAGCTTTCAACCTTTTTCTTATTCTTTATAGTTCAAAATGAAATTAAACTTAAACACTTGGGGAGCAATTTTGGCACAATGAGAGTCAGTCTTAGGACCACAAAAGTGCAGACAGAAGTTAAAAATTGTTTAGGATTGCAAAGTTATGACTATCTTTGTGGTTCTTTCCTAAGCCCCATTTCCAAATGAATCATCAAAGATAATGGCCTCAGTATAAATTGAGGCTCATCTGAGAACAATCTGAATGGCAAGGCAACTGAAAGTTGTTATTTGCAACAAATTTCAGGTTATCGACTTCCTTTTCTTTCCTCTCTTGCTTCTTAGATTTAGACTATAATCTCCTTGCTAAACAGTATGTCTATAAAACTGAGAATAAGGATAATAGCTGGACGTGTTGTATTACGGTTCTAGAACAATAGAACCACCTAGTCTTTCTGGTCATACAACATCAAAGAGAAACGCTATGAAAGATTAACTTACATAGGTCAAGAGGTCTGCCTTTTCTCTAAGTCTGATGTCATGATTCTTTCTCCCACTCACAATCTCTAACACCAAAACTCCATAGCTGAAAACATCACTCTTCACAGATAAATACCCATGCATTGCGTATTCTGGGGCCATATAACCACTGCATTAAAAATTTATATTCACTTTCATGTTTAGACACGGGAACATGTCTCATACACAGAATTGTAAGGACATTGCAATATGTAGAAAAATGGACTAAAACTTTACTCACTGAGTGCCAGAAATCCTAAATGTGTTAAGATGGGTGTCATCACCAGGAAAGAGCCTTGCAAGGCCAAAATCAGATATTTTTGGATTCAACAGTTCATCCAGTAAAATATTGCTGGCTTTGATGTCTCTATGAAGGATTCGCACTGGAGCTTCTTCGTGCAGGTAGAGAAGGCCTCTAGCCACGCCAGTAATAATCCTAAACCTTGTCATCCAATCAAGAGATGAAGCCTTCTCTCGATCTGCACATTCATCACTTACAATTGTTAAACCAAAATTTTCTTTACCAAAACAGTAAAACTAACTTTTCATTAATGATAAAAGCAAAGAGAAGCTGTTTACCAAAAAGAAAGTAGTCAAGGCTTTTGTTAGGAAGGTATTCATAAACAAGCATCTTCTCCGGTCCTTCTACACAGCACCCCAACAAAGTGACCAAATTCCTGTGCTGGACCTTCAGTAACAACCTCACCTCATTAGTGAATTCTCTAATTCCCTGTCTTGAATTTAATGAAAGCTTCTTCACGGCAACTTCTTCCCCGCTAGGCATCAATCCCTGTAGGAGATAGAAACTTTTGTTCAATTCAACTTCTTGACAACAAGATATGTTTCCAGATGAAGACCCCTTCTTCTATCATACGTGTAAGATAATAGGAAGCCATAAAGTGTTAACGCAAGATTCAAAAAGATCCTAAGAAACATTTTCAGCTATCCATTTGAAACACATAACAAGAATCAAGGAAATGATTGCATATCTTTCATATACTTGAAAACTCGTGCTGGTTGATAATTACCCCAAGGAAACTCAAGCTGATAGGTAAAATTGTAAAAGATTTAGGATGATCCCCACAACAAATTATCATAATAATAATTATTTTTATGTAGTAACATAACGTTGCGTGTGTGTGAGAATATCTGAAGTAAGTTTGACATTAGTTGATTGATACTTGAAAATTTAGGAAGAAATTCGTATAGATATAAAGCTGTGAAATGCTGAACACATTCACCGTATGCGATGGAGTAAAGTCGTCCAGAAGTTTGATAGAAGTAATCTTTGAACCATCTTTTAGGTTATGAATTTCAAAAACAACTTCATCGTGGATATATCGTCATTTATTTGGAACTAAGTGAGCGAGTAATTAACGAAGCCTGATGGATTATCAGACACGTTTTCTGAAAATGGCTCAAAATTAAACTATGAATGATCAGCAATTGTGTTAAATTCTATCACATGATACAAAATTGTAATAGAATACACAATATATATTCAAAATCTGTACTAAACAAGAAAAAATTCTTATATTGTGCTTCAAATTAGTCTTTTTTTTTTTCCCAGTAAGGAACTAAGTAGTATACCTTGTAAACAGGACCAAATCCGCCATGACCTAGCTTGTTCAAATCAGAGAAGAAAGTGGTAGCAATTTGAAGAGTAGATAGTTGGAAGAAGAGGCCGTTGGTATCGCTGGCATCTTCATCGGCGGCGTAGCCACCTTGATTGGTGGCGGAGTTGAGTCTTTTATCCAAGCAAGGGCAGAGGTAGGAGAGAAAACCCATCAAAGCATTGAACTAAGCAAGAAGAAAAAGCCCGAGTACACGTCAAGTGTCCGTTCCGTCGGGCGGCTTCGACCGTTGTGGTGGTGGTGGTGGTGGTTGACGATGGTTTGAAGTTGACTCGTGGTTTGATCACCTTATGCATTTTGAATCGCAGAAATTTGTATGTACCTCTACACGGTATGATGTAGGTCCCACACAGACAGGTCGAACGCTTTGTTGGTTTGTTCAAATTGGAATTGGATTTGGCCTAGTCTGGCTTCTTTCAATTAAAAATGAGTGATCATTCCATTTTAACAACTCATAGAAAAAGATTGTGGTACATCAAAACTGAAAACATCAGTCATTAAAGATGACTCAACTGTGGGACATGGTTGAGATGTTATTTTTGATACAACCTGCTGGTGCATCTGAATTTGGCAAAATAAGTCAATTTTTAATTAAAAAAAAAGATGACTCAACTTTCCAACTATTTTTAAGATTAAAAAAAACGCGAATATTTTCTTCAATTGACTCATGAAATCTTTGACTAAGGTGAAATGTTTTCTTCATTTATTGATTCATGAAAATCTTGATTAAGGTGAAACGATATTTTGTAAATAATTTACAAATATCACCAATTGAATCGATAGCTAATGACAGAGAACTAATATAATTAGACTCAAAATAGAGTAGACATTAATTTCATATTCTATATCTAATCGAAATATTGTATAATGAAAGGATTGAATTATATAGAAAAATTATGCACAGAAAAGTTAGTTAAAATCACTTTGACATTTCTAAATATTTGGGTGATACGTTGTTAGACGTCAATCTTGATCTATGATAATAAATTGTTTAATTGGAGAATTAGAGAATCTAATTTTAATTATGAATTAAAATTAGATTTTATAATCATTGTCAACATATTTGGGAACCTAACGGGTCTCATATATAAAATGGGTTAAAGAGAATAAAGTTAATTTAATCAAGTTAGGCTTGATTATAAAGTTTGAGAAACTTTATGATTAAATATGAGATATTTAATAAATAAGGATCAATATGAGATATTGAATCTTGTATGGGCATAATTGATATTTAGTTAGAATAATTTGTAATTCTAATTAAAGTTTAATTGCAATTAGAATTTAATTTCAATTAAATTACTAAAACGTCTAAAGTTTATTATAAATAGGTTTAAGCTTTATGGAGCTAGCACTTCTTGCTTAACTCTCTTTATAAGAGTTACAGAGTTCTGTCAACCTGTTCTATGGATATCGTTAGAGACCGAACACTTGTGCGGCTATGGTAGTTGAGACAGATCACTTTCAGGAACAATTCAAGGAATACGACAAGACAAAGATTAAGTTTTAAAATAAGGTACGATTAAAATTCCGCTTTATTATGATTTGTATTAATCATTTTATAGATTTTAATTTTCAAAAAATCAAAAGTTACGAATAAATTTTGTTATTATTCCGCTATGATCGGAATCAAATGCTGACCCAATTTTGCAATAGGAGCAGCCATAACAAAAAGGTAGAAGAAGAAAAGGAAGAAAAGATCAATCTATGTTTAGGTTATCAGTCTAAAAAATGACGTCATTTAAGTGGAGAAAATGACGTCGCTTATATTGTTTTTGAATTCTTCTTTTTTCACTACGAACATATTGTCGTGAAAGCAAGTAGAATTAAAAAACAACGTAAATGACGTCTTTCGTAGTTAGAAAACGTAGCTAATAGTTGTAAGAACTTAATCAAATTTGTGTTTTAGGTATGAAAAATACTTCGTAGTTAAATTTTTTTTTTACTACAAAACCAAGTTCACTGTTAGAAAATGTCACCAAATATCAATAATGAGAATCTTAATAGTTTGATGATTCTCATTATTGATATTATGTTATTTACTATTAAAATTTTAGTAGAGATTTATAATGTAGATCAAATATGTTTTTGATGAATTGATTGAAATTATAAATGAATTATTTTTAATATTGGAAATTTATATTTGAATTATTGTTAAATTATATAAAATTTTAAGATCAAATCATATTATATAGCATAAGTTCAACAAACCAATATGGAAAGGTCTTGATACATTCACTACATATAAAATTAACATTTCTAAAGTTTAAAATTTTAATCTCGAAGACTTTGAATGTCGGAATATTTTTTACATGAACTTATAGGTATTTTGTCCCTTTTAATTTCCTAATATTCATCATGCATATATTTTTTTTATGTGGAGGGTTGGGTTAATTTAAATGTACACAAATCATTTTATTGCCAAGTTAGAAAGAAAGTAAAGCTTTCTTGTTTTCCCTGTGTTTCATATTTAATGCCTGAACTTTTAGAAGATCAATAAGTACTTTTCTCCACTACGAAAGTTATTTTTAAAAAAAATCAGTATTTGGCTGTAAAATAAAAAATTATTTCTTTAATAGATATGACTTTTTTGGTAACCAAAATACAGCTTTTTAAGAAGCTAAAATTTGAAGCTTCTCAAAAAAGCACTTTTTAAGTAGATTTTTTAGATCAATTAATGAGCTTATTTTTTAATCTCTTTTATCTTTATGTTTCACACATAATTCCTACAATATCTATAAACTTATCTTTATGTTTATTTTGAGAGTTATATAATATTATTTAGTTTTTTTATATGTTTTGATTTTTATTTTTGATATTAGTTTTACTTATGTTATAATTCATATAAAAGATTTGGTTAGATATATTTTCATTTATGTTTCAT
>JANSVA010000007.1:14617828-14634418 GCA_025504915.1 Erythroxylum reticulatum | reverse complement strand
GTTAAATAGATATTGCAATACTTTTAACAAAGCAATTTTTTTAGGCAAAAAATAAAAAAGCCACAATTTATTCTTTCATTACCAAATGTAAACAACAAAAAATGCATTTATATGATTATATGAATTGCGTACGTACTATCAAATGTAAATGACAAAAAACTGCATTTATATATAATATATAGTACATAAGGTATTGTAAAATGCAATCCTTTAACATATTCAAAAATATAAAAACAAAAAAACACTAGCTAAAATATTCATCTACAATATCATCCTCCATTCCATATAGAATATAAATGAATTCTAAATACTAAACAAAACCAATGTGTATGAGCGATCCAAAATCTTTTACTAAATATCTCATTGTCCAATCTTAATCATCACCATCCTACAAATAAAGAAAGAAAGAAATACGTAGATTAGAATCATAAAACTACCATGCTCACAAACAAGTTGATATATCTAAATAATAAAATACTAACGACAAAATGTAAATATAGAAAATTATGATGTTTATTTTCATAAGAAGCTCATTATAACAACAGAGATAAACTGGAGTGAAACAACTTAAATTGATACAGAAGGCATAATTAAGCATTTGACTCATAAAAGAAAAAAGAGCACAACAATCACTTAAAATTTTAAATCTATTAGAATTCCAGTGTCACTAAGGAAAGCTTTCCTATATAGTGACAAAGAATATGCCAGAGTATCTTATAACGTAGCTCCATCCTTGGCTCTCAAATACATGAATTTGTATCACATAATCTTGGATCCAAATCACCTTCACCAATCTGAAACAATAGACTCTACCAGATAATATAATCCAAAAGTACATAAGAAGAATGGATGAACTAACGTGAATCACTTTTCTAAACCAAAAGTAAAGATAGCGTAAGGATATGATGTTTCATTTAAATTTGCTGTGATAAGATTCTTAGCTGCCGACAATTCCAACTGAAAAAACACAACAGAACCATTCTTATCGCCAAATCATGGCCAACTTCACTCCCAACAAATAAATAAGAATAGGTAGAAGCCTTATACAATAATTCTTTTCGAAAACCAATAAGAGTAAATAAATATATGAACATTAGATCAAAAGGGTAAATATTTAGAGATACCTTTATTACGTAAGCATAGTTGGCTTGTAAATCTCCTTTAAATAGTCCTATCTACAAAATAAGTGCAGAATTGCATGTTAAAGAAGTGGAAAATTACTTCATGAAATGAATAGCACACAGTATTGATTGACCAAAATAAAATTAGGCTAAGAAACTCAATCATGATGAGAGAAAAATTGACTTCATCAATACAATCATTACCAAAAAAAATCAAGTAGCATATTCATCAAATAAGCAATGAAGTGATTTTCACTCAAGTTTTCATCTAAATAATTTCATAAATTTTCACATTTAAAATCAATAGGAAAAACTAAATATGGAGTAACAAAAGTTTTCTTCTTTCTTCTTTTTCTTCTTATCCATAACCCTCTAGAATTTATACTAATGTCTTCATTGAAGATTTGGTCGGCACTAAACATACAAATTGTCATCACAAACTTGGAGATAAAAATAAGTTTTACAAACTCAAATATAAAGCATTTACACTCAAATTTATAGCCTAATTATTAAGGAAGTAGGAACAATAATTAGCACGGAAAAGGATTCATCAGATACTCCAAAGGGATAAAGCAATGATGTCACCAAGGATCAGTTTATAAAAGTATGACTAGAAAATCACATTGTTTTTTGTAAAAGAGAAATAAGTAATGAGAGTAATCTGTTTCCTTAAAGCATGATGTGAACCAACAAGAACTTGATTCAGTAATACCACCAACATCTACTTGAGAAGAATAAGACAAGTTTAGCAGAGCCAATGTTACACAATCATCGCATTTACCATTTCTTAACTTGGTTTTCATACACATAACTATGAATACATACATAACCATTCATTTTAGTTTCAGAACCTAAAATAAATGTCAGCAATGGTGTTTGCCAAGTCTTTGATTTTAACTATGCATAAGATGCCACAAAGCATATACAGGGAAGTCATAGCACTAAGCAGATACAAAGAAGATCTATAAGATCCAAATGGAACCCTCAAATTCCCAATATTGATTTTTAAAATTGACAAGTTAATAATAAAGCTCCTGATTTCTTCAAATGCAAAATCAAAACCTCCAACAATTAGATGGATGAGAAAACAAGTCGAAACAAACCCTAAAATCCCTAAGCACGACACACACAAGCACAGATTATGAAATCAAATCATAAAAAGAAGCGAGAGATGCCTGGATAATCTTGAGGGTGTGCTGTTTGCTGACAAGATGGGGGCCACTGGAGACGAAGATGCTTTGTCGTCCAAACTCTCTTATTGTTTAATCACTGCGTCGATCAAGTGTATTTGCTTGGGCTCTCACTGCGTCGCCATTAAAGTTGTACTCCTCTTTATTTTTTTTAATACAATTAATTTTTAATTTTTCAAAAAAACACTCTATCTTTTGTTACTTGTAATTAGTCTTATAATTATTATTATATCACTTTCATCTCCCTAAAATATTATAAATGGTATAATATATGCATAAAATTATTTCTTTATTATTTATATGATATATAATTTAAAATAATAATATTTTAATTGTTGTTAGGTATGACAAAGTTTGCCCATTCTTATCTAGTTTAGCTCGACTCAGTTCGAGTTGATTGGATTTTAGGTTGTGCTTAGTTTTATAATATTTTTAAGTTTCAAGTCAAGCTAGGACTATCCGGTTCAACTTGATCCAAAGTTTAATTTTTTTAAAAATAAAATTATATTTATTTACAAATTAAATAATATATTTAATCGAGTTTGATTAGGCTACATTGTGATCGTACTCAAATAAATTGGGCTTAAATGGATATGAGTCAAACGCTACTTATTGTTACCTTCAGTTATTGTTTAAGAGTGCAATTAAATTTAAGAGTGCAACAAATTTAATTGTTACTTATATAAAATTTTATAGCAACGACACTTTAATTTTGTTACCTTTTTAGGTATATGACAACAAATTGCAATTATAGTTACTATTGACTATTAATATTATTCAAGACAACACTTTAAAAACCATTGCATTATATTAGTTTAAGGCAACACTTTTTAAAATGTTACAAATCTAATGTTGCCTAAAACACTTTTTGCCATAGTGTCCATCTCAAAGGTAAGAGTTGGGAATGGAGAATTCATATATGTTAAAGTAAAGGTTTTGTTGCAATTGAAACTACCGCTGGAGTCCAAGAGATTCCTAATGTGCTTTATGTTCCAAAGATTCATCAAAATCTCTTAAATGTTGTTTAGTTTGTGGATAAAGGTTACATAGTCAGTTTTGGAGATAGAACTTGCATGATCGAGGATGTAGAGGGGCTGGAAGTGTTTTTTGTCAAGATGAAGGGAAAGTCTTTCACTCTTGACTTAATGGATGAGGAGTAGATTGCATGTCAAGCATCTATGAAAGTCACTGATCTCTGGCATAAGAGATTGGATCATTACCATCATTCCTCAATTTTATTAATGCAAAGGCATGGAATCGTAGAAGGATTAGATCCAGTTGAAGACAACTTATCAAATTGCAAAGCCTATTAGAATGGCAAGCAACATAGGTTGCCTTTTTCACAGAAGGCTTGGAGGGCAATAGACAAGCTTCAATTTGTGCACACTGATCTTGGAGAACCTTTTAGAACACCTTCACTTAAAGGTAGTAAGTACTACATAACCTTTATAGATAATCTAACAAGAATGTGTTGGATCTTCTTTCTCAGATTTAAATATGAGGTTGTAAATATGTTTTGGAGGTTTAAGACTTAGGTAGAGAACCAGAGTGGCTGTAAGATGATGATCATAAGGAAGACTAACATATAAGCCTAGTGAGTAACTCCACCTATTGCTAATTGGTTTTAGGATGGAACATCACATGAGTTTGTGTGTGGTCTAACTTTCCTCCTCGTGTGAGCCCGTAGGTCCATTGCAAATTTAATATGGGATTAGAGCCAATGAAGATCTTGGCCTACTATTTACCCTAGAAGGGGCCCCATCATTTAAACAATTGGAGAAGAATTTGAAGTATGCATGGTGCAAGTGACCCAGCAGTATTGTTTGCCCCAAGAGGAGCCCTATTTGACCTCAATCACAAGTCCAGCCCTTATGAGGATTGTTTACGTACCTCTCCAGATTACCCAACCAAAAAGGGACTCACATGTGATGGGGAGTGTTGAGAATACCCATATGTGAGTGTCCTTCATCGAAAAAAGAGGGGAAAGAAGACTTAACATATATGTCTAATGAGCTACTCTACTTATTGTCAATTAGTTTTAGGATGGAACCTCACTTGGGCTTGTGTGTGGTCTAACTTTCCTCCTTGTGTGTGCTTCCCATTGCAAATTTAAAAAGATTGGAGGTGCCTAGCTTAAGAGTGAAAAGGTTCTTCGTAAAGTTCCATAACAAAACTAAGAGCAGACCTAAAACTAATTAATGGGAAGAGAGTCAATGCTTAGTTGAGGAACACATCTTTTCAATAAAAGGTGAGACTATATAACAACAATAAAACAAGGACTTAAAGAAGGATACTTGGTGCTGATAAGAACTAATGCATCCAATAGATCTATAAAAAGGGTAAGTTAATACCAAATTGGACAGAACTATTCCAAGTAAGAGAAATACTCATGCCTAGTACCTATAAGTTGGAGAATTTAGGTGTAACATACCGTTACCTACAGGGAGGCTAGAATAGTAAATAAGAGTGGTCAATGAGAGCTTAGAAATGCATTTCCATGCTCATGCATAATATGACATACACACACACATATGTGAATAATGAAAGTTTTGTACATGAAAATAATTGTACATGCATTCATGAATAATTCTGAGTATAATTGGATTAAGTTGTAATTTTTGGAAATTTTGTGGATTTTGAATTTTTGCATATTGAAAATTTTATTGATTAGTGGATTTGTAATATTTTCGAATTTTTGTGAATCTGGAAAAAATTTCCCAAAATATTGAGTGTTATTGGACGAGGAAAAATGTCGCTTGGTAAGTAAATTGATGAATGGAAATAGAAATAAAAGTTTAATAGTATCAAAGAAATTTCATTGATTACTTTAGAGTTTTTTAGAAATGTCATTGGAAAATTATGGACAATTGGAGTAAAATTTGGGGTTTGATTGAACTAGTTAAGTGAGAGCCTAATTAAAGCCTTAAGAATTGGGCATATGGGCAAGTGACAAGTGTCACTTGCCAAGCCAAGTTTTAAAGCTACATTTCTTTTAAGAAAGACAAAGACACTATTTTTCTTGTCTTTAAAATATCTTCTTCGTAGCCATCTTCTTCAAGTCTCCTTCTAATACACAGAGTTTTTCATCAAATACCTTCCGAGAGACTTCTTTGCTCTTCGTTATCCCATACCACTTCTACACTGCTATCTGTTTCTTTTGCCCTAAGAAAAACTGAAGCTAGTCAATTTATATAATGGTGTACGCGAATTGCATGGAGTTAGGGCTTTGGAATAGTTGAAGATCTTGGAACTTTTAAAAAATAAGTATTGGATAAATCCTTTAGAGTTGTGGATTTATGAAATAAAATTGATGAATTACTATCATTAGCATGAACATGGAATTTACGTACATCTTTATGAACACTATATAAATGGGATGAAAGATATAATTATAGTGTTATTTAGTATCTGATGGATCGTTAGTGATCAGGTGATGCATAAATGATTTTTGGAGTTAGATAGAGAAATACGATGGTGTATGAGGTTAGTGTAGAGGATTATTTATGAAAAGGGTGATATGCTCTGTTTCTTCATTGTGCATGTATATATATATATATATATATACATGCATGTATGTGTATATGTGAGTAGATGAAAGCTTTGGAGATGATTAAGAAAATGATGTGTGAGTTAAAGAGTAGTTGTAAAATGACGGTCTGAGATGGGAACAAATGTATAAATAAAAGTTGGAAAGAAGATAGACAATATGGACAATAGTTAAAAATACAGAAAATGTTGGCAGTACTTGAATAGGATGGACCACTGATTTTTGGCTTTTGATGGTTCTTGATTAAATCTGCATATTTAGGGGTAGTGTGAAATAGTGTTAAATAAGTTGAATGAAATGGAGTGAAAAACTAGAAATAAAAGTTTGAAGTGATGGATTTTAGAAAATGTAAGTCTAGAATTTTTGAATATCGAAGTTAAAAGTTATGGTCCTTAAGTGAACTTGCTCAGGAGTATAGGACGAATCGTCTTGTGAAGGCGCTTTATCTTTTGAAGGTGCTTCATCTTGAGACAACTTGTCGTCTTGTGAAGACGCTTCATCTTGTGAAGGCGCTTCGTCTTGTGAAGGCGCTTCGTCTTGTGATGAAGTGTCGTCTTGTGAAGGTGCTTCGTCTTCTGATAACGTGTCGTCTTGTGAAGATGCTTCGTCTTGTGAAGGCGCATTTTCTTGTGAAGGTGCTTTGTCTTATGAAGGCGTTTCATCTTGTGAAGCCACTTCGTCTTTTGAAGACGCTTCATCTTGTGAGGACGGATCGTCTTATGAAGACGTATCGTCTAATGACGTTATATCGTCTGGTGGTGACGTCATTTCATCTGGTGCACTATTCATCTAATCCTATCTTCTGGTCCCTTTTTTGACCCTCTAGAAGATAACATTTGCCTTTTAGGTCTTCATAAAAGTTATATATCTAGAAGCCCTCTTCGAAACGATTAAAAGAAAACCTTAATCCGAAATATTTAATGAAAGTTATACGAATTGTTCCAAGATAGGTACATCATGATTGAGGACATGAGCATGGCTGATTCTTTTGGCCATAACTTCACAACCAGACCACCAAATGAAGTGATTCTTAGACTAATAGATTCCTAACAATTTTTTCTATCTGGCCACAAAATTGGTAGCATTCTGAATCGAGTTGAAAAAAAGGTTGATCAAATGAAAGTGTAGAATTTGTTGGAATAGTGGAAATAGGAATATCTTACTGAACACAGTTCAGTATTTTGAATATATCTGAATCTATAAAATTCCAAATGAGATGATTTTTAATTTGGAGTAAATTAGAGAAATAGGAATACAAATCATATGAAAAAGTTGAATTGTGATTCTATCTTCAAGATGTTCAATTGCTGGTTGAAAGTTGTGTATAGTTTACTGTTTTGGATAAGAGTAGTCTGAAAATGTTTGAGGCATATCTTCCAAATTACTGAACCAAATTGAATGATTTTGGTGTCAATAGAAACATAAGACATAGAGGAAAAATTTTCTGGAGGAGCATATTACCAAATTACTTCATTTACTAATCAGAATGATCACGGAAGATTAACCCAAAGGTTTGGAATTTTGGAAGTGATATAGGACTGAAATAAAAGTTGGATGATTGTTTGGTCTTGTAATGCTAGAATTTCATTAATGAGTGAATTGTTAGTGTTAAAGTACCAAAGACATGTGTGAAATGGAGACAAAGTGGTTCATTTGATTAAAGTTGTGATTCGAAGAAGAGGAGTAAAGTGTATCTGGTTTAAATGAATGGGAAATTGATAATAACAACATAAGATATGACATTTGATAATATACCCGGGATTGTCATGAACATGCATTGTACTTATTCCGTATACACATGTGTGCATAAATGAATGTTTATAATTGTGCAAAGTTATTAATGCGTTTATATAATGTGTTTATTGCATAATTATGATGTATAGGATAAATGTTCGCATTCAGGCGTTTCCCGAATTTGTAAGCAAATGCTAATCTGGAGCGTACGGTGACTAGACCTAGGTGGTCTCATTTCATTGTTTGTTCTGTTTTGAATTTTTGTATTGAATGACTATGTGAATGTGACTGGTTATGTTGGTTTCCAGACAAGAGGTTCGATGATTGTGATGTTTGATTTGGATATTGAAGTGCTCATTGAATGTGAATATGACGAAGTATGTGCTTCATTGATATGATTGACTAAAAAATGTGATTTCAACTTTATGTTGAATGTCGAACTAAAGTCCAATGATAAGTGAATGTGGTTGCATGAGTATACGCAAATGTGATTGAGGCATTCCATTTCATGAATGCATGAAGCATGATGGGAGTTGTGACCAGAGTAGCCACCGATCAGAGTCTTGAGCTTAGAATGTGATTCAGGGCTTAAAGCTCAACGTGTGAAAATGAGTCTTAAGCTCAAAAGTGATTAAGAGCCTAAGGCTCACTATGTAAAATGAGCCCTGTATCTTCCATGAGGATATGGGACAGTTAGTAATGAGCCCGGTATCTAATGGATATGAGACAGTTTAGGCACTCGGTTACAACAAAGTAACAAATGGAAAGTGGGTCTCATGTGCACTGCATATGTATAATATGAGTGATTAGTATTGAATGCGAAGTGTGAAATGTGAAATGAAGTGAATTATGTGTTAAGTGATTGGGTGAGCCATCGATGATGGTCACTCATTGAGTTCGCAAAACTCACCCAAAATTTGTAAATATTTTTCAAGATCAGAAGAATACTCTGTTAGGCAAACGAAAGTATCCCTATAGCATACAAGTGAAGGATAAAGGTCGAGATCAGTTCACGTCTGCATTGCATTTCTTTATTTTGTATTGAATTGTATATTCCACAACTTTTTGTATAAATTTGTATTCCAAAAAGACGAAAGTGTTTTGTATTTGTGAAAGGGCCCAAATGGCCATTGAAAATTTTGTTGATTGTATTGTGTTGACTGCAAATGTTTATGAATGAAAGTGGGCCCGTATTGGTTATTATTTCCGCACATTTATGTTTGTGTTCAAAAAAAATTGTACTGAGTTTTGATTGATTGAGTGCTCTAGCATGCCGCTCTCATGGGGCAAGGGCTCAAATATCACCCACAATGTCGAGTTCGGGTCCTACGAGAGTTGAGTGCTACATTTATGTGGTATCAGAGCCCATAATTACTATCTTATATAGGCAGTTTTGAAATATGTGTCAAGTCACATGCATTTTTGATGTGTTATAACAGACGTTCACAACTGATCTCTAGTATGAGTCACATGAGTACGAGTCACAAGTATGAGCATTTGTTAAGAGTTTGAGCAGATATAAATAGTGAAGAGAATGATGATCTGTCATAATATGAGAAAAAGAAAGTTTGTAGATAATAAGAAATGAGAGATAGTATATGGTTAGATATGACAAATAACGGTCCAACACACTTATATTGGTGAATGTATTATGACTATGCTATCAATATTGTATGGTGGTAATATATCCTTGAATGTAAAATAGATGTGAATTCATTGTCGTAGACTGATTGAGGAAAGAAGTGATATAAACATGAATGATGAGATTTAAAGTGTCCAAGCCAAGTTGAAAGAAAATAAAATTTTCTATGACCTTGAAAGGTTAGACTTGGACTTAAAATGAAGGTTGGATAAATGTGATAAGATTTCTGATTTAGCATAATAATATGTCTGCGATAATGAGATCAGAATTTTATGATCATTCTGCACCTATGATTCTGAATGGATTGAGGATATACATATGGAAGATGAAATAATGACAATAGGAAAATGAGATAAAATGAAGAAGGGATAAAAGGGGAATAAAATAGTCATAAATGACCTTATAAGAGATTAATGATGTGTAGTAAGGAAAAAAGATAGAAATGTGTATAAGAGAGGGTTTTATGTATGAATGAGATAAAGAAAAAGATGACAAATCAAATTAGAAGAATCGATGCACTTAATAGGGTAGTTGACTCATTACGAAATGAGTTAGTCTCGGAAGAGGTAAATTCTGGAAAGTTGGAGTAAAATTGGTGATAGGATGTTTGATAATGAGAGGAAGAAAGTGCAAGGCACGATAGTGGCCTAATAAAAATAGGTTTCTGTCATGATCGTGTTGAGATACCCCAATTGTAGGCAAGAACAAAGATAGAAGTGTTGTCTGGGGTCAATTGGAATTCAAGTATCATTAGCAAATGTTATTAATCGGTTAATTGACATATTTTGGTGGTATATGCCAAGGTACTGAAGTAAATGAATTTACTTATTGCCTTATTAAGCCTTATTGTAAAGGATGTTCTAATCATATAAGTTATGGTATAAATTGATCTTATTAAGATATTATGAAAGGTTGAAATTGATCTTCTTGAGGTACTAATAATGACTGATAAGTAATCATGGAAATAGCTGAATAAGAAGGATTTTATGAGCAATATCGAGGATAGTACCAAGAATCCTCCTTTCAAAGAAGAATTTCACTGAGACAGGTTCAACAAACCAAATGATTCAATTTAAAAATGACTAATGAAAGAACAAATTAGAAATGAATAAGGAAAGAATCAAAAAGTGAATATTGGAGTCATATCCTTAGCAAAGACTCAAGCATGAGGTAGAAAATGCTACCGAGAGTGTATGCATTTTATTTGAGGTAAAGTATCCAATTATGTGAGAGGATTTTTGGAATTTGAGGTAACACTATTGTTAAGGTGCGAAGAATTGGGGTCCATACCATATTCTGTGCAAATTTGTCTAGGAGATACAAATTATATCTGATGAATATGTTACCAACACAGGAATTAAAGTTTGCAAATAAATTGAAATGTGTGAAAAAACTGGTATAAATGAGTAGACATTGGAATAAGTCGATGTGAAATCTGAGGAAAACTAAAGAATGGAGAAAATTATTCTAGAGAGATAAGTCAATTGGGAAATTGAAAATAACCTAAGATAATATTATCTCATTAGGGAACTAGTGACTTAAGGAATTATGAGAACTAATCAATTGCATGTGGAGTTTTGGCAATAATTGTTTGAATTAACAAATGCCCTCGATAGTATTATGATATTGAATAATAAAGAGATCTAAAGAAAGTTGAGGTAATAATGAAGTGAGAAACTCCAAGGAAATTATAAGAGATCTGGAGTTCTTTAGAACTAGTTATATATATATTGGACACTACCAGAAGTTGTTGAGGAGTTTTTAATGATCTTAGCCTTTGACAGAAATGTCAGAGGAAAAACTTGTAAATTGTATGGGCTACTGAATGTAAAGAGAATTTTGAGGAATTGTAACACCAATGATAATAGTATCATTGGGAATTGGAGACTATGCAGTATACAATGATGTTTCACATAAGAGATTAGGATGTAATCTAATGTAGCAAAATAAAGTGAGTTTGTGTACATAGAGACAATTAAGCCTCATGAATTGACTATTTGATATATGATTTAGGACTTACTGTAATAGTGATTACCTGAGAGCATGGAGACATATATGTACAGTGAAACATTTTGGAATTATTCAGAACATTAGAGTTTGAGGTAATTATAGGGTTTGAAAGAACTGAATATAAGGCTGAGACAATGAATAGATGTTACTGTAAGATTGTAATTGTACAAATGAGCATTTATTAACAAGGTTAGTGTTGAAATATAACGTATTGAATAGAAAATTCGATAACGGTGTAGCACAAATTTAGATATTGAGGTTATCAAATTTATTGCAATGAAGAGCATAGAATATTGAGATGAATATGGGGCAAAATGAAGTGTTATTAGTTGCATTGAAATTTAAGATCAGTTTCGCATGAAAGAATCAACAAAGCCTAAATTAAGGATTCATAATTTATGAATCTTACTGAGAAATTAAAAATTTAATTCGGATTTTGATTTTGAATAGGAAAATTTATACTTTGTGATTGAAATAAGAAGGATGTGTACCTAATAAAAATGATTGAGCAAAGAGACTACTAGAGAAAGCAAGTAACAACCTAAGCTAGACATCCTAGTAAGAATATGCCGAAAATAGTATTTTACTGTGAAGGATGTAGAAATAAGTGACTGAATGTTTGATTTACTAACAGTCCTAACTATTGGAGATAAACTTAAAGCTCATATTTTGGATTTTATAGGAATATAAGATCAATGTATAGTTCTAAGTGATATCTTTAGATTGTATGAGGCGTAAAACGACAAAAAGAGTCGTTGGCCCTTATATTGAAATGAAGAGGGCCTAAAAATGGTTGGAAGCCAGAATTGATTCGAGATACTGTTGATGAGTAAAATGAATCGGTAATAGGAATTTATTTGGCCTAAGAAAGATGAATGAATGTGATAGATCAACATCGAGGTTATGGATTACAGTGAGATGGATATAAGAGTGAAGTGTAGTAACATTAAAGAGATGAAATATCAAATGAAAGATGAAACATCTCTGAGAGTATCACTTTGCCAAGGTGTACATAGATTGAGTATAAGGTGTGCTCAGGTTAGGATAAGGAATAGACTAAGTTCAAATTGTATTGGTCCACATGATATTTTTTTTATATATTGAGGAAACAGTTAAGAAAATGTGATGTCTGAATTAATGACTAGCAAAAAATCGAGTGATCCCATTGAACATAGTTAAGTGGAAGAAATTATTCGAGTGATGAAGCAACTTGGGAGAGAGAGGAGCACATGAGGAGACTATATCTCCACTTGTTCGAGCACACAGGTAAGAATTTTGAGGACAAAATTTCTTTAAGGAGGGGAGATTTATAGCATCCTGTTACCTACGGGGAGGCTAAAATAGTAAATAATAGTGATCATTGAGAGCTTAGAAGTGCATTTCCATGCTCATGCATAATATGGCACACACACACACGTGAATAGTAAAATTTTTACGCATAAAAATAATTGTACATGCATTCATGAATAATTCTAGGTATAATCGGTTTGAGTTGTGATTTTTGGGAATTTTGTGAATTTTGAATTTTTGTATATTAGAAAATTTATTGATTAGTTGATTTGTAATATTTTTGAATTTTTGTGAATATGGGAAAAATTTTCCAAAATATTGAGTATTATTGGACTAGGAAAAATGTCACTTGGCAAGTAAATTTGTGACGCCCTAATACCCCTTGAGAGGATTAGGGGGCGCCATGCAGATAACATAACATGCATGCATACAAAATCGAGACAAAACCAAAACATACAAACATTCATTATGCATTCTCAATAGCTCAAAGCAGAAGCAATTTAGAGCAAACATACATCATAATACACTGAGCTTAATACAACTTGTTCCAAACAGGATCCAGCCTAAATTAAGGTTATTACAAACCTTCAAATAAATCCAAAGTCATATACATCAAAGACAAGTCAAAAACAAACTCAAAAAATTTTTTTTTTAACAAAACAAGACTCAGACTCCATTGGCTATTGCAGTTGACTCGCCCCAGTCCTTATGTCCTTCTCTTTGAACCTACACAGGGCAAATCTACCGTGCTAAGCATATAACTTAGTGAGTAATAACTAATCTATGCATAAACTGACAACTAATTATACACAATCATGATATATCAGAAGCATGCATTAACAATTTATCGGAACGAACAATTCAAACACATTATATTGGATCTCAAACAGATTATACAGAAAACAGAACTAAGTTTTAAAAGAGGGTATAAACCCTTCATAATTAGAACACAATTTCTTATTTATACCAGAATCAGACAGAAATCAGAATATAAAATCATATGACTGTTAAATCCATTTACAGAAGCAAGTAACGGGACTTATACAGGAGATACCATAATTGGTATTAGCAAGAGAGACGTGTGTCTCGATATCAGAAGACACCGAAGTGTCAATACAGGAGACACAGAGGTGTCAATAACAGGAGCAGCTGCAGACCCTTCTAGGCATGCCTATTTACCCACGACTAAGACTTGAAAATTTTAAAACCAAACAAATTCATTTCATGTTCAACATAATTATCCAATCATTGCTTTCATACTAAAAATTCAAATATATCAATCTGACAGCTTTGCAAATCATTCAATGGATTAAAGTCAAACAACAGACAAACAGTTAAAGTTGAACTATCCAAAATTTCTCACTAAATTTCTTACTGAATTACCCACAATTATTCAACAAGACTTACGTACAGATAAGACCATATAAATTACTTATAGATGCTCCCTTACTGCTTATTCTCTCGAAGTTCCGATAATATCTGGAATTGGTCGCTCGATGCGTTCCTCTATAGCATTTAATACAAGAACATATCACTATTGTGCATAATTATAAATTCAATTATAAACATTCATGTATACATAATATGTATGATGCATGTTCATGACAAATTCTAGGTTTCTTATCCTTAATCTTGTCACATTATCAATCAAGAGAAACCATACTAAATTTCTCAATCCAGATTTATTTTATAACCAACTTTCGGGCCCACTTTGCTCAATTATTCTCATAAGGAAGGTGAGGTAATTAGATACAACTTCCTTCTAGAAAGTTGCTCCTCTTGGTCTTAGGTTTCCATTGATACCAATTTCATTGAATTTAGTTTAGTATACTGAAAGTTATACTTAAAAGATTTTAGATTGTTCTTAATCTCCAACAGAATTCTTATCTCAACTTCCAATCAGATTATGAAATTTTTAGAGGCAGAACTAGAATTTAATCTCTTCAGAAAATTTGTAGCCTTATGTCTCTATTTAATCTAAATAAAAATCACTCCATTTGGATCACTACAGAGAAAGTTATGCCTAAAATACCTAAGTATGTTCAAGCTGACAGGAAACTTCATCGCTATGAACTTTCTAGAAAGCAAAATTCTTCGCAATTTTCTTAAAAGTTTACTGCGGCGAACTCAAGAATTAGCCATGGACAACTTTTATAGAAATGAAACCCTTAAAGTTGGTCGCGGTGAACTAAGGAGAGATGGCCGTGGTGAACTTTACTGCGTTTTATTTATCTTCTGCTTTCATTCTTTTCCCAGATTTGCTCACTTTGATCTTATTTAATGAAGACATATCACACTTAAACCAATTCTTCTACTTCCATTTTAGCTCATTACAACTCATACAACTCAAAAATCAAAAATCAAAAATCAAGCTTCAAAATCGAATATGGACTATGTGTTTTCTCTCTCTACTGCTACATTCACTTTTATTAACACCCATTTATCACAACCACTCAACTCATTCGAAACCTTTCTACTTCACTAAGTTTCTCTTTAAGCTACATGCAATCGATATTACACCTCCACCTTTCCATTGTACAATATTATCAACTCATCTCATCATCACTTTCACTGAAACCATTCAACTTATATAACTCATGCATGTGTTTATTATCAACACATAAGATATTATCCAACTCATGCATATACTTATTTCCAATACACATCATCAAAATCATTCATAAAACTCAGAAAGCTAAAACTTTACTAACCTTGCTTTTAGAAAATCATCAGGGTTTTGGTGATGGTTGAGGAGCAAGAATAGAGAGAGAAAAAACAGCTTGACCAACTTCTTTGTGTTGTAAAGTACAATACTGATGTAGGAATCCAAAAACTGGTGTTTCGATGAAGAAGATTCAGTGATTTTTCAAAGAACTCCAACATAACCCAAAGAACAATAAGGCTTCTATGATTTTTCCTCTCTAGCACAAGTACTCACGTGTGTTATTACCACATATATGGTTTCTAAATTGACACATGGCTCATTGTATGAGTGCCATTTTTCATGCACATAGAAGTGCTACATGTCATTAAGCCATTGGTATATTTTTCCTAATATCTCAAAATTCCTAGAAAAATTCCTAAAACTTCCAAAAATTCCAAAGTAATACCAATAATCTCTAAAATAAATTTTCATCACTAATAAACCACAATTCTCATCTTAATTGGAAAATTTAAAACCAATTGTACTCGGAAATGTCAATGAATGCATGTACAAATATTGGTATGAGTCCAAAAAGGCATATGCACAAATAAACAAAAACTCAATTATGCAAAGCATACCATGCGTTGAAATTCCTTAATATTCTAATCCGTAATATGGGGCGTTACAAAATTGATGAATGGAAATAGAAATAAAAGTTTAATAGTATTGAAGAAATTTCATTGATGACTTTATAATTTTTGAGAAATGTCATTGGAAAATTATGGACAATTGGAGTAAAATTTGAGGTTTGATTGAACTAGTTAAGTGAGAACCCAGTTAAAGCCTTAGGAATTGGGCAAATGGGTAAGTGACAAGTGTCACTTGCTAAGCCAAGTTTTAAAGCTACGTTTCTTTTAAAAAAGATAAAGACACTATTTGTCTTGTCTTAAAAATATCTTCTTCGTAGCCATCTTCTTCAAGTCTCCTTCTAATACACAGAGTTTTTCATCAAATACCTTCTGAGAGACTTCTTTGCTCTTCCTTATCCCACACCACTTCCACACTGCTATCTGTTTCTTTTGCCCTAAGAAAAACTGAAGCTGGTCAATTTATATAGTGGTGTACGCGAATTGCATGGAGTTAGGGCTTTGGAATAGTTGAAGATCTTGAAACTTTTAACAAGTAAGTATTGGATAAATCCTTTAGAGTTGTGGATTTATGAAATAAAATTGATGAATTACTATCATTTGTATGAACATGGCGTTTACGTACATCTTCATGAACACTGTGTAAATGGGATGAAAGATATAATTATAGTGTTATTTAGTATCTGATGGATTGTTAGTGATCAGGTGATGTAGAAATGATTTTTGGAGTTAGATAGAGAAATACGATAGTGTATGAGGTTAGTG
>JANSVA010000007.1:14530748-14551621 GCA_025504915.1 Erythroxylum reticulatum | reverse complement strand
TTCAAGGAAGCTTAAAACAACATGTAGTATATACCATCAAATGTGAATATATATAATAACTTCATAAAAGGAAATGAAATATATATAATAAGGAAAATGACATTGTTCAGATGATACTAAACACCTTGAAGCAAAAGATCGGCCATAGAAGGCAAGCGATCATTAGTGTATAAAGTGGAGATTTTTCCTGCATTGTTTATTCCTTTAGTAGGGACATTTTTGCTACCTTCTTTCCAACGGAATCAATTAGTACCAATTGGAACTAGTCACCATGTTGACATTCTTTGATCAAGAATTTGAATTCAATATTTTACACAATATACTGAAAATGAAATAATTGATTTGTTGAATATAATATTCTATTACAAACAAAAATTATCATTATCATCATTTAATTACAAATTACAATCATCTTCTTTTAATGAAGAATATGAATCAAACTCTGGCTCCTCTTCAGATCTCTAGCCCTCGTCATCCTCTCCAGATGAAATTTCAACATATTCGTTAGATGGATTGTTCAAAGGTTCATTATCGTCATATGTGACAGATGCATTTATTTCATAAACATCTTCCTGAAACGCTTCACTTTCAATTCTCTATTCTCCTTTTCTATTTGATTCAAAAATACCTCTAGCTTTAACTTTACAAATGGCCAACTAATCTGACTTATCTCATCGTAACCTGGGAAAAGGGACATAATACACATGTTTTGCTTGCATTGCCAACACAAAAGGTTCAAATTGTCTCAATCTTCTTCGATGGTTGATTTCAACTAGATTATATCAGTTATGCACTTTTGTGTCAACATTTAGAATCGGATCAAACCAGTTACACTTAAATATCACACTTCACTTTATTGGCAATGTAGGGTACTCAATTTCAAGTATCTTAATAATTTTACCATAGTAATCCATCAATTCTCCCTGTATGCAAACTCCACTATTTATTGTTGCCATGCTATGACCATGGTATTCTATATGATATTTGTATCCATTAGCAAAATACACCAAATACAATTTAATAGTTTGCAGAGGTCCTTTTGCAAGATCACATATGAACTTGTTCTCTATTGGATTTCTAAGGCCTACATAAAAGAAAGTATCACATCAAAGAGTACAATGTCATATGAATACTTAAAACTTATAATTCAATCATTTGAATATTTGTAAGTGAAAAATTATATATTTCTTGAAACATCGAGGAAAGTGTCTTCTAACTTCTTTATTTATTTCATCCTATGTTTTGTCTAGCATTAGTTTGCGTAACAGTTCCTCGTATAATCTAAAATATTATTATATATTTCAATTATGAATAACACAAAATTTCAAAACCCAAATAATCATTTTCAACGAACTGCACGAAAGGCTAAACTTCTTGACAGTTCAATAAAATGTAATCACGAGCAACCTCAATTTCTTCCTTTGTTAACATTCTGCTTGTTAAACGTCCATATGTTCATCCAGGATATGTAAAAATGGACAAGTTACCATCAACATCACTTGTTTGTCAACATGCGGCTCAAAATAATGTCCACAAAATTTACTAGCTTCCTCCACTAAATAAGCATTACATATCGAACCTTTAACTCTAGCCTTGTTTTTGACATTTTTCTTTCAAGTAATGCAAATACCTATATTAGAGAATATGGTTATTAAAATTTAGTAGTTACAACATGTTATTACTTCAATTACAATTATTTTTGTTAAATTACCTCTTAAATGGATACATCCATCGATATTAAACTGGACCGGCTAGTTTTGCCTTGTGTGCTAAATGCACAGCTAAATGCTCCATATAATCAAAGAAGCTTGGAGGAAAAATCCCTTCTAACTTGCACAAAATTACTGAAATTTCTCTTTCTAGTTTTTCCATTTCAACCAACTTGATTTCAGATGATGTTAAACTTTTGAAAAACAAACGTAATTATGTTATTACTTCCTAAACCTTACTCAATAATAGCTCACAAAATGCAATTGGAATTAGTCTTTTCATAAACACATGAAAATCATGACTTTTCATCCCAAATAATTTGTATTCCCTCATGTCCACACACCTTGCCAAGTTTGAAACATAACCATCGAGAAACTTTAAACTTTTCAACCATTCACACAAAATTTCCTTTTGTTTTTTTTCCAAAGTGTAGCATGCTTTCAGATATTTACCAGTACAAAAATCTTTATGTAACTCATTCCTTCTACAAAAAAGTTGCAAATTAGCTAGTGATTTTGCATTGTCTTTTGTCGTCCCTTCAATGTTCATTATGGTATTGAACAAATTGTCAAAAATATTTTTTTTCAACATGCATCACATCTAGATTATGATGTATTAAATTAGTTTTCCAATATGGCAAATCCCAAAAGATGCTTCGTTTTCTTCAACCAAAATTTTTACTAATGCTTGTATTTACTTCATTAGCTTCAAATTCCGTAACTTTCAGCAAGCCTATTTCCTCAACCTCCTGTAAAATCTCTTCAAGGTGTTTTTACCATTCTATTCTTAATGAACTTTTGTTGATTGCGTGTAAATGGAGGATTTGGAGGAAGAAATTTCTTGTGATTGTCAAACCAACATGTTTTTCCCCCGTTTAGAAGATAAAATGCATCAGAATCATTGCCAAAATAAGGACAAACCACTATTCCTGTCCATCCAAACAGCATGGAATATGTCGAAAAATCACTCATGGTTCACATCAAAGTCGCTCTCATCACAAAATTATGTTTCAAAGACACATCATATGTTTGGACACCATATTCCCAAAGATTTTGCAATTCAGATATCAATGGTTATAAGAATACATCAATTCTATACTTGGGATTTATAGGCCTTGGCACAATCACTGTCAAGAACATATATGCATCTTTCATACACATCTATAGAGGAAAATTATAAGGAGTAATTATGATTGGCCATGATGCTATCAGGATTGACCAAAAAGTTGGAATCCATCTGTCGACATTCCCAACCTAACATTTCGACTTTCAGCTGTAAACTCAAGATAGGTGTCACTGAAATGTTTCCATGCCAGTGCATCTAATGGATGATTCATTATTCCATATTCCTGTTCATGTTCATTATGTCATCTTATGTGAGATGCAGTAATATCAGCAGCACATAGTCTTTGAAGTCTCAGAGTTAGCGGGAAATAATACATCTGCTTCCAAGGTATTAATTTTTGTTTCATATAACGCTTTCGAGGCTTGAACCTAGGTTGACCACAAAATTTTCACTCCTGTAATTCCATATCATCTCTCCAATACAATGTACATCCCAATTTGAAACAATAAATCTTTTTAACAAGCAAACCAAGACCCCTAATAAGTTTCTTCATATTGTAAAAACTATCAACCATTGTATGATTAGGAGGTAATGATTCATTATACCATTCAAGAATTTTATCAAAACTATGGTCTGAAATATACCCTTCAGACTTTATGTTCAATGTTCAAGTAATTGAAGACACTTGGGTCATTGTCTCACAATTTGGTTATAATTCTTGGTCAGCTGACTGTAGTAAGTCAAAAAACTGTTTTGTATGTGGGTTTGGTTCTTCTTCAAGATTTTCCATATTTTCCTGAATGGTATAACTGACTGCATCATAAACCATTTGCATTTAAGGATTTTCATTCCATCCACATAATTTGTTCTAAATCCAATCACCCTTTAAAGTCACAGACGATTGTACTTGAGTACCCCTTGAGGCGTTACAAATCAATGGTTCCCTATGTCGTGTCCACTCAAAATAATTGGAGACAAACCCTTTTCTCAGCAAATGCCCATTAACTTCATCAATAGGAAGGAAACAAATGTGTTTGCACTTTTTACATGGACATATGATCTTTGGGCCATCCATAAATGCAGGTTGAGAATATGCATAATGAATAAAAGCTTTAACTCCCTCAACAAACTCAGGATTAATGAAACCATCAGGTGTTAATCATCTATACATCCAAGATCTATCAACATTACTTATTTTTGCAAAACTATCAAATACTAATTCTATAGTTAGTATCCTTCATATTCGCTAAAGTATACAAAACATATAAACTTAACATAACATCCCCTAAGTATTAACCAATTAAATTAATCACCAAAGTTTACACCTGTGAATCAAGGAAACAAGTTCTCGTTATGACTCCTAGGCTCGTGGTATTTTTCAATGATAAGCCTCACAGGAGCTGCATCACGAGTTATAGGTTAAGATTTATGGTTTAAGATCAAAATTATTTATTAACTGAAGATCTATTTTTTTTGTTTGTAATCATATATGTTAGAAGAGAATTCAAAGACGCTCATAAGAATGTGAAAGGGAAAATTCTTGGTCAACTTGATTTGGTATAGGAATATAAAATGAATAACTTAATTTTATAAAGTTGGAATATTTAATTGAATGGTTTTCTATATTGTTATTAAAATTTAAAATTAATGTTAGAAGTTTGATATTTAACCTAAATTAACTATGTACTAGTAACAAATATAATCAGTAAAGACAAAAATATGAATACTTTGATTAATACATTATTGTAACATATACAATTTATTAATATATTTAGAAGAAATTATTATTATATTAGAAAAGATCATGTAAAGATTCACATATGAAAAGTAAAGAGAACCTGATCGTTTCAGAGAGCATCAATGAAATAACCTATTGACATAATTCAGATATTTGGAACTATAAGTCAAACCCATCCTATATTAATTCAACGATAAACTAAAGTTCATACCACAAACAAGTTTCGGTTGGTGCAGGCTTCAATCATAAACCGAAGATCATATCACAAATAAGTTTTGGTTGGTGCAGTCCATTAATATTAAAAAAGCATAAAGTTCCATTCAAATGGAAGGTTCAAACCACAAACAAATACCCAAATTAAACCAAGTACACAAAAACCTAGTAAATATCAAAACTCACTTATCTCAACCAACATGCAGAAGAAGTCATTGAACCATGTGAAGGAAGAAGATGACGGAGCTAGAATGAGCTGACGCTAAAGCAGATAACCAAAATAAGGCAAAGAAGACAATGAATAAGATCTTAGCCATGAACCTTAAGTAATTGAAAGAGATCTTAAATTACTGTCATGTTCAACTCAAGATGTATGAGTGAAGCCACATAAAACATGCCACAGAATATTGCATGCCATTCGCATTTACTATCTAACAACAATATTAGTTAAGGGTTATTCAGTTTTTAATGGAGGAGCGTGTAAAGAAAAAACTTCTAACTCTCCAAGCATAGATTATGATAACAGTACCTAATAATAACTCTCCAAGCATAGATTCAGCCAACAAATTGGACATGGAACTCAAGGCAGGAATACAAAAGATAGTATATTATGAGGTCCGGTGATTGAAATTCTAGTTTTACATATGTTTGTCTATGAATGTCATTGTTTCACTCTTTCCATGTAAGAAACATCTAACAGTTTGTGAGATATTTAGGCCTTATTCCTTAAAATTCTACTAGTTCAATCATAATATAATTCAATATAATGAATGCCCACATTGCTTTTATCTATGGTCTAACTTTGTCCTTACCCTATACAGGACCAAAAAAGCTGAGTTGCAGTGTTAGCCAAACCCAACAAGTTTTTGCTTTTGCTAAACACAAGCAAGGAGGAAAAACAAGCTTTGTGTAATAAGTTCAGCATAGAGCTGCATTGAATAGTACAACCTCAATTTAATTTAAGACGTGAATTTTATATCTTATGCTTAAGATGTGAATTTTAGTTTTACTCACATAAGATGTAACTAGAAACTATAGGTTCAATTTGGGAAGTTCAACCAAAGTTTGATATATATTCTTTCAAATATATCAATTGATATTATGAAATCACTAGTCGAATAGAATGATATTTTCTAATGTCTACGAATGTAACATAATTATCATATGGTTCCCTAAGGTCTTAATAGAACATGACAATATTGTATACAAATTATCATTATTTATAATTAGAGTAACTACATCAATGAATAAACAGAATGTAATATTTACTTGCCCAGTTTTCAGTTATTTTCCTAATAAGATATGTTCCCACATAATCTATAAAAATTTAAAAATTTTATTAATTTATTAAAACCTAAAATATCAAACTAATTAAATATAATTGCATGTGAAACTAACTAAGATAGTTAAAATTTTAAAATAAACGTAAGAATTAAAAACATATAAGAAATAATGAAATTTATTTTATATTAACTTATGATGGTTATTATATACTAGATTGCTTTCAAGTCTACAAGCTTATAAAGACAATTAATCAAAGACACTCAACACCTAAGTCATTTGATTAGAACTCTAACTTTATATGTTGATGTTGATTGATGTTATTCTCTTTGAATCATTGGGGCTCAAACGTAGGCCTAAGACTCACGTGCTTGAAGAAAGAAAATATTATGCTAAATAAATCAAGTTCTATCTATACGCTAATTAAGGATGTATCATTTATCTTTTAGTTTTTTTTTCGAGACCTAGATTAAAAATAAAACTCTTAATATGTAGCCTTATTGAAGCATAATTATTTACAAGGTAACCTTTCCAAGCTAAATAAAGTACGTTTAGATAATACAAAATTTTATAACGTAAGTTTTTCATATATAGGCTAATAATCAAACAATAATCATTTTAGAAGATTGATATAAACATCTTGCTAGGTCTGTCTCGAACAAGTTAGCAATTAGACAAGAATCGTTCCCCAAAAAATTCTTTTAATATTCTCTATAGGATCTAGTTGTTCCTCACAATGCATAGACATTTCTACTACCTATAAGGAGATGAATCATTATTTAATGATTACTATTGATGTAATTCAATCTTGACCATCCATCCCTCTATATAAGGCATAAGATGTGGAAGATAGCTCACTTAAAGTTAAGCTTGTTTTTGCGAGAAAGTTACATTAAAATGCTTTAACAAGTTTGTTACAATCTCTTAAGGTAAGAACATATTCCTTTCTTTTTCTCTTTTCAATATGGAGAGTAATATGGATATTAATTAGGACTAGTTTAAGGAATAAGGTTATCCCTAGTAAATATATCAATGTAGGATCAACTTACTCCAACCTTAGAAATAACAATCTTGTATCCTTTAGACCTATCAAGACCATACCACCTTCTCTAGTAACAACTTGGCCTCCTTTTAAAGTACCATACAAACCTAGATTAGCCAAATCAGAGAAGATGCTTCATCTTCAAAATTCTTTATTAGACTTCATAACTAGGTATGATTATCACAATTTTAAAGTGTGAATCAATAAGCTACAGAAGGTTGAGTTCAAGAAGATGAGTTAAAAGTTCTATATCGTTGAGGAGATCTCACCTAAATATCCAAAGGAAGATAAGTGTAATTTATATCCTACACCTAACAAGATGTGAAATTAATATGATTCTTTTAAGTGTGGGTTTTGTTTCCCCATCCACACTATAATCTTTTAGATCCTCGACGCTGTAAGTGCAAGTCCTAACTAACTACATTTACGGGTGGGTCTCAATTGTTAACAATTCTTGAAAGTTAATAACTAGAAGAAGAAATTTATCTTTCTATTGAACAAGACAAGCTTTTAGAGTTGTAAAGTCATTTAGAGGGGTTTAACTAATATATTCTCTTGATTGGGATAGAGATAACACAATCCTTATTAATCCAACCTAATCTTCTACTTCAAGAAATTCTCTTTTGTAAACACAACCTTGATCTAGATAAAGGAATATTGGGGAGAAGAGCATTCCTATAGGTCCTCTCATTGTTCTTTATTTCACTTAGATTTTTAAATAGCATATTGATAATTATGTTGTTTTTGTGATAGTCATGAATATAAATAAGATGATTGTAAAGACAAAGTCAACCAAGGATAAAGGTCTAATTTGAGATGATACATTGATAATTGTCTGTCTAATTCTCTAAAAGTAGCACTTGTAACTTCTTTAAGGATGGCTCTGAACTGCATCCTATAATATCTCAACTGAGAAATTATACTATTGAAAGTTAGGTGGTCAGAAATATTGCACATAGTCTTTGGTACAAACTTTTTGTTTAAGATTTTAATAATAAATGCAAGTGTCATTCTACATATTCATCTACGAACTCAAAGTAGTTTAATAGCTATATTGAAATCCAAAGCAAATTCCACACAGCCGTAGGTAAGACATCCACATAAATTCCATTTCTTAATGAAACTCCACACGGCCGTAGGTAAGACATCTACATGAATTCAACATCCACACCATCACAATGCATAATTTATGAAACCAGTACAAAACAAAACCCACTAACCAAAAATGCAGACGTAGACGCAGAAGGAAGAAGGGAATTGCAATTGTAGAAGGCAACCGAAGGGGAGAAGGAAGAAGGAATGAAGACACAGAACGAAAAGAAACCCACAGCGAGAAGGAACCCATGAAGACAAGGAACCCACGGTTTGAGAGAAAAAACAAGCCAGGGGGGTTCGTGGTAAGTAGGATACGTTTAACGAAAATAATGTCATTTTTTATTTTAGAAAAATACTAAAGGCTAAGCTAACGATGCCCTTTAAATTTTAATTTTACTGACAAAATAACACTTCTATCGCTAATTTACCTCCCGTCGGTAAATAATTGCTGGAATATACACTTCTGTCGATACACCTAGATTCGTTTACATTTTATTAAAAACGTTGTAGTTGAAGTAAATGATGACATTTAATTTTTAATATTACTGGCGGAATACACCTCTGTCGGTAATATAACGATGCTTATTTTTCTGCTACTATTCACACCTCTTTTAACGACGGTAATTCCTATTTTATTGTTATATTTCATCGCAAAAATTAGTGAGATAATTTTCTATTCAGCTCTAGCTACATATATTTTGTCTGTCACAAATTACAAAATTTTACGAACGTAATGTAATTTTCCATTATAAATTTGTGATGATATTTCTTCCTTCGGTAAATTTTTGTTGGGTAATTTTCTTGTAGTGATTTCATTTTAACAGCTAATATGACCGTGGGATTGAAAAAAACAAATGGTTGACTTGCGACTTCTCTGTATATCTCGGTACAATTTAGAATATAAAGGGAATAATTATAATTAGATAAATCATAATATAATTTAGTGCTCATAATTAAAATTTCTTAATTCATTAGCATTGAGTTATGGAGTAATTGTAGCATTAATAACTGGTTATTCAACGGTGATATCATTTGAGAAGGCAAGTGCAACTTTCAAAGAATCTGTTTCTCTCTCCCTTCCATAAACAATTATTAATGAGAAAGCATAACTTCACGTCCAGTCCGTAATTTAAGTTGCTATAAAAGTTTCAAGCGTTATTCCATTCCAAGAAACAAAGCCCTCCCTCACTCGTTTCCAACCTATGCTCCCTTCACCAACAACAATGAAGGAAATGGATTCCAAGCACCAACTGCGCTCCCAAGCATCATTCAAACTTGCTAATAGCTTAATGCAAATCCATAACGTTATCTTCTATTTCCTCATCTTCGGCTCTGGTTTAGCCTTTGGTTTCACTCTCAGTTTCTTTCTTAGAGACATCTCCTTCAACTTTCAGATCAACCAGAAATTCTCCACCCAAACCGCTCCATTAATATCACAACAGTTCTTGCTCTCTGTTTCTCCTCCTCCTCTTTCCAATAATATTTCAACGAAAACCCCAGCCCGGACAGGACTAACTGAGTTTCTGAGATTCCCCAACGCGTCACACGATATGGCAGAGAAAGAGTTGTTGTGGAGAGCGTCTTTGGTACCTCGTATTCATGAATTCCCATTTAAGGTTGCCCCAAAAGTTGCTTTCCTGTTTCTGAGTAGAGGGTCTCTTCCGTTTGCTCCTTTGTGGGAATTATTCTTTAAAGGCCATGACGGACTGTATTCTGTCTATTGGCATACCAGTCCACGTTTCAATGGAACAGTTCCAAAAAGCTCTGTATTTCATGGCAGGAGGATACCAAGTCAGGTCAGTTTGATCTCATTTTGTTTATAATTATGGCATTCTATGAATTGCGTCGGTGTATTAGGTTAAAATAGCTATATATATATGTACGTACGTATGTGTGTGTGTGTGTGTAGCTATATGTTTTTATTTCATTCATTCAAGCGTCATAAACTAAATTTCCAAGTTAAGTTTATCCGTTAATTTAAATGTGTCACTGTCATTGATTTGTCAGAAAATACAAATTCACATGAAACTATCTACATTTACACAAGCTTGGTAGAAGGAGCTTAAACGGAACTTTATGTGATACTGCATTGTATTATCAGTTAAATGACTATGTTGAACATATCTAATTCTATAGAAATTTAGACACAATAAGCATATGTAAATCATCCCGACACGACCTCTAAAACCAAACATCGCATACATAGCACTTGCTTCAATTTCATTGGATAGAGAATGCAATAGAATACAACCTGTACTAGTATATGCATGTGATATTAATAGTTTTAGCTGTTGGAACGTAGGGAAGTTGCCACCTCGGAAGACAGATATTATCAACAGAGCATGTTAACATTTCAGAATAGAATCTTATAAATGTCAAATGATAAAGAAACCTGATGAGCTTTAAACATGTCATGTTTAAATTCTAGGATAATTTTAAAATTGATATAGGCCTTTCCTGGCAATTATGTTAACCAATTTGATCTCCTTTACTTAGAAAATCTGCTACAACTCGGTCAAATGGAAGAGAAGGTTAAAACTTCGTTCATACAACTAAGTGTCAATATTTTTCCATTTTATTTTTATTAGATAGGAATCTGTGTGGGAATGACATCCTCTTGCTAAACCATGTGCGGAAGTTGTTTATCATTTCTAGTTCCATTGCATTGCTTTGATTCTACTCCTTTCCAAAGCCAAGTAAATTCTTATCCATTCCCTTTGTCGCACTCATACCTTTCTGGGCTAATAGTTCCTACTTTTTCACATTCCTTTCTTTATGCTCTCTTTAATATATATGTCAAAGAAACAAAGACAAGAATTTAAAAATCACCAGCTAAAAAGTACGTATGAGACCAGTAATATGTTAAAATTTGTTACGGAATGAGCTCAAACTAAAGTGTCTTGATTCCATTTTAGCAACTTGGGCTTTTGGAGTTTACACTCGATGAGAATGCAACTCAAAATTGCTTTCTTTCCCACAATATGCTCCATTATATACTATCAGATATTAATTTAGAGGATTCAAAATTGAAATCCCATCAAATTTGAAGTGAAGACAACAAGTAGGAACAGAACAACTAGAAAAAGAGCACATGAGTTGGACATTAGTTGATGACGAGGGTTTTAACCTCATCTTTCATTGTATATCCTTTAAAACAATTCCTAGTATGGCAGTCCATGTGTATCCACTTAAACTTAATTCATGCGCTGATTGATTGACCAATTCTTCTCAATTATTTGATGTTGACCTTGTTTTTTGAAGTTTCCCACCTCCTAATTTATCCAACGTTATTAATTGCATGGGCTTGTATCAACTGGTTCATATCCTAACTTGTGATTGGCTTACTTACCTTATTAATAAAATAAAGAAGAACAAAATATAATGTAATAAAGTTGTTGGATTGCAGGAAGTTCGGTGGGGAGAGAATTCAATGATTGAAGCTGAACGTCGCCTTCTAGCCAATGCACTACTGGACTTCTCAAATAAACGCTTTGTTCTCCTTTCTGAGTCGTGTATTCCCCTATTCAACTTCTCCACTGTTTACTCATACCTGACAGGGTCAGCCCAGTCTTTCGTGGAGGTCTACGACTTGAATAGCCCGGTGGGGCGCGGCCGATATAGCCCGTTAATGAGACCAATCATTTATCTTCGCCAATGGCGAAAAGGGTCACAATGGTTCGAGATGGACCGTGACCTTGCCATAGAGGTTGTCTCCGACAGGACATATTTTGTTGAGTTTCAAAGTTTTTGCACAGGCTCATGTTATAGTGACGAGCATTACTTGCCAACTTTTGTAAGTATAAAGTTTTGGAAGAAGAACTCAAACAGGACCATAACATGGGTTGATTGGTCCTTGGGTGGACCTCATCCGCGTAAGTTCACGAGGTTAGATGTCACCATCAATTTTTTGAAGCGGCTGAGGAATGGGAACACCTGCCGATACAATGGGAATACCACTAATATTTGCCACTTGTTTGCCAGAAAGTTCACGCCTAATGCTTTGGACAGGTTCTTGAGATTCGCTCCTAAGCTCATGAAATTTTAAGCTGACCACAAAATTTGAAATGTTTTCGTCTTTCCTTCCTTTCCAAAATTCCTTTTTGAAAGATGCACTTGTAGTATAAGAGAAAAGTGTGAATTGTTTCGTGTATAAACTAGTGAAAGAAGAGCATTTTAAAAAGTTTATTTTCTTCAATTAATTGTAGTGAACCTCGCTCCTTGTTCATGACTCATTATTGAAATAATTATGCTAGACAAAAGTATTGATTATAAAAAACTGAAGTTTGATCTAACTCAATCTAAAATTAATAGGTTTAATTTAAATTGATTGAGTTTCGAATTAAGTTTGAGTTTAGAATACTACGCCTATTAATTTAAATTGATCGAGTTTCAAATTAAGTTCGAGTTCAGAATACTACAATAAAAGGTACTTTTAACGAAAAAAATTTCATTGCCAAACATCTAAAAATGGTTGCAAATAATAATTAGGGAAAAACTGTAGATGACCTTTTTACCAAACTGTCTCCGATTCTTTTTCACTACGAGTTGTTTACATAGCGAAAGGATATTGGCAAAAATTTTCTAAATCGTTACCAATAAGTTTTTGCTACATTTATTTTTGTAGTTAAATATTATTAGCTACATTTTCGGAAACTTTGGTAAAAGTTTTTAGTAACGTTTTCAAAAACGTAGCTAATAACTTTTAGCAATAAAAGAGAAGTGTAGCCAAAAGTGATTGGCCACAATTTTGGAAACGTAATCAAATTTTTTCCCAAAGTTTTATTAGCGACGATTTTAGAAATGTAACCAAATGTTTTTAATTATATTTTTTAATAAACAATGCTTCTAATTTTCAATTATTTTTATTATATTTTTGTATAATAAATTATAAAAAAAGTCTAAAAATTACATACTATAACATGAATTAAAATTGTCACCAATAATTATAATTAAAATATTTAGTAATAATATATATTAAAATTTTCAAATATCACTAAATGTTAATTACAATTTAGAAAGTACTTGTATACAAAATAAAAAATACAAATATTAGGTTAATGATTAAAATTCATTTTCCTTGTCACTATTTATATACTTGGGACTAAGTAATTTTTTGACCAACTTTTCAAGCTTGGCCAACTTTTTTTCATTACTTTGTAAGTTTTGTTCATTACATTCTAAGTTAGCCTTAAGCGACTGGTTCTCCTTTTAAAGACGGTCCACATATGTTAGTCTTGATGAGGATGAAGCAATTGACTTAGGCCTAAACCCAAGACCTTTGATGCAGCTGGATCTTGTACCAAACACCTTGTTACAAATGTAATCTACATTAGGCTCATTTTTGTGAAACATTGATATTTGCAATAATTCTTGCATCTTATTCTAAAATTAAAAAATCAATATTCAATCCAAATGTTATTAGTTAGTACTACATAAATATTTAAACTTAAAATTTAAACAAAGTTTTATATTTACATAATTATTGTGCAATTTTTCAGAGATCTAGCCTTAACCTTTCTTATAATGTGTCAGTTTGTAGAGTGTGATAGGATCACACTCTTCTCTATGTAGTTCCTTTGACTTTATTTTATGAAAAAATTTAAAACACAATAAATAATATTATATTTACTGATATAATTATAACTTGTAAACAAAGAACTTACATATTCAATTTGCACGATAATAAATGATTTGGAGCCTTGGTTATGAGGAGTTTTCATTTTTCCTCTATTAACCTTAACCTTCTCACACTTTTCCTAAATAAAGAGAAATATAGTCATTAAATTGTCTAACAAGATTAATGGAAGCCAATGTGAAAGAAAAGAGAACAAACTTGAATGTTGGGAGAGGCCTAATAATCACACAAACTGCTCCAATTTTCTAGATATATCCTTTCCGGAATATGTCGCCTTACCTCCTCATCAAAAGAAAAAGGTTTGTAATATTTATATAGTTGATAATGACAATTCTTAGTCCTTTGTTTCAAAAGTGAAGTGACACAGTTTGAAACATCAGGGTTTTTTAATATCAACGTTAGTGAGCTTCAACTGCGAATTACAAGTAAAAGCGTAATTAATCTTTAAATAAGTAAAACAATAATGCATATAATTAAATAAATTGAAAATTTACTGAAACTTTATCCAAATAACAACCTTTGTCTTTCTTCAACTGCTTGGCATGCTTAAGGCAAAGCGATTTAGTTTTCCCAATTACCCCTAACTCACTAGACAATTTTGTTTATTTAATATTTTCTACAAAATGACCTTGTGAGCTATCAATACGTACAAACAACAACCTTTAGTTATACTTCTACATCTTTTTCTGATGGTGGTATTGGAACCTGACAAAAAATGAATAATTATAAGAAAATACACATTAAACATATAAATATATATTTGCGCATAAGTACAGTTATAGGTGTTAAAGATTAACACTTTTACAGATCCTTTAGTACTAGTTGAGGCAGATAGAGGTTGTTGCTGATTGACTTCATTGATTGATGATGTTGATTGTTATTGTTGGCTAAGGTCTGATTAATGTGGTTGTTATTGACTAGGGATAACTTCGATACTTGCCACCTTTTTTCCTTTATTTCTAGTAGGTGTCATTATATTGGATATCTATAACTTAAATATGAACATTACTCGTAAATATAAGTCAACATCAATAATACACATAACTCAGACATCAATATTTTGTATTGACATAACTCAAATATCAACAATATGCACAAATATAACTCAAACATCAATAATCCGCATAAACATAACTTAAACTGAACACCTTAACATAACTCAAACATCTACAATATGCATCACCATATCTCAAACATCAACAATCCACATTAACATAACTTAAAAAGCAACATTCGACATTAACATAACTTAAACATCAACAATACAAATAACTATAAATTAAACATTATCATTCCATATAAATATAACTCAAACGACAACATTTTGCATTAATATAACTCAAATATTAACAATACGCATAACCATAACTCAAACATTAACATTCCGTATTAACATAACTCAAACATCAACAATAGGTATAAACCCAAACATCAACAATACATATAAACATAAGTGAAATATCAACAATAAGCATTAACATATCTCAAACATTAACCATACATTTTAAAAAATATAAACAACACTTTTATTACCTTCAATTATCATGATCAAGATCTTAAAAATCATTATCGATAATTACATTATGATTCGAGTCTTCATCATTAATATATTCGACTAAAGTATCATTATTGTCATATAATTCAGACTCAATATAGTCTTCATCTCTTTCTATGACAAGATTGACTTGTACTTCATCCACTTGTACTATAATGGGATCAATATCTCTCATATGGAATGATGATATATCTACATCTTCTATTTGAATGGCTTCATTATTCAACTTTGATTATATATTTCATCACTCATTATCCCTTTCACTCATTAGACCATTATCCATTTCACAAAAATTAAAGAGATTTTGGTGTTGAAACTTTTGAACAACCTTCCAATTACTGCCCAATACAGTATCGTTGAGGTAGAAAACTTACTTCACTTGACTTGTAAGGACAAAAGGGTCTTTATCATACCATGTCTTACTAACATTGACGTTAGTAATATTTCCATTTACTTTCATTTATAATCTTTATGTAATTCCATCCTATCACATCTCGCCAATCCCATCATCATCATCATCATTAATATCACAATGTTCTACATCATTACACCTATATCAACACTTCTACTACAACTTGCTTCTAAACATTCACCATGATAAAGCCATGAAGTATAGAATTTATCTATGCCCCAGGTTAGCAAGTGATTATATACCACATCTTGACTTTGAATGTTCACATTTAAGTAATCTATGCATGGACAATGAATACAACATTCTACACCCATTTGATCTCTTACAAATTGCATGAAACTCTTAACTCCTTCTAAGTATTTAGTTGATCATTTTTTATGAGACATCTAAATTTTTTCCCTGTCATAAAATTAAAATAAATTAATCAATTACTAAATGTAATTTAAATTCTAAATAACATAATGATATAACAATACAAGTTGACATACTAAGTTTGATAACTTAACAAACTAAATAGTACGTGGCATTGTTAGACCACATGAATCTAGAAAGAGTATTCTTGTTGTAACTTCTAGACTTGTGGAATATAATGTTAGATGAATGTATAGATAATAATTATAACTAGTACAATTATTTATGAATTATTACATAATATATAAACTTTCTCATATCTTACTTATGTAATATATTATTCTATATAATCAAAATTCTCTATTTATTATATAAAAATTCTATACTGTTAGATATAATTTATAATTTATATATAATTATATTAGCCAAAAGTGAAGCTAAATGGTAATGGGATACCATATGGTGACATTTTGAATCCTCACCAAATGGTATATTGCTTCCGACTTAATAAAAAACGACATCGATTAGATTAATAACAAATGACATAATTTTTTACTAGGTTATTAACATGAAAAATGAAATTATGTCAGTTTTTTAATTATTCATACTATTTCCTCTTCGTAATCCATCCAAGAAGTGTCGTCTCCTTTTTTATGGTCATCTCTTGTCTTGTGGTTGTCACTGTTGAATAAGCATTGTGTTTAGTGTTGGTAAGTTTTTTTTTTCCTTTTTTAATAAGAATGTTTTGCTATATTTTTCTGCTACATATTGGAGTTTATGTGGGTTTTCTATTCTACAAATGGTGTATGGGTTCTTCTTTGTGTTTGTATTTGAAAGATGGTGAATTGTGTTTTTGAGTTGGATGTGTATGGGTTGACATCTTTTTCCACCTTCAATGCTTGTTTGAGGAAACCTTACTAACTATTTGATGAAAGGACTGTTAGAGAATCAAGGCCATTATTGCAATGGATGTTTATTTACATATTTACCATATGATTGCTTTTACACCAAATCTATACCACTTATAGTATATATATTTATCCATCATAAGGACTTTATTTTAACATGTCATGAGGCTATGATTAGACACAATAATTAAAATTCGAAGGGTCAAAACTAGAAATATTGGCAAGGTGCCAAAACATATATAGGTAACAATCGTAAAGTTTAAATATTTCATTCAACTCATTTGGGAATGGTTAATTACTTCATATGAAGAACAATTCCCATCACATTGAGTTTTCTTGCTACTACCTTTCTTATTTTTTTTTCTTTTTTGGTACTTTTTTTTATGAATACATATATCAATAAACCAAAATTCTTTGAACCATAACACAATAGGTAAGGATGTTTAAATACATAATTTGGATTGAAATATATATAGTTGTAAAATAAAAGAATATGGTTATAGCTTAAAGAAGCTAATTAGGGATATAGAATTGTGGTTGGTTTTTAAGTTAACGTTTGTAAACCAATGAAAGTGTTTTTTAATTCTTATAGCTTTTTTAATTCTTATACATGCATAAATTGATTAAGTCTTCAAATGTTACAGGCAATTTCTAGAGAAATATCCTAATATAAGACAATAAACTTCAAAGGAAATACATATTGATTTTAGTGTTTCAACCTTTTACAACTCAAAATCTTAAAATTTATTTGAAATCACTTCAACTTTGCACGTTGCCTTATCATTTAATCGTTAAAGTTTATAAAAGTGCATAACCGTTTGACAGGTTTTTACTCTTATTCTTAAAAGACTAAATCTTTTAGCATATGCACATTTTAATTTATTGAAAATATATTTTATGAAACCAAATATATAATGGACTAGCTCAAAACTAACCAATTAATTATTAAGCTAAATGTAACACCCTACTCTTATAGGACACATAATCGATATTCTGAAGGATATCCGAGTACATACCCCACAAGGGTGGCATGCTAGAGTAGTCACGTCATTAACTTAATCAAGGCATCATCATTTAAAGCATAAATAGCACAATATTTAAAAACTAATTCCTCATTTTCATTTCATAAACTGAATATACATTGTAGCATTACATACTTCATCCTTATATACAATATCAAAGAGTTATCAGAGATTACAACTCTATTATAAAAATATACTACGTGTTATATGAATGAGGAACTATAAAAAATTCCATCTAAATCCTTCAGTCTCAGTTGACTGACCTTTTAGCCAGTTCTTCTATCAAAAAGTAGTATTAGAAAGTGAGCTACCCATCATTGATGACTCATTTATAACACACAACACATACAGTTAATGTTTCAAGTTCATAAACAATTCATGTCATCATACAATGCACATCTTTCACCAATTATCAAAAAGCACCATATAACACTTTGTTCATTTATTCACTTTTTACATTCATAATTGTGCATACAATTCAATTCAATCATTCATATAATGCATATTAAATTATATGTGCAATGTTCATAAGACTCACTTTCATTTATTACTTTGTTGTGATTGAGAGCCTTTCTACTTTCCCATATCCCTTATGGATATCGGATTTATTTCATACATTGTCCTATATCCCTTTGTGGATATTGGGCACATTAATAACTGACCTTGTGACTCTTATGTAAATTTCGAGCTTTAAGCTCTTTCAGACTGGTCACTTCGGTCACAACTGACTTTATGTTGTCATGCATTCATGTAGTGGAATGCATTATATGTATTCAATCATTCACTTGTGCTAAATTCTGTTCGCATTCACATTCACATTCACATTTATATTCACCATTAGACCTTGGTCTGACATTTAACAATTAAGTTGAGTATCATATATTATGTCAAATTCATATACAATGAACACTTCTAACATGCCATTCATGCGTCAAACACCTCAGACATTCAATATCTAAAATTAACACGTTCATATCACATAATAATTCAATTCAAAATTTAAAAAACAATAAATCAATGTGAGACCATCTAGGCTACTCACAGTATGCTCCAGCTAGCTATTACCTCGACACCTTGGCAATGTCTGAATAATGTCGCTTTAATTATTCTTTTATATCATACAATACATAAACATTTTCACATTACTAATTTGCACATTTTCATGAATACTCATTCATATACAGATGTATATGTAATATTTATAATGCATGCTCAATGACAATCTCAGGTATATTTCCTTAAGTCACATCTTATAATCATTTATATATCATATCTTGCGAAACTTGATCTTCATAAGTCACCAATCAACTATTTACCAATCCTTTCCTAATGAATTTAAATGAAAATTAAAATTGGTGGAGAGGAAGGACAATGTGTGAGGTGCTTTTGGTTAAAATTTCAAGTCAATCGGAGGTCCGGAGAAGGAGTTATGGTCAAAAGAGTGAAGAGTGTTGAAAATTGTCAAATAGCAGTGCACAATCGTGCTTGTACATGATTATGCAACTACCAAATGATCCTTCTCTGTCATAATCATGCTTGTGCATGATTGTGCAACTTCCTGATGCTTCCTCTCTGTCATGAGCATACTTGTGCACTACCTGATGATTCCCTTGTTCAAGCATCATTCAAGCTTTTCTCAAAACAGATTTTCAGGCCAATTTTGCATGCCCATTTTGACAAAGAAAATGAGGTACCTAGTGTTGGACACCATTTTCGGAGCTCAACATCAGACATGGGATCATGAAGCTTGAGCGTGGAGGAAGGCTTAGAATTTTGAATTAAAAAAAATCCTTTGGAAGCAAAGGCGAGCTTTGCTGTAGCGAACTGTGGCTTTGTCATGGCGAACATATGTGGAAAAACTTCGATGACCCTCCGGGTCGATTTCGCTGTGGAGACAAGTATAACTTCACCGCGGTGAAGTCACCACGAGAAAAGCATAATCGCTTTCAAGAGAATTACGCCGCGGTGAACTCTTGGTTTCGTCGCGGCGAAAACCCCTGTAGTAGAACCCATAACCCAAAACTACCTATCTTACTAAAAGCTAACTTAAAAACTTCAACCACATTCATCAATTCAACCCAAAAACAAAATGGATAAGAACCTAACCCCAAGCAAGTTCTCAAAATCTTAATCTCCTTTCCATAATCGGATACTTTGTGACAACAAGAAAAATCATAGACAAATCCAAACATATATTTCATTAATATCAAAAGTAAGCGTTTTACAAAGCTTTAATGGCAATTCAAGCGACAATTACATCATTTGCTTCATAATCGAAAAATACAAAAATATATTGGAAATGCAAGTAAAGCCTTAAATTCCCAAAAATCTAACTTAAATATAAAAAAATATGCCAATTCGGAGTGATGACGTAACGCTTGACCTACTCGATCTCTTGCTCATCACCTGAATAGGGGAAAGAATGGGGGTGAGCTTAAAGCTCGTGGGCAACATATTTATATTCAAAAAACAAGCAAAAATCATTTTCAAAACTCATTGCCATTATACATTTTGGAAACCATAGTAATTTCGCATGAAAAATCACCAAACACTTATTTCTCAAAATTCTCAATTTATTAAACAATTTATGAGCAATTATAAATCATGTATGCATCAAACTTGTTAACACTTCATAAGCACATAAGCACATCATAATGATTCGGGTGGATCCAAAAACAGAACATACTACACATTTCCACATAGTGGTCCTGTGTAGCTGTGAATAGAACGTACTATCATAATCCCACTTAATGGTCTTGCATAACCGTAAACTTATGAGAGTCCGTGAAGGAGCTCCATGCCACTAGTGGGCAGGCGGGAGAAGCCTTTTTGTCAAAGTGCACTTG
>JANSVA010000007.1:14505359-14530648 GCA_025504915.1 Erythroxylum reticulatum | reverse complement strand
TTCTTCCATACATTGCCTAGGTTCAAAATTCACATACAAGTCATCATGCTTGTCTTAGGATGTTCTAATCCTATTTGAGAAGTATAGTTTCCCCAACTCACCTCAAAAGAAGGTTTATACTCCTTTAGCTTCAATAATCCTCGGTACGAGCTTCTTGATTCACAACTCCCGAGCCTTTACACATAAAAAAGGACATACAATGTATTTACTACTTAAACATGAGTTTCATATTTGTACACCATCATATAAGTGTATAAAACACAATATCGCTCTCTTTAAGTTATAGGATTTGACCATTAAACTCATCACATAGTTACTTCCTTACTATTCATATTAGCTTTCCTTTTGCATTTTCTAAGGCATTTAATGCCTTTAATCTAATACTTACTCATTTCAAAACATAATTAAGAACATTTTTATCTAAACACATTAGACCATTATTTATCAATCTTAGCAACAATTCAAGTCTACTCTAAGTAAATATGAAAGCCACTTTCCAATGTATATCATTACAATTCCTTAAATCCTAAGCCAAGTTCACTTAGACACTTTATCAAACACCTAATGTCCATGACTTTCAATTTATATTTTCAAGGCCTTATCATGGCAATTCATGCTCCTATCTTGTTATATAACAAATACTTCCAATCAACAACACATTTCATAACTCCACTTAATCCAATTCCCTTCATTTATGCCATATTCATCATAATTATACAACTCATCACATTCATCCATTTCTTCTTCCATCATTTCATACAAGCCTATCCAACATACTTCTTCTTCATTTTTCATCATCAATTCACATTATACATGTATAATTATCACCATAGAATTCATTTAGATTATCAATTTCAAAAGATATTCAAAATTTCACAAACTTTCCCTAAAAGGGGATATTTCAGTTTTGGCATAAAGAACCGTCTCCATGACACATTTCATTCATCTAAACCATGTTTCATGCATATTCAACCATGGAGAACAACAAATCTTAACACCAATGGACTTAGTTTTACACACTTAGAAGCTTACAAGTTATAAATCTCTAAGTTTTTGCATACCGATGAACTCTAAGTTCATGTAAAGGCAAATATCATTTTATATCACTGGCATGCACACCAAAAGGATTCAAATACATCTTGAACTCATATATAACCATGTATATATCAATATATAGTAGTATCTCCACCTACAGGACAACACACTCAAAAAGTCTAGTGTTATAAGTCCTCCCCTCCTTAAAAGAGTTTCGTCCTCAAAACTTCTAAATTGAGGACATGAATAAATGGGGGTACTGACGTCTAATAATATCCTCAAGCTCCCATGTCATCTCCTTGACCTTGTCGCTGTTCCAAAGAAGTTTAACCGTGGGTACCTCCTTACTGTGTAATCTTTTTATCTGTCAATCCAAAATTTGAACTAGTTTTACCTCAAAACTCAGGTCTTCTCTCAACTCTACTAGAGGTATCTCCAAAATATGAGATGGATTTGGTAAATACTTTTTAAGCATCAAGACATAGAACACATTATGGATCTTATCCAAGTCTGGTGGCAATTCCAACCGATACGTCATAGTCATGACATGCTCCAGGATGTGGAAAGGTTTGATATATCGAGGGTTTAGCTTCCCTCGACTCTAAAATCTGATAATATCTTTCCATGGTGATATCTAAAGAAAAACCATGTCACCAACTGCAAACTCTAATGGTCTTCGCCTCTTATTCGTGTAACTCTTTTGACGATCCTGGGTGCCTTTCATCTTCTCTCAAATGACTTTTATCTTCTGAGTGGTGACTTTTATAGGAAGAAGTGCAGGACACCTCTTTGTTGGGATAAGGTTAGTGCTTCATATGGTGGCATACCGATACTTGTCTGATAATATTTGTTATAAGCAAACTCTATTAAAGGCAAATGATGGTCCCAAACCCCTTTGGAATTCCATCACACATGCTCTTAACATGTCCTCCAGTGTCTGAATGGTCCTCTTTGACTGACCATCGGTATGGGGGTGGAAGCTAGTACTAAACTTCAATTTAGTCCCTAAAGATTATTGGAATTTTTGCTAAAATTGTGAGGTGAATCTTGGATCCCTATCTGATACTATAGAAACTGGCACCCCATGTAGCTTCACAATCTCGTTGATATACAAGTTTGCCAATTTTTTCCAATGAGTAGGCTGTGTGAACAGGTAGAAAATGAGTAGGCTTTGTCAATCTATCCACTATAACCCAAATAGCATCGTGACCGTTCGATGTATGAGGTAGTCTAACTACAAAATTCATTGTCATATACTCCCACTTTCATTCTAAAATAGGCAAAGACTACAACATACCAGTTGGTTTCTGATGCTCTGCCTTAATTTGTTGACAGGGAAGGCATTTGGCCATAAATTTCACAATCTCTCTCTTGATCCCTGTCCACCAACAACTCTCTTTAAGAGTTCGATACATCTTGATGCTACTAGGATGCATAGCATAAGCCCAACTGTGAGCTTCCTCTAAGATAGCTCACCTAAGACCCTGGTCATTCGACACACAAACTTTGACTCTGAAGACTAACAACCTATCTTCTCTTAGTCTGAATCTCTCACTCTCTTCAGATGGCAATTTCTCTTGAATGACCCTTAACTTGGGATCGTCAGCCTACGATCTCCTAATCTCATCAAATAATGTTGACCAAACTTTAAACTGTGCTAGCAATGTTCCGTCATCCTCTGCCACTGAGAGTCCAACCCTAAGGCTCCGTACACTCATCAAATGTGTATGTAAGGATCTTGCCTACCAGTTAATGTAGAACAGGACTTACGACCCAATGCATCGTCTAAAAGATTTGATTTTCCCGAATGATGATTATTAAGTCCTAATCCTTAATCAATTCCAGCCATCTTCTTTGTCTGAGGTTTGGTTCCTTATGTGTCATTAGGCACTTCAAGCTCTTGTGGTCAGTGTATATACAATAAGTCTCCCTATAAAGATAGTGTCTCCAAATCTTGACTCCAAATACTACCTCTATGAGTTCCAAATCATGTGTGGGATAATTTAACTCGTGCTTCTTCAGCTGCCTAGAAGCATATGAAATCACTCACCCGACCTGCATAAGTACACAGCTAAGTCCCTAGCGACTGAGATCACTGTATACCTCATACCCAACCCCCTTGGTAGGTAGAGCGAACACTGGTGTAAAATTCAATCACCTCTTCAGCTCCTGAAAACTCGCCTCACATTTATCATCCCACTGAAAATTTATCCCCTTCTGGGTAACCCTCAACAAAGGGGCTGCAAGTACTGAGAATCGCTCAACAAATTTCTGATAATAACCAGCTAACTCCAGAAAGCTACAAACTTCTGTCACATTCTTGGGTTGTTCCCATTCAAGTATAGCTTCCACTTTCTATGAATCTACAAAAATACCTCTCCTTAATACCACATACCCAAGGAATCCTATCTCCCTCAGCCAAAATTCACACTTTGAGAACTTCTCATATAACTATCTTTCACGAAGTATTTGTAGCACAATCCGGAGATGTCTAGCTTGCTCCTCTTTATCCTTAGAATAAATCAGAAGATCATCAATGAAGACTATGATAAATTGATCTAAATAAAGATGGAACATCATATTCATGAAACCTATAAATACTGCATGTGCATTTGTCAATCCGAACGGCATCAACATGAATTCATAATTTCTATACCTCGTTAGAAAAGTAGTCTTGTACACATCATTCTCATCAATCTTCAATTGATTATACCTAGACCTCAGATCTATCTTTGAGAATATTGTAGTTGCTATTAACTAATTAAACAAATCATCGACCCTAGGAAGTGGATATTTATTCTTGATAGTAACCCTATTTAACCACTGATAATCAACACATAAGCTGAGGGTCCCATCCTTCTTTTTGACCAATAATATTGGTGCTCCCTACGATGAATGACTTGGTCTAATGAAGCCCTTATTCAATAACTCTTGTAGTTAAATCTTCAATTCTTTCAATTCTATCAGTACTATACAATACGGTGGTATAGATATTGATGTTATCCCCGAGACCAAATCAATAGTGAAATTAAACTCCTAATTAGGTGGTAATCTAGGTAACTCCTTTAAGAAGACATCGGAAAACTCGCACACAATAGGGACATCTCCCGGTTCAACTCTCTGTGCCAAGGTGTCAATCACATGGGCGAGGTATGCCTGGCATCCTTGATAAATCATCCTCTTAGACTTGATCACTGATATCAACAACTCAGGAATATCCATCGGTCACTAGTAAATTTAATCATGACTCCACCTTGAGGGTTAAACTCCACTTCTTTCTTAAAATAATTAACCCTGACACGATACCTCTCTAACTAGTCAATCCATAATATCACCTCGAAATCCTAGAGATCTAGGGGAATAAGATTTGCCGTTAACACAGCATCGCTGATCTTTATCTCATAAGGTATATATACTTCATCACAAGCCACTTGCCCTCCAAGAGGAGTGACTACAATAAGAGGGGGGTCAACCATTAAGGACGTTAACTTAATGATCCAAGACTCAACTTCTCGATTAAAGACTTTCGACACCCACACTCAAATCCTAAGGCTCGTGAACTTTTTGAAAATGGAAATAACATTTTTGAAAACATAAAAACCAGACTCTGATACCATTTATAATAGCCTAGACCATCCGAACATAGATATTGTCTACTTAGGGTTGCCCTTAGGGCCAAACCCCTCACAATTTTGCTCAACTCCACCTCTTTTTTTATAATAGCCCAGACCACCTACCAACAAATATTGTCCACTTTAGGTTGTCTCTAAGGTTAAACCCCTCACGGTTTTGCTCTTGCCATCCTTGGGAAAATGCATCTTTGAGGAAGATGTATTCATATCCTTAAAAGGCATACTTCGTTCTCCTCTCCAACTGATGTGGGATCTCACACTCTCCACCCCCTTAGGTCCCAGCCTAGATGGCACAACAGTTCGTGTACTGGCTCTGATACCATTTGTAACAGCCCAAACCACCCATTCACATATATTGTCCAATTTGGGTTGCCCCTTAGGTCTAGACTCTCATAGTTTTGCTCTTCCCACACTTAGGAAAACACATCTTGTGGAGGAGAGGTATCCATACCCTTATAAGCATATTTCGTTCTCCTCTCCAACTAATGTGGGATCTCACACTTTATTACATGTAAGTCCTTTAAATTTTAACAATTTGCTAATAAGGGGATGGATTGTGAAGAGTGTGAGATCCCACATTAGTTGGAGAGGAGAACAAAGTATGCCTTATAAAGGTATGGATAGCTCTCCCCAATAGATTTGTTTTCCCAAGGGTGGAAAGGGTAAAATAGTGAGGGGTTTGGCCCTAGGGGTAACCCAAAGAGGACAATATCTATAGGTGGGTGGTTTAGGTTGTTACAAATGGTATCAGAGCTGGTACCCAAACCGTTATGCTAGCTAAGCTAGGCCCTAAAGAGACCTAGGCCCCTGGTAGACAATGTGAGATCCCACATTAGTTGGAGAGGAGAACCAAGTATGCCTTATAAGGGTATGTATACCTCTCCCCCATAAGATGCGTTTTCCCAAGTGTGGGAAGAGCAAAACTATAAGAGTCCTGGTCCGAGGGGTAACCTAAAGTGGACAATATCTATGGGTGGGTGATCTAGCCTGTTACAAATGGTATTAGAGCCAATACCTGAACTGTTGTGCTAGCTAGGTTGGGCCCTAAAAGAGTGCTACCCCAAGGGGGTAGAGAGTGTTAGATCCCACATTGGTTAGAGAGGAGAACGAAGTATACCTTATAAGGGTATGGATACCTTTCCCCTAAGATGCGTTTTCCCAAGGGTGGGATGAGCAAAACCGTAAGGGGTTTAGCTCGAAACCCCTCACGGCAACCCAAAGTAGACAATATCTATAGTGGGTGATCTGGGTTGTTACAAATGGTATCAGAGCCAATACCCGAACTGTTGTGCCAGCTAGACTGGGCCCTAAGGGGGGTGGAGGGTCTAAGATCCCATATCGGTTACAGAGGAGAATGAAGTGTGCCTTTCAAGGATATGGATACCTCTCCCTCAAAGACATGTTTTCCTAAGGGTGGGAAGAGCAAAACCATAAGGGGTTTGGCCCTAGGGGCGACCCAAAGAGGACAATATCTGTGGATGGGTGGTCTGGGCTGCTACAAATGGTATCAAAGCTAGTACTTGAACCATTATGCTAGCTAGGCTGGGCCCTAAGGGGGTGGAGAGTGTGAGATCCCACATTGGTTGGAGTGGAGAACGAAGTATGCCTTATAAGGGTATGGATACCTCTCCCCCTAAGACATGTTTTCTTAAGGGTGGAAAGAGTAAAACCGTGAGGAGTTTGACTATAGGGGCAACCCATAGCGGACAATATCTATGGGCAAGTGGTCTGGGTTTTTACTTCTTGTATAGGGTACATGTAAGTAGGACGACTCTAGGAGTCAACTTGATCATATGATCGATCTCTCGCTAAGAGAGAAGATTCTTAGGTAAATCTGTTAGCATCGCTTATGAAAAATCCCTCAACAAATTTGCAATTACATTAGGAATTTCCACCATGTGTGCTTCATCATTCTCCCATATGGAAATGAGATAGGTCTCTATACATTTCTTCAATCATATATTGATGCTCATGGCTGACACATATGCTATCATCATTGTGTCATCCATTATTACACTACCAAATATATAGTAGTTAATATAAAAGGAATTTTGTTCATATATGATCATCATACCTTCCAAACCTGGATATAATATTTACATCCAAGAAATCGATCTCTAATATCAATTTGAACTCTTCGAGTGATATGACCATATAATTGAACTTGGTGTGCCAACTCCCTATGCTTACTGGGAATTTGTAAGCAACTCCTCCCTCCACTTGTGCCTTACTCATAGGGGTCTTTATCTTTGTCGGAGTCTTTGATACCTTAATCCCTAACCCATGCACTATCTCTTTTACCATAAAAGAGTATGTTGTACCCATATCCATAAGTTGCGCCTATTCCTTTGCACAATAATCTCTGACCAATAAAACTTTGCTCTCGAATGCCTCACAATCTCTATAGTGTTTAATTCTCATCCTACAAGATTATTAAGAAATCATTTAACTAACAAAGACAACAATAGAAGCACGAAAGTGATACAAAAAATGCTAACCTTATACTTCTTTTAAAGTATACAATAGAATGCGCTCATTCAATGTTATGAGGAGTAAGGCTCAAAAGAGTTATTTATAGGCACCACTGGCTTGATGATTAAGTTACAATTCAGAATCTTAACTGAATTCAACTAGCTAGACCACATCTTATCCTAATTAGATTACATCACCCAAACCAATAGGATGACATCCCCATCTAAATAGGACTCTATTTGATATGATTGGACTATATCATAACTAACAAGACAAGAGGTTACAATTATCTAGGAATGATACATTCATACTGATGGGCCCTATTTTTAGAGCCCAACTATCAGTTCGAATACCAAAAGACATTTGACCCGAGTCTTATAATGAATTCTGAGGCCACCATTCGGGACAGTCATATGAGGGTGATGTGACCGAAAACGAAAAGCGTGGCATTTATAAGAAATCTCAGCGTGGCAGTAAAGGGGAGTTCTCCATGGTGAACCTAGATATTTATAAGAAATCTCAACGTGACAGCAAAAGGGAGTTCACCGCGGCGAACCCATGGAGTTATCTCTACGACCCTTTGGGAAAAGTTCGCCATGAAAAATGTCATTCTTCACCGCAATGAAATCACCTTCAAAAAGGTTCGTCGTGGCAAACCTCTGGCTTCGCTATGACAAAACTGTTAGAATCCGAAACCCAGACTCCAACATTCAACATTCTAAACAAACACATACATTTAAATCTAACCATCTAAACTTAACCACAAGATAAATCTAAACATACTCAAAAGAAACTTCAGTTCTTCATTTTATTAATAAATCCAAAAGAACTCATACAAGCTCCAGTTACGAATCATTATACATATCAAAGTTTAAAACAAAATACAAAGGATGCTCAATGTTGATATGCCTATAAAGCTATCCAAAAGTAGTCACTAATTTAGTATGAAAGCCTCTAACTATCTTGGAGTTTTTGTTTCCTTACAAGGATAAACTATCATCTTGTTCCGTACCTGAGGAGGGAAAAAATAATAGGTTGAGCTACACAGCTCAGTGACTAATATTTTTATAGTCGTCGGTAATGAGCCATACATTCAAGAATATGCACATATATGTATCTAGCAATTCATTACTCAACAATTCAAACTCACAGCTCATGGTAAAGAAAATGTCTTTACCTAGAACATATCATGCAATTATTCATCACAACATAACACTCAATTATGTATCATGCTTAACAAATCAATGATGAAATGCACAACAAATGGCTAGAGAGTTCCGTGGAAGGAAATGAATAAACCAGATTTTATACCGTGAACAAAACAAGTCTGATTTCTCAAGATCTCATGGTCCCAAACGAGAAGTCAGGAGAAGGTTATAGGTCAACGTGCACGTGACTAACGAAACGTTCCTCTCTTGCCCAAACACAACCAAATTTCAAGGTTTAACTCATTTCACACACATTCATACTTTTCATGCTCATCATGCTTTTAATATTTTCATTTGTACAAATGTCATGACATTTTTTAAGGCATAACATGATCACAATCACGATGCATTTTTAACAATTTCCATAATTCAAAACAAGCAATTTAACACATAACATACAAGTAAACATAACAATTTGCTCATATTACACAACAACTATAAATATATTACCCACCTAATTTCGCTTGACAATCCAAGTTCACTATTGTCTTTTCTTTTGCTCTTGGATCGGGTTTGTTTGGTTTTCTATAACAGCCAAGTTATCATTCAAACAACATTCAAAGGAAATTCATAAGGCTTCTATAATAAAAAATGCTAAAGTTTAACTATAACCCTTTCAAAATTAATATTTTCGGGTAAATTTTGCATAATCGTTACGATATAGTAAATAAAGAAATTTGATGATATTTTCTTCTAGAAAAATGACCCCCATTATCTTAATTTTATAATGACACCAAAATTATTCAATTTGGTTTAGTAATTCGAAAGTTATACTCCAAACATTTTCGAACTACTCTTATACTAAAACAATATTCTGTGCTCAACTTCCTTCCAAATATTGATATCCTTAGAGGCTGAATTTAAACTTTATTTCTTCAAAAAATTTATATCCATATGTCTCTAATTTACTCTAAATCAAAATTCACTCCTTTTGGATAACTAAAGAAAACATTATGTTCAAAATACCGAAGTATGTTCTGTGCTAGAAAGTTCGCCGCGACAACCCAGAAAAAGTTCTCGGCAAGAAAGGGAAAGTTAGCGTGAATTCTTACAAGTTGGCCGCGGCAAACTTCATCCTTCAAGTTGGTCGCGGCGAACTTTGACAGAAGCATACACATAACATGTTTCATTTTCCAGATTTTACTTCCCACCTTTCACATATAACCCATCTTAAACCTAATCCATTCCTCCTACGTCATTTTTAACTCCATTTTAACCCAAAATCATTCACAAATGCATCATAATCTATCTTTGATCATTAACCCTAAAAGATTAAAACATTTTTATATACCATTCATCAACAAATTCCTACACACATTCAACCTCATTTTCACTTCTAACTATCCTCAAATATACTTCATCCAACAATCAAGAAAGGTTGATGCTTATACTTACTTGCTTAGTTTCAAACTCTTCAAGATCTCCAAAACCCTAGCTTGATTTTCTCCTCTTCGTCTTTTCTTCTCACACCCACGATGCTTTTCTCTTCTCAAACAAGACAACAATTTTCTTCTTCTAATTTATATGCTTAATGGTTACAAAATGTCCATTTTGCCCTTCCATTAAGCCTTAAAACCTTTTAACCTTAAGTGACTTGCCAATTTTGCCCTTTTTTATACACTTTTAACACTTTAATTTAATTAACTCAAGAAATAAAATCTACAAACATTGACAAGCTAATTAAACTCCAAATAAAATAATTTATCTAGCAAGACCATAAAATTTGTTCAAACCATTCTTAATAAATAAAAAAATTGGGGCCTAACATTTCTCCCCCTCTTAAAAGGATTTTGTCCACGAAATTATTACCTGAGTCATTGAAGAGGTGTGGATGCTTCTCTTTTATGGCTTCCAATGACTCCCATGTAGCCTCCTCTATCGAATGGTTCTTCTACAAGACTTTAACTCTCTTCACAACCTTGTTTCTCAAAACCTTTTCCTTCGAGTCTAAAATCTTCACTGGTTGCTCCTCATAGGTCAAATCCTCCCTTAATTGAACCTATGAAGGTTGATCTATGTGCGAAGGATCAGATCAATACTTTCTCAACATCGATACATGGAAGACATTGTGAATTTTAGACAATTCTGGTGGCAAAGCTAACTTATAGGCTAAAGGCCTGATCGTCTCAGTGATTTCATAAGGGCCTATATATCTTGGACTAAGCTTGCCCTTCTTACCAAGTCTCAAGAACCCTTTCTACGGAGAAGCTCTAAGAAACACTTTGTCTTCAAATTCTATCTCTTTTCTATGTGCCTCTAGATAGCTCTTCATTCTATCTTGAGCTGCTTTAATTCTTTGTTTCACTAATTTAATCTTATCAACTGTAACTTGCACCAACTCAGCCCTAAAAGCCTCCTTTCACCTTCCTCATCCTAACAAATAGGAGTTTTACTCCTCTTGCCATACAAAGCTTTATAAGGTGCCATTTGAATTCCCGAGTGATAGGAATTATTATAAACAAACTTAATTAAAGGCAAATGATCGTCCCATGAGCCTTTAAAATCCATGACACAAGCTTTTAACATTGCCTCCAAAGTTCGTATTGTCTTTTCCGATTGTCCATCAGTCTGTGGATGGAAAGCTATACTAAAGTGTAACTTAGTTCCCAAATTCTTCTATAAGCTTTCCCAAAATCTAAAGGTGAACCTAGGATATCTATCCGAAATTATGGAGCTTGGAATCCCATGTAGTCTGATTATTTCATCCATATATTTCTTATCCAAAGCATTCAAAGAATTTGTTTGCTTAATTGACAAGAAATGTACTGACTTTGTTAGCCTATCTATAATCACCCATATTGCATCATGCTTCCTGTTGGTTCTCGGCAATCCCATCAAGAATCCATTGTAATCTTTTACCACTTCCATTCAGGAATAGATAGAGGTTTAAGCTTGCCTGAAGGTGCCTGGTGTTTAGCCTTGTCTTGCAAACACACTAAGCATCTTTTAGCATACTCTACAATATCCTTCTTCATTCCTTTCCACCAAAAATGCTCTTTTAAATCTTTATACATTCTCATACTCCCCGGGTGCATTATATAAGGCGCATTGTGTACCTCATCAAGAATTTCTTCCATCAACTATAACATATTGGGAATACACAATCTATTACCTACCACCATCAATCTGTCTCCCTTTACTTCTATTTCAGAAGGTTTTCCATTCTTAATCTCCTCTCTGAGTCTGCTTAAATGCTCATCTTGTTCCTGCAATTCCTTAATCTTTTCATTCAACACTAGTCTTAATCTAAAGTTAGCCAATATACACTCAAATTCGTCTTGCTTCAATTTCACTATAAGTTTGGCCAATTCCTTCAACAAAGGACAATACACCGTTTCCACATGTGCCATAGTAGATTTCCTACTCAATGCATCCGCTTCTACATTAGCTTTTATTGGGTGATAATCTATCATCAAATCATAATATTTAAGTAGCTCTAACCATCTTCTCTGTCTCAAATTCAACTCTTTTTGACTTATCAAATACTTAAAGCTCTTGTGGTCTGTAAACACCCTGATGGTGACTCCATAGAAATAATGTCTCCATATCTTCAATACAAAAATTATGGCAGCTAACTCTAAGTCATGTGTAGGATAATTCATCTCATAAGGTTTCAATTGCCTAGAAGCATAAGCAATCAACTTATCTTCTTACATCAAAACACACCCCAATCTCTTCCTTGAGGCATCACTATACACTATATATCCATCATTACTCGAAGGCAAAGTCAGAATCGGTGCAGTTGTGAGCCTATTCTTCAATTCCTCAAAAATGCTCTGGCACTCCTCGGTCCACACAAACTTCTGATTCTTCCTTGTCAATTTGGTAAGTGGAGTTGTTATTATGGAAAAGCCCTCCACAAACCTTCTGTAATACCCAGCTAAGCCCAAGAAACTTCTCAATTCAGCAACATTCTTAAGTGCTTCCCATTTCACAACCGCTTCTATCTTTCTCGGATCCACATGCACTCCTTGCTCTAAAACCACGTGTCCAAGAAATGTCACTTCCCTTAGCCAAATTCACAATTTTTGAAGTTGGCATACAACTCGTCCTTCCTCAGTGTCTCCAAAGCAATTCTTAAATGTTCTTTATGCTCCTTATCACTCTTGGAATAAACCAATATATCATCAACAAAGACAATGATAAATTAGTCTAAGAAAGACTTAAGGACTCTATTCATTAAGTCCATGAAAGTTACAAGGGCATTTGTCAATCTAAAGGGCATAACTAAGAGCTCAAAATGCCCATATCGTGTTCTAAAAGCAGTTTTTGACACATCAGACTCCTTTATCCTCAATTAGTGATAACCCGATCTTAAGTCTATCTCGGAGAAGACTTTTTCCCCTTGCAATTAGTCAAACAAGTCATCTATACATGGGAGCAAATATCTATTCTTGACGATGACATAGTTAAGCTTCCTATAATCCACACACATTATTAATGGTTCATCTTTCTTCTTCACAAAAAGGACTAGAGCTCCCTAAGGTGAACAGCTTGACCTTATGTACCCTTTCTCCAATAATTCTTCCAATTGCTCCTTAAACTCCTTCAATTCTGCCAGAGCCATTCGGTAAGGCAAAATTGAGATCGGTGAAGTACCTGGAAGAAGTTCACTAGGAAACTCAATTTCCCTTGGAAGAGGTAGTCCTGACAATTCCTCTGGAAAGACATCCAGGAATTCCATGATCATGAGAATTTCTTCTAACTTCCCTCCATCTACTTGTGTGTCTACCACATAGGCCAAAAATGCTTTATACCCTTTCCTTATCATTATCTCTACTAATAGAGCCGAAACAACTCTGGGCGGGCTTGACTTTCTGTCTCCCACAAACATCACCTTTCTCCCATTGTCCACCTCGAACTCTACTATCTTTCGTTTACAATCCAAAGTAGCATTATACTTCTCTAACGTGTCCATACCTAAAATCACATCCAATCCTCCCATCTTCAATGGCATTGGATCCACCACTAATCGTTCTTCTCCAACTCATATCTCACAATCTCTAAAGACTAGAATAATCATAATATAATGGCCGATTGGAGTACAAAACATTAAAGGAGTATCTAATGGACTCAAATTTCTACCATACGCAGTTCTACTTGATGACACAAACAAATGGGTAGAACCCGGATCAATCAAAACAATATCATCATAAAAAAATTTAATCATACCAGTCACGACTTCTAGAGCTGTCTTTGCGTCCTCCTATGTCATTTTAAACACCTTAGCTGGTGCTTGCCCATTGGTATCTCTGGAAGACTCGCCCTCTTAGCTGCATCAGAATTGCCCACCTTAGTTGCAATCTTGTGCCGCACAGTCTCACCTCACTTTAAAGCTTGTATCTGAGTTTTCTCTTGTCTTGTATGCTAAGGGCACTCTCTAGCCATGTGCCCTTTTTCTCCATAATTAAAGCAAGGTCTTGTTAATCGGTAGCATTCCCCTCTATGGAGTTTCCCGCAATGATCAAATTGGGGATGGACAGCTTACCACCCTCTCCCCTTCTACTGTCTCCAGCCGTTGAGGCCTGCTGAGAAACAGTTCTCATCTGTCTCGATCTACTTGCATGACTGCTCCTCTCCTCAAAATGCATAGGGAAGGTCCTGGCACTCCTCTCAGATATAGGAGTACCACCTCCCCTGTTGAACTATTTTCTCCCCTTTCTCTTCTTGTTCACAACACTTTTTATATTCTCTATGTTTTCGACCCTCAATGTCGCTTCAACCAGCTGTTGAAAGTCACAAAAGTTTTTGTACTATGACCTTCTCTTTGATAGCTAGATGCAACCCCATTCAAACCTACGGTACTTGACCACCTCACTCATCATCATCTCTTCTGCATATCAGATAGCTGTGTAAACTGGCAATCATACTCACTCACTGTCATTTCCCTATGGGTGATACTCAGAAACTCTCTCTGCTTCTGCTGAACATATACCTCAGAAAGGTACTTCTTCTTATACATTGCTAAGAAATCTTTACATATGAGCACTGACGGTCTTATCTGACTCCCTGGCATACTCTTCCACTAATGCAGAGCATCCCGCTGAAGCAAGCTAGCAGCATACACAATCTTCTCATCATCCTCACAATCCATTTGCTCTCGGTCTTTCTCAACCAAGTATCGGCTTCTTCTGGATCCGTTGTCCCATAGAAGTCTACTGCCCCATACTTCCTCAACTTATCAAACTATTTCCCCTTCTTAGCTGGGGTCAGGGTAGAAGTCTATGGCATTTGATCCATGTCCTGGACAAATGCTTGAGTAAAGGCTTGGAACATCCTTGGATTTAATGGAGGCACTTGCTCTTGCGAAAAAGGTGACTCTTACGTTGGTGATTGAAAGGGCCTACTACCAAGCCCTACAGAAGCCTCGACATTTCTTGGGGCTACTGACTTATCAGTACTCTCCTCCCTTAGTGGAGAGTCAGGTGCAATGGATCCTTGCAAAACTCCTCGTGTCCTTCTACGAGGTGCCATCTTACTCCTTCAATTGAAATACTAATGATTAGCTTACATTTCAATCTTATTTCCTACATGTATGCATGATATGCATATCATTTAATGCAATCAAACAATTCACAATGCAACAACTAATCACATAGCATGCAATTCATATTTTTATGCATTCTAATCTCAGGAAAGATATTAGGCCCTATTTTTGGAGCCTAACTACCGGTTCAAATACCAAAAGGTATTTGACCTAGGTCTCATGACCAATTTTCAGGCAACCATTTAGGACAGTCGTGTGAGGGTGGTGCAACTGAAAAATGAAAAGCATGGCATTTATAAGAAATTTCAGTCTGGCAGCAAAGGGGAGTTTGCCACAGCGAAATATAGGTTCGTTGCGGTGAACCCATAGAGTTATCTCTAGGACCCTTCGAGATAAGTTTGCCGTGACCAAAGTCATTCTTCGTTGCGATGAAATCACCTTCAGAAAGGTTCATCGTGGCAAACCTCTAGCTTCACCATGACAAAACCCTTTGAATCTGAAACCCAGACTCCATTCAACGTTCTAAACAAACACATACATTCAAATCTAACCATCTAAACTTGACCACAAGATAAATCTAAACATACTCAAAAGAAACTTCAGTTCTTCATTTCATTAATAAATCCAAAAGAATTCATACAAGCTCCACTTACAAATCATCATACATATCAAAGTTTAAAACAAAATACAAAGGATGCTCAATGTTGATATGCCTATAAAGCTATCCAAAAGTACTCAATAACTTAATATGAAAGCCTCTAACTATCTTGGAGTTTTCGATGCCTTGCAAGGATCAACTATCATCTTGTTCTGCACCTGAGGAGGGAAAAAAAATGGGTTGAACTACACAGCTCAGTGGCTAATATATATATATAGTCGCCGGTAATGAGCCACACATTTAAGAATATGCACATATATATCTAGCAATTCATTATTCAACAATTCAAACTCATAACTCATAGTTAAGAAAATGTCTTTACCTAGAACATATCATGCAATTATACAGCACAACATAACACTCAATTATACATCATGCTTAACAAATCAATGATGAAATGCACAACAAATAGCTTAAGAGTTCCATGAAACAAAATGAATAAACTAGATTTTATACCATGAACAAAACAAGTCCGATTTCTTAGGATCTCATGGCCTCAAATGGGCAGTCGGGAGAAAGCTATAGGTTAACATGCACGTGACTAACGAAATGTTCCCCTCTTGCCCAAACACATTCAAATTTCAATGCTTAACTCATTTCACATACATTCATACTTTTCATGCTCATCATGTTTTTTCCTCTTTTCATTTGTACAAATGTCATGACATTTTTCAAGGAATAAGATGATCACAATCACAATGCATTTTCAACAATTTCCGTAATTCAAAAGAAACAATTTAACACACAATATGTAAGCAAGCATAACAATTTTCCCATATTACACAACAACTATAAATATATTATCCACCTAATTTCGCTTGACAATCCAAGTTCATTATTGTCTTTCCTCTTGCTCTTAGATCGGGTTTGATTGGTTTTCTATAACAATCAAGTTCTCATTCAAACAACATTTAAAGGAAATTCATAAGACTTCTATAATCAAAAATGCTAAAGTTTAACTATAACCCTTTCAAAATCCATACTTTTGGGTCAATTTTGCATGATCGTTATGATATAGTAAATAAAGAAATTTGATGATACTTTCTTCTAGAGAAATGTCCCCCATTATCTTAAGTTTATAATGAAACCAAAATTATTCAATTTGGCTTAGTAATACGAAAGTTATACTCCAAACATTTTCGAACTGCTCTTATACTAAAACAATATTTTGTGCTTAACTTCCGTCCAAATATTGATATCCTTAGAGGCTGAATTTAAACTTTATTTCTTCAGACAGTTTGTATCCCTATGTCTCTGATTTACTCAAAATCAAAATTCACTCCATTTGGATAACTAAAGAAAACGTTATGCTCAAAATACCGAAGTATATTCTATGTTAGAAAGTTCACCGTGGCGACCCAGAAAAAGTTCTCCGCGAGAAAGGGAAAGTTCATGTGAATTCTTACAAGTTGGTCGCGGCAAACTTCATCCTTCCAGTTGGCCACAGTGAACTTTGACAGAAGCATACGCATAACATGTTTCATTTCCCAAATTTTACTTCCCACCTTTCACATATAACCCATCTTAAACCTAAACCATCCCTCCTACTTCATTACATCATAATCTATCTTTGATCATTAACCCTAAAAGATTAAAATATTTTCATATAACATTCATCAACAACTTCCTACACACATTCAACCTCATGTTCACTTCTAACTATCCTTAAATATACTCCATCTAACAATCAAGAAAGGTTGATGCTTATACTTAGTTGTTTAGCTTCAAACTTTTTAAGATCTCCAAAACCCTAGCTTGATTTTCTCCTTTTCTTCTTTTCTTCTCACACCCACGATGTTTCTCTCTTCTCAAACAAGCCAACAATTTTCTTTTTCTAATTTATACTCTTAATGGTTGTAAGATGTCCATTTTGTCCTTCCATTAAGCCTTAAAGCATTTTAACCTTAAGTGACTTGCCAATGTTGCCCTTTTGTTATACACTCTTAACACTTTAATTTAACCAACTCAAGAAATAAAATCCTACTAACATTGACATGCTAATTAAACTCTAAATAAAATAATTTATCTATCAAGACCACAAAATTTATTCAAATCATGCTTAATAAATAAAAAAATTGAGGCCCAACACGTGCTATCATGGCTAATAAACCTCGACAGCTCAGTTCTTGCTAGTAATATAAAGAGTCAAGTTTTCATTTTTAAAGGTTGAGATTTTTTTCATATTTTTTGGGCTTCAAATTAGAAGTCAACTCGATCTAAGTGTTATGTGTTTTGGTTGATGGGGAGTGCTTAAAAGCATATCCTAAAATTACTATTGATTTTAGTTGACTACTCTTTGTATTGTAGCTCGGAGATATTTAGATTCAAAATTTGACTGGGTTGTTAGATTCAAGGAAATTTCCCATCTTAAACAAGGAAATTGAACCCTATTGACCTCAATAAGAACATTTTTTTTCCTTTCCTTTTCCATTTTTAAAATTTTATTGCAATAAGCTCCTTAATTATAAGGAAAGAGCTCAATCTTTGCCATTATTGGTTTAAATAAGACTTTAACTACTTTGTGTTACTATGTTTCTTTATATAATTACCTTTCCATTAACATGTGTTTCTTACATATGCTATGAGTATGATGTCTTTATAAATCTCCATATTTCAATAATACTTATGCTTATTTCATCAATAATTCTCATTCTTAATGGGATAATGTTTCACTTTGAGTTTTTCAATATGAACAACTTTGCACTCGTATTTCTTGTTTCCTCCTTTTCTAGTTCAATATGGTGAGAACTTTTTGTTTTTGTATTTATGGTCCCTACATTTTATTATCCTCCAAAGAAATCATCGTTATACTTTCTTTTCATTTTATTTTTTGTGGTGCGCTCTTTAAAACTTTAATGTGAAATAAGTTATGGACATTGTGATCACAGGTTTATTGGGATTGATACAAAATTACTAGGTTATCTTATTCTTTGCACTTTGTGGTTGTCTTTCATACTGTAGTAAATTGAAATATATACTTATCGTATTCATATATATCATTAATCACATCACTTACTTGATATAATTAATTTCTATCAATTAAAGAAAACTTGTAAGAAAACTCATGTTTTTTCATATAGAAATCTTTTTATCATATAATAATCATCAATCATTTGAATTATAATTTACTTTTTATATAGATAATTTTATATTCTCAACTACTCTGTTTGTTAGATGTCAAATGACATAACTTAAAACTCATCAAGTACGCCTATATTTATCATCTCTCACTCACACATAATGGGTTCCAATCAATTAGATTTTTCTTTCATTTTCTCCTACTTGTCCAATAACTCATGCAACCAATATGCCATAAGAGTTCATTATTATATATTTTCTAGAAATATACAACATCTCGATTAATGAATTGATCTTTAAGTAGATTTAGTATGTTATAGTCTAGGTTATATTTCACATTTTAATCTCCTTTGATCTTATTTACTTCATCATGTCACAAATATATTCAATTTTATTCACTAAGACTCATTGGCCACTTTAAATACATATATTTCTTCTTATTTGAGTTTCCAATAAAAATGATATTCCATTGTTTTAAATTTTCTTGTATTGAATTGAATTTGTTTTCTTAGAATTATTCCATAAATTGTAGTACTTATGGTTATCTAGTAACATTCAAAAGTAACAAACCTTAAATTTAATTATGAAGAATTAGATAAGAGTCATAAAGGTATAATATGAGGCTTATTTAACCTTTACAGTCTCAGATAATGTATGATCAAATCTTATGATTTACATTAATTTCTTCTCATAATCATTTTTTAACATATGATAAGAGTCATGTGCTACAATATTGACTCCTTTTTTATTTGGAGCATAGGTTTTTCATTATTGCCATGTTGTACATATGGTAGTCCAAACATTCTTAATGTTTAACCTGAGTTTGTTGGTCAACTCTTAAAATTATATTTTTAAACTCTAATTTGTTAACTTAAGATAAATATGATGACTATTTAATCACTTCAAACTAGTTTCTTTTCGACTTATTATCTAAGTCAACAATTGTGGTTTAAGTTTCTTCCTCTTTCCCCCTTTTATCACCTTGATAACAAACTTAAACTTGCCTCTTCTCTAGTTATCATAAATAGTAGAGGTGATTGTCATTGGAGAGAGGCAATCTTTTATCTATCTAATATACTTTTTGATTCATATATAAAATCTACCATATAAAATAAACATATTCCATAATCAAGTACTATGTACTTATTACTTTGTGAATAATGTCAACTTATATTTATATTTAAACTTGACAATGTGATGAATGAACATACATAGAATAATGTTAATTAATTACATTTCAATATCTATGTAATCCTAGTGACTTCATATGCCTAATGTATGTTTCTTGAGATATTGGCTTTGTCATCGGGTATGAAATTATATCTTCTGTAGATATATACTTCATACTCACTTCTACTTGTACAACTATACCTTTCATATAAATATACTTAATACCCAAATGTTTAGTTTTACAATGAAATTTGAGGTATTTAATATAATTAATTGTTATTGTTATTTCAATTTTCTATTATTATAAATTTTAGAGACATGTTTGAAGTAAAATTATAAATTATTAAGCATGATATATTGAGGAATTAGGGGCTATTTTATAAATTTAAAAAAGTTGCCTGAAATTATCCGAACAAAACTCAAGTATATTTTAGCATCTAAAAAGGAATAGGGTGAAAAATATTTGGCTTTGAAAATTTTATTAATAATTAAAAATTCATTTGCTAAAGGTCTTCATCCTTGTTTGTACCGAAATTTATGTGGACTGTATATATTTTTTCTACCTTATGCGTTTAAGATATGAAAACCAACAAAACAATAGATAAGCCTATACAATAGAATGAAAATAAATAACAACAAAAAAGACAATATCATACTTGCTTAGAGGATAATTGAAGAAGAGCATAGATACATATAAAAAAAATAATCAATACTTATCTTTTTTGTATTAAATTGGCTAATCTCACTATTTGAAGATTGTCAGTTGTAATTTGAAGAAGTCATGGAAAACAATCAATCCAACACAAACATAATTTCAATTTAATTAGATAATTATCATAATGAAGAAGCATATTTAACTTATGTTGTTACCTTTTTAGGAAATTGAAATAAAGATAAACATGATCTTATCATAGTCATATGCTTATTAACCACATCATTTACTTGGATATGATTGAATTCCACTAATTCAATAACACTTATAAAAAAGTTCAATTTTCTCTATGCAGAAATCTTTTATGATCAAATGATGATCATCAATAGTTTGAATTAGAATTCACCTCTTTAAAAAATTTTAAATTGTCAACTATTCTAGCAATTAGATGTCAAATGACGCAACTCAAATACCATTGTTTATTACAATTGTGTTGTGTGTTAGTTTAAATTTATCTAGTAGATTATGATAAATTGATGGAACAACTATTATTCCAATCTACTTTAATTTGTTTCGTCAGAAGATTCTCCGATATCATGTCCATTGTTAAAAACATTAGTCGTCATTATAAATAAATTATTACTACTTTAATGAATTGAAACTCTTTGTCATCTTTCAACTTATTACTTTTAACGTTGCTAATAATATTTAGCAATGAATTTCTAATTGTCGCTCAAAATTATTGGCGACGATAAAGTAGACTTAGTAAAAAAGTTTTTGCTACTTTTTTGGAAATGCAATCAAAAGTTATTGGTGATGTTTTTTAAAACGTAACTAAAAGGTTTTGGTGATGAATTTTAAAAAAACAAGATAATCTTGGCAATGAATTTAAAAATATAGGCAATTTCTTTTTAGCTATGTTATTACTTTTTTAGTAAACATTTTTACTAAACATTTTATAATGTTAATTATATTTTTGGTGACATTTTTAATCCATATGATTGTATGTAATATTTAGATTTTTTGTTTTATAATTTATTATCGAAAAAAATAATTAGAAATTAGAAATTAGAAATAAATTGTATAAACAATAAAATATCATTAAATGTTAAATACAAATGTTAACAAAAATAGTTATTTACAAACTAAGAATTGTTTTCATCATCACTACTAATATAATTCGGGCCAAGTATTTGTTTGACCATCTTTTCAAGCATTACATTCTAACTATTGTTCATTAACATTTAATTTAACCTTAAGTGATTGGTTCTCCTATTTAAGGCGGTCAACATATGCTGGTCTTGATGATGATGAAATAGTTAGCTTAAGGCCAAATATAATACCTTTAATGTAGCCTCATCTTAAACCAAGCATGTTGTTGCAAATCTTATCTACACTTGGCTCATTTTCGTCAAAAAATGCTCTTTATAACAACTCTTGCATCTTATTCTAAAATTTTAAAAAAATCAATGTTGAATTCTAATATTATTAGTTTGTACTACATAAATAAATAAAGTTAAATTTTAAACAAATTTTTATACTTAAATAGTTATTTTGTGTTTGTTCTATCATCTGCCCTTGTCCTTCCTTATAGTGAGTGAGTTTGTATAATGTGATCCTATCACACTCTTGTCTATGTAGTTCCTTCTCACTCTATTTTATGAAAAAATTAATTGAAAACATAATTAAATTATATTTACTAATATAATTATAACTTATAAAGAACAAAGTTATATATACTTTTTATACAACAACAAATGATTTGGAGCCTTGGTTATGATGAGTTTTCATTTTTCCTCTGTTAACCTTGGCTTTCTCACATTTTTTCTAAATAAAGAAAAGAAATAGTCATTGAATTGTTTAATAAGGTTAATGGAAGTAAATGTGAAGAGAAATAAGTCAAACCTTAACATTGGCAGAGGCTCAATAATCACACATTTGGCTCCAATTTTCTGAAGACATTTGTTCAGGAACATGTGTCCTTGCCTCCTTATCAGAAGGAAAAGATTTGTAGTATTTATGTAGTTGATAACTATGATCCTTAGCACTTTGTTTTAACAGTTAAGTCATATATCTTGAAACTTTAGGGTTGTTGATATAGACGATATTGAGCTTTATTTGTGAACAAACTATAAAAGTGAAATTAGTCTTAAATAAGTAAAAAGGAGCATATAACTAAATAAATTAAAAAATTATCAAAATTTTGTCCATAACATTATATAGCAAGATGTCTTCCTTCAACTACTTGGCATGTTAAAAGCAAGGCAATTCAGTCTTGACAATGACCCCTAACTCACTGGACAATTTTGTTGTTTCGATCTTGTCAACAAGATGACCTTACGAGGTGCCAATATGTATTGACAACTTACCGTTCATTGCAACATTCATGTGTTGCAACTCAAAACGTTTAGTGATACCTCTACCTCTTTTTATGATGCCAGTATTAGAGCCTAACACTAAAAGAATAAGGATAAGAAAAAACGCATTAAATATGTAAATATATATTTGACCATAAGTTTAATTATAGGTGGTACAGATTAACAGACCTGAAGATTCCTCAGCACCGCTTAAGGTAGATAGAGGTTGTTACTGAGTAGCTTCATTAATGGATGAATTCAATTGTTGTTATAGGATAAGGTCAGATTGATCTGGTTATTGTCACTAGTGACCACCTTCTTTCCTTTATTTTTACCAAGTGCAATTATCAAGAATATCTATAACTCAAAATCAACATTACGTATAAACATTAGTCAACAATACGCATAAACATAGCTCAAACATCAACAATCCGCATAAACATAAGTGAAATGTCAACATTCTGTAAAAACATCACTTAAACATGAACATTCCGCATTAATTAACTCAAATATCAAACAAGCACTATGGTATGTGGCATTTTAAAAGTTTGAATTCAAACAAGCACTATAGTAGATGGCATTGTTACACCATATGAATCGAAAAAACAAGTTCTCGTTATGACTCCTAGGCTCGTGAAATATTTCACCAATAAGCCTCATGGGAGTTATATCACGAGTTTCCATCCTATATATTATCCTAAGGGTTTATTATGGAATCCATAACTGTAGGTGAATGTCTAATGTTAATGCTTCTCCATTAATCATTACAAGTTCATAAATTAAGTTTGAATTTAAACAAACACTATGGTATGTAGCATTGTCACACCACATGAGTTAAGAAAGCAATTTCTCATTGTGACTACTAGGCTCATGGAATATTTCACCAATAAGTGTCATGGGAGTTGCATCATGGATTTCTAGCCTATACACCATCCTAGGCATTTATTATTCAAAGGATTATTCATAATTGTAGGTGAATTTCTAACGTTAATACTTCTTTATTAATCACTAGAAGTTTATCAATTAAATTTGAGTTTAAACAAGCAATATGGTACGACATTGTTACACTATATGAATTAAGAAAGTAAGTTCTCATTATGAGTCCTAGGCTCGTGGAATATTTCAATGATAAGCTTCATGAGAGCTACATCATAGGTTTTTGGCCTATATACCATCCTAGATGTTTATTATGCAAAGGATTGCCCATAATTGTAGGTGCATTATGTTACTATTCCCAAATTATCAATTAAATTTTCACAAACTAAGTTTGATAACTTAACAAAACCCAAACACAAATAGGGCTACTAATAAAGCATAACATATGATACACAATAGTTGGACAACTTACCTAGATAAATGGACAATTGCAAAGTACAAAGAAGAAGGACGAAGTTGGAAGCTTATCAATATAGTTGAAATTTTGATATTCTTTTGTTGTCATTTTTAAATTGGATATAACCCCTAAAATTTAATATAGTGTTGTTCTTTTAACTAAAATAGAACACCAAATATGTATGATATCTTAATCTTGTGTTTGATGTTTACATAATGACACCTATAAATCTTACATTATTCACAGTCTTGTTAATGTTCGTATCAAGATTCAAGACTTATATGAGAATATTGTAAATTAATTTTACTAATATTTTTTTATATTTAACTGTCAATAGAATGAATTATAACAAAATTTGAAGTATAAGGTACAAATTATAATAAATTAAACTTTAAAACTAAAAAAAAACTAATGCATTTAAGCCCAAGTATTACCCAATCTTAATGATATTTGAAACTATTCTCAACTAAAGACTAACCAAAATAACCAAAACTCTTAATTTGATTTTATTAATGAGAGGTTTAAATTCATTAAATTTTGATCTCTTAGTGAAAATTGGAATACTAAGATAAGTAAGAGGTTTTTTTTAGACTGTCAAACCTTTATTTACATTAGAAAAATCAAGGAACTAAACATTATCAGTATAATGTCATCACAAGTAGAAATTGAAACAAAATCATAGCAGATTATTAAACATATAAACTCCCTTTCACTGTAAGCATTAACACTTAAATCTCTTAGCCTCATTATCAGTATAAGGTTAATAGAATGTCATAAATATATACCAACACAAGCAAATCACTCCCAACACTTAACATAATTATAACAAGCAATTCATCGAACACTTTACAAACATGTATTTTTCATCCCAAGATAACTTTCCCTTTCATCACTAACATTAAGACATTCCAAAGATAATCAAATCATAGATAATCCAAACAAACACAAAAATCTAAATAAAATCGTCATTACTAGTCTATCATCGCACGTTAAAAAACCAACAATTGAAGTAGAAAACAAACCAAGAAAAAAGATCCACAACTTACCTAGATGGAATGATAAAAGGATGAAAACGGAAGGACAGAAGTATAGAAGGAAGTTGACTGGGGAGAAAATGAAGAAGAAAGGAGTGGGAGAGGAAAACGATAGAAAAAAAGGAAGGTGGAGAGTCAGGTGCTTCAGATAAAACTAATAAGAATATGACATT
>JANSVA010000007.1:14470861-14480999 GCA_025504915.1 Erythroxylum reticulatum | reverse complement strand
TCAGCTAAATTTGTACATAGAAAACAAGGGAGAAGATAAACTGAATTCTAATTAGTAACATACAAAGAAGTTAGTGCCTAATATAAATGGAACCGTCAAGACTAGGGTTTTAATTGAATGTTTATATTTTTTGTGGTCATGGAAAGTATTTTCATTTGTAAATATAAGAATTTTAGATAAAAATAAATTGTTGCTGATTTTATTTTAAAATAAATATGTAGTTATTTAACCAGTTTTTAGAAAATATCTAACAAAAATGATTAATAATACGGTCAAACTAGTTGAATCATATTCAACCAAATAAAACTAGATTTTAAATAATAATTAAAATATATAAATAGAATATTCAATTTTAAATCTTGTATAAATATATATTATTATCAATTAATTATCTACAATAATAATACATAGGTATCTTAAAAGGCTAACCTTAATATAATCTTAAAAAGAAATATAAATGTATACATTCTTTAAGTATAAAGAATTAGTAAAAAAATCTAAAAGGCAAAAGAAATTTTAACTTTAGCATTTGTGAAAAACTCAACTTAAATTTTAATATTTTTCAATGTTTTAAAAATATCTCCATATTATAAAAACTAGGCCATTTTATTTTTAAATAGACTAACATTTATATTATTATAAGGTCTAACATTGTTAGTGTATCCATATTTCTCTCTAATTGGGTATACAAACTTATACCTCAATTTTGAAAATAGTGGTTATTATTCCTTTATGAGTTATCGAGGAAGCTGTCTCTTTTTAAAAGTACAAATGACAAGTGGCATATATTGATGATTCCCGAATCCTCACAAAGTGGAGAGCCTTGTGCCCTAAGTTAGGTTGACTTTATTCCTTTATGAGTTATATGAATTAGATTTAGCATATTGGTTAGTTTAATTTTTGTTACCATGAGAGGTTGAAGTGATTATCTTGGAAGTTTAGTTATAGAAGAAATGCCTCATTCCCTAGCATTGAGATGCTCTTTTGTAAGAGAATTACAAGCAAAAAGTCACAAGAGAGGACATATTCTTGAGATATATTGCTTCAAAAGGAGAAAGATGTGTTAGAAAATTTTTATTTAGGTTATACTAACTCGTCTTTTGTTTTACATTTGAGTCAAATTCTCAACAAGTTTATTAGGTATGGTATAGTTAAAATGTAAGGCTATTAGGGTACCTTGATGATACAACCTAATCCTTTAACTAAAAAATCTAAGTCTCTCTTTTTGTATCATAACCCTATATTAAGTGACTTATAAAGTATTACGTTTATGTCATATTTAATTTTATTGAAAATAGTGAGAGAAGTAAGAGAAGAGTTTGGTCATCTTCTTATAATTTCATGTCTTTATAATACGTAACTCAATAATCTCTTGAACTACAAACATGTCATAATTCAAGTATTTTGAATATCCTTTTTGCAATTCATATATCTATTTAACTAAGTTAAGTAGAATGATATTAATTGATCTTAGATACTTTACTTTAATATAAACAATTTCTATATACGATATTATAGATAATTTCAATAGGTCCTACAACCTTTAATTAATATAAAGGTTACAATTTTGAATTAGAAAACCTAGATTGAAGATTGTGGGGTTTTGTGAATTTCAAGATTGGGTTTTATAGAGAAACCCTAGTTTGATTTTTGTCTATTGTGATTTCATGTTAGACTAGAAATAACACTATATAAGTGACTTACAAAGGATTAAGTTTACATCATCTATACTATGACTAAAAAAGTGAGATGGGTAAGGGAAAAAAACATAATCTTCTTATAATTTCATGTTTCTACAATATATAACTCGATAATCTCACAAACAATAAGCGTGCCTTCTAATTCAAGTATTTTAAATATCTTTTATGTAATTGATTTACTAATTTGATTGAGGTAATTAGCATGCTATTAATTAATACTAGATGACACTTTCATTTAATACATGCAATTGTCATATATGGTATCAGAGCTAGTTTTACAAGATTTTACAAACTTAATCAATTGAATAAATTACAATTTTCATATTATAAAACATGAATTAAAGATTTTAACATTTTGGAGAATTACAAAATTGGGTTCTATGTGGAAACCTTAGTTTTCATCTTTTTTTTTAATTGTGATTAAGTCATGATTTTTGTTAACTACTCTAAAAGTAGTTAGTTAATCTTTTTTATGAATTGGTTATGATTAAATCTTATGTTTTACGCTTTCTTGTAAGTTTAACTAAGTTGGCATCATTTTACTACTTAATATCGTGTTTTTTTAAGAATTTTTAATGACTCGTTAGTTGACAAAGTCTAGCAGGGATGGCAATTGTTAAAACCATTTTACGAGGGTTGGAGGGTTATTTGATTAACCGTTCAATATTCCAAACTCATAGTCTTGTTGACCAATGTTGACCAAACAATCAACATAATATAGATGTCTTTACATTGTATTTTTCTCATGATTTTCATAATTTTTGGCTAACTTAATGAATTATTTCACATTTTAAATTGTTTAATCTCTTAACTTTGTATTGTTACTAGGCTAAAGATGGTAATCAAGTGTAATTTGATGAAATAGTATAATAATTAACAAGTGCTATAATTTTATTTGTGAATTGTTATATATCTAAAAGTGATAATATTTTATAATATTATTTCTTACTTGATCTTTTGTGATATTAATTTTGAAGTTTGGTTTAGCTTCTTATGAAGTGTGCCTTGGTTATTAATCTAATGATTTATATAGTCATAAGTAATCAAATTTGTTCAGCTAAGACTTTAGATGAAAAAAATTAAGACTTGGAAGTGTGGTCTAAAGTTGAAGGGCCTAGATTTGGATTTTATTTTTTTGAAAATAAATAATTCCTTTAAATGGATAATAAGAGATAATTACAACCAATAATAGTGCTAAAGTATAACAATTGAACTATTTAGTAAACCTACTTCTTTACATGTGAGAGACCTTAAAAGAGTCTCCTCGTGTAGTGAGACACTTATTCCACATGCATAAATGGTTCCTTCTCTTGTTGACTGGTTCCATTAGGTCCACATAGCTCCTCATATTAGTTCTATTATCTTTCCTTTCCTTCGTTGATCCATTTGGAGGCTTACATGGAGGATCAGACTTCATAGAACTTAAAAATCAACTCACATTGCAAGTAAGTTAAGCATTATTATAATTATGAGGTAAAATTCTAAACATTTAGTATCTACTAAAGGAAGTGCATTTAAATAAGGAAATTCTTTACATTTTCCACTGTGTGAGTTATAAAGCTAGCATTATAAATTCCATATATTTTTCATCATTAATTCGGTATATATAAAGTGGGTTAAAATGATTTCACATATCCTATATAAAATTTTGTCAGCTAATATATTTTATCCATCCCTCGAGATGAGTTGTTAGGATCATTATGAAGCTTACTATTACACTCCCTCCATATAAAGTAGATAGAACATAAGAAAGTAATTTTGGAGAGAATGCAATCTTACTAAGATTTCGTTCTATTCTTTGCCTAATCAACTAAATCTAACCACTCTTATAGAGCACCATATAATTGTAACAAATGTTATGGTCTACACCAAATGGAATAGGAGTAGCTACAATGGAAAGAAAGTGATTCCTATTCTCAATATGATTTTTATAGAGTAGATATGGAGAGTCAATGTTACCAAAACACTTGCCTTTTGTTCTAATTCTATTCTTAACCCCAACTAGCTAGTAAATGAGGCTTTGTGAATAAGAAAATTCATCTAAATTAGCTCGTGCTAGGCCATCCTAGGAGAGTGAGGTCTGAAGATTTGATAGTAAGACACATTGGAGAGTTATTTCCCATCCAAATTAACTTGTCCTTTTTGTTTTGATTAGGATTATATTAGGGAGAGAGAATGATTAGATTAAAATTTCCATTAAAGTTGCTAATCCAACTATTGTTTTAAATGATTGACTCATCCTTGGCATTTATAATAATCCTAGCTATAAGAAAACTTAGCTCTTGCCTAATATATAAGGGGATAAAGCTGGTCCAGTTGTCATACCAGAACTATGTCTATTTCCTATTTCCAACATGAGCTTCAAAGAAGGGATAGATCTTGTCCCTTAATCTCAGTATCTAAATTAGACACTAAGAATGATCCATACCTATCTTGATTTGCCAAAAGTTAGCGTTCTTAAGGTAGCAATCATTCATCCATTTTGATTACAGGGATTCCCTATCAACTAGTAGCTTCCATATCATTTTAATTAGGAGAACATTCTGTATAGCTTATATAAGAGTTAGTCACAAGCTTCTGTCCTATTTGGATAGACATAAATCAATCCATTTAACTTTAGCTACATTATACATTTTAGCCTTTCCTGACGATAAGAAACTCTTGATGCATTTTTTAATCTCTGTAGTCTACTTCTTAGGCATGAATAGGATAGCAGACTAATAAACACTAAGATTCCTTAGGAATGAAGAGATTACTTGGAGTCTTCTAACTACTAAAAGTAATATGTTTTGCTAGTTATTGATTTTATCCTTAAACTTCCCCAAATGAAGGTTACATCAACAAATTTAGGCTTCTTTATGGTTATAGGTACTCCTATGTATTTGAATGGGAAATAATAGATATCAATCCAATTATATTACTTAAAACCTCAACATTTTGGAGTCTAAGGGAATATACAAACAACTTTAACTCATATTCACTTTCAAACCTAATAGGTCCAGGAGGTTTTTTAAGGATTCTTAAAATAGCTTAAGAAAGTAAGGATCAGCTTCACAAAACAATATCAAATCATCTATAAAGCCATGATAATTAATATTTAAGGAGTTGCATTTATGATGAAACAAAAAACTATTGTCGCTGGTTGTGAAGTAAAATATCAGTCTAACGAGCACTTAATCACTAAGGTAAATTATTATGATAAGGCGAAAGAGGATACCTTTGTGTAATACCCTTGGTTCCTCTAAAAACAATAGTAGGAGAACCATTGATTAAAATGATGAATGAGGTGGATGAAATGTAGGCATTAATCCAATTTACAAAAGTATACGGGAAATCAAAGGCTTTCTAGCATTCTAATATGAAGCTCTGATTAGCTGTGTCAAAACCTTTAAAGACATCAACCTTGAAGGAACAATTTTTAATCGGTTTATATTATTCTTCAATTCCTGTATAGAAAAATATTGCCACTTGACTTCCTTTTATTAAAGCTCCTTGGTGGGGCTTATAATAGTTATTAAAGATACCTTGAGTCCATTACCAATAATTTTATAAATAACTTTATAGCCTATGCTACAATAAGAAATAGGCCTAAATTCATTTGAGGAGCTTAGGTTATTCATCATAAGAGTAAGGAAAATGTGAGTCGTATTTAGCTCCCTTAGCATTTTAGAATTAGAGAAGAATTCTTCCACTGGTTTAACTAGAAGTTGACTAGTAATACCCTAGGTAACATGGAAGAAAGGAGTAGTAAAACCATCAGGATCATAGGATTTTTTTTGGATTTTGATTGAATGTGTCTTTTATCTCCTTAGTGGTAACAAATCTAACTAAAAAGTCTTTTAAGTCTAGACTTAGCTTGTTATTAATGAACTTATTGCTAGATATTTTTCCTGCATTCTTACTAACATAAGGACCAATTAAACTCATAAAGTGTTCCGTAGCAAGTTCCTCAATCTTCTTCATATCAATAGTGATAGTGCCATCATCATTCATCGATATAGAGATTTTATTCCTATTTCCCCTAGAATTGTATTATGGAAAAACTAGAATTATTGTATCCTTCTTTTAGCTATATAATCCTAGCTTTTTGTTTCAATAGGGAATTATGCATAATGAAAGCAAAGCTATACTCTTTTATCATCTTACATTCCTTATTTCTCAATTCCTGACTGAGATGATTTAGATAAAGATCATTTTGGGATCTTCTAAAATTATCCCTGGCTTGTTGGAGGGTTTTGGGACATATTAGCATTGTGAAGTATTTTTAGTCCCTCCTTAAGGTTGTTTAATCCCTCCCTAACTAGTTCTCACCACCTCCTCAAAACCTTTCCTTTCAAACAAGAAATTGAATAATTTGAAAGGAGTTTTTTTTTTGCAATTTTCCAAGATTGAGTTTTTACACCTTAATTAAGGAAATGTTAGAGCACAATGGGTCCACAAAATAAGCAAAGTAAGTAGGAAATTAAGATAGCCAAATGTAGTGCCCCCTACCTTAGGGTATATACTGGAACATCCAGAGGACATTTCAGTACATAACCGATGATAATGGTGTGCTATATTCAATCACATCATTCACTTAACATGCATCATCTATCTTTATTCTCTTATAAAACATCATAAGGAAAGTCACAATATTTTAAAACCAAATTTTCTTATTTGATTTCATAAAAACAAATGTTTATACAATGTATCTTTCAACTTCCATACTTATACAACATCATAGCCTAATATAAAAAGTGCTACATGAAAGAGGAAATACACAAAAATCTATCTAATCTGTCCAAACCCAGCTGACAGGCCTTTGAGCTATTTCTTCTTTTTCTCAAAGTACAAGTCTACACTAATTATAGCATCTCTCAATAGCTAAAGTCATCTCTCGATCCTGAAAAGTCAACATTGCAATTTTCGTGAGTTTTGCGAACTCAATTTGGTAACCATCATTGATGGTTCACTCAATTCATGCATCACATCAATACACGTAACAAATTATTCACATCTTTGCATATTCATAAAATATCACCATTCACTTTTAGAACAATCATAATGATCATTTCATTCGTGTAAAATACACATATCAAGTATAAATGCAATTGACGTGAGACTCACTTTTATATATTATTATTGTTGTGACCAAGTGCCTTTTTACTAGCTCATATCCCTTAGTGGATACCGAGCGGTGTCAAATTATGTCCTATATCTTTTAGTAGATACCGGGTACATTCATAACTGAGCTTGAGGCACTAATCACACTCAAAGCTTTATGCTATTTATCCTAGCGACTCCGGCCACAACTTCCTTGATCTTACATATATTCATGTAAAGGAATGTTTCACATATCATATGCTCAATCGGTCACATGCTTGCACATTCACATTCAAATCACATTTTCCATTAGACCCAACGTCTGACATTCACATCATTGTTGAGTAACATATATTCCGTCACATTCATATACAAGTAGCACTTCAATATCACATTTATATATCAAATCTTAGACCTACATTGTCTAAAATCAACATAATTTATCACATTCATCTTATCATTCAAAACATATTTTTAAGCAAACAGTTAATTGAGAGAAATCATCTAAGTTACTCACAGGTCACTCTCGAAGTTAATGCCTGGAAGTTCCAGCAACATTTGGAGGTTGACGTTCTAGTTGCTCCTCTATACCAAATAACATACACATATCACAAATTTGCACAATTATAAGTGTTTAATAATGCACATGTATGTAAATGAAATATGCACAATGCATATTCATGACAATCATGAGTATTTTTCCATTATTCACATCACAAAAATCAATCTAATATCAAAAGTCACTTAAGTATCATTTATACGTAGGGTTTGTGACTCAAATAAACACTTTAAATTTACTTTCATAACCTAATGAATCATTTCAGATTTTTCCAAAAGCTGACTTTCGGCTCTACTATTCTTGATCGTTTAGACAATGCAAATGAAGAAATTTGACAATACTCTCTTTTAGAAAATTGCTCTCCTATCTATTAAGTTTCTAAAACACTAAAATCTTTCAATTTGGTTGAGTAATCTGAAAGTTATACCTCAAACATTTTCAGACTATTCTTATATGAGAGCATTGCCATATACTCAACTTCCATCCTGAAATTGAAATCCTTAAAGACTGAATTAAAATTCGATTTCTTCAAATAATTTGTATCCTTATGTATTTAGTTTACTCCAAATAAAAAATCATCTCATTGGAAAAACTACCAAACAAGATATTGTCAAAATACCAAAGCCTACTCAATGAAATCTTTCTGGTTATCATATTCCAACACAGTCAACATTTCCATCTTCAATTCATTAACCCAACTAAAATTAAGTCACAGCTGTGCAATATTAGTGCATGCCCATGCATTCCAAAACTTGTAAGTTGGATGCCCATGCAAACCATCAAAAATAAGTCACGAATGTACACACCCAATCGGATCAGTCCCATATTTTTTGCTCAATCTCTCCCAAATGATACAGATGGCTAAGATTTTTGGTGGAGATGTAGATTAGTGTGTTACGAGTCTAATGGTTCAAGTCCCATGTCATTTGGAGGTTAGAAGAAGGAGATATAGCCAAAATATTTAAGGATGTTCAAATTTTCTCCAGCCAAAGAAGCAACGATCGTGCACGAGCTTGATCGCGAGTTTTCACTCAAAGTCGCCATCGTGCTAAGTCTTTAGACATTAGAGGAAAGTCCCAGTTGTGCTTTATAAACTCTACAACTTCACTTCTTCTTTCTTTTCTTTTTAAACCAACTTCTCTATCACATCTTAACCTCATTTTTGACTTTCATGCAACCCAACACATTCAAAAATAGATCAAAAATAAGGAATTAACGTCAAACATCAAAAATAAAAAATAAAAAAATTCTCCACATATGTCTTCATTTTTCTGCATTTGTTCATCTTTTTCTCTTCTCTCTCTCTATCTACATTTCTAATTTAATTCTACCGTCATTTTCTCTTCATTTTTTACTCTTATTATACTCAACATTTGTAAACAAAAATCCAAAATCCAAGTTTTCATAAAGTCATCAAAAACATTAAAAAAATCCATCCACGCATTACACCATTTTCTGCACTTTGTTCACTATAATTTTCCTATATTTTCATTTTCTGCATTCTCTTAAATTTCTTCCTCTAACTATAATCTAAGTAATCTTTCTCATCTCAGAACATAATCTTATAACTATTCTTCAACTCTAAATTCATTTTTTTGTTTATCTCTAAAAACTCTCAAAACTCATGTACATGATGAATACACAACCATAAACATAGCATTTACTTGTTCTTTTCTCCAAAATTTTCTATGTGTAATCATACATGTTTTTTATGATCTTTCAACTCCAAAATCATTTCCACATTATCTTATAGCATAATGATCATCAAAACTGAAAAATCAACAAATCCACATTTTCATACTATATTCATACTGAACATGAAAAATGTCCATTTTTCTCTTATTCACCTCATGACAATAAATCACCATTTTTATTTCATAAACCAACAACTCTAAAGGATTAACAAAATACTTACTTGATAAAACTCCAAAATCTTTAAAAACTCAAAAAGCCCTAATTTTCATGCAACTCACGTATACCATTGTAGAGGTTAGCAACTTTTGGTTTTTCTTAAGGCCAAAGAAAGAAAACTGAAGTTGGGAGGAGAAATGAACAGATAAAAGCAAGGTGTGACTTAGGTGAAGGCTTGATGAAAAACTCTATATAAAAGGAGAAGTTTGAAGAAGCTAGCTACGAAGAAGATGAAGACAAAAACAGTAACTTAGTCTTTCTAGTTACAAGAAACTTGACTTGGTCTTTCAAATATAATCAAAAAAATAAACCTTAAACTAGGAAAGTGACACTTGTCACTCATCCGTCTTCTAAGGCATTAAATTAAGTTCTTATTGAACTAGTCCTATAATTCCCATCTTTCTATTCCAATTATTTCCAAAATTTTACAATATCATCTTCTTACAAATTGCAAAGTCATCTCCGAAACTTTCAAAGTCATTTTTAATAATTTTCCAATATCATTTGATTCCTATTTCTCTTTTCCATCCATCAATTTACTTGCCCAAACATTTTTCCTAGTATAATAATATTCAACAATTTTGGAAATTATTCCTAAAATTCAACAAAATTTAAAAACACTAAACACACCTTCCAATCAAATTTTCAAGACACATAAACCATGATTCTCAACAAAAATCTCATATACCCAAAAATTGTCAATGAATGCATGTACAATTATTTTCATATGCAAAAATTCAATAATCATATGTATATGCATATCGTATAAAGAATGAGCATGAAATGCATTTCTAATCTCTTTGTAATCTCCCATATTTCCTATTCTAGCCTTGATATGGCTAATGAGATGTTACAGTCGACTCACTAGAACCCTATCTAATTTCTT
>JANSVA010000007.1:14445933-14456194 GCA_025504915.1 Erythroxylum reticulatum | reverse complement strand
AAACAAAATTTTGTTACAAAAAAGTTCATACAACCAAAAATTTGTTAAAACAAAATTCCAGCATATTTGTTTTCTAAAAACCGAAAAATAGCCAAGACACCATAACCATAACCGAAACTTTACCTCTTCCTTTCTTTATTCCATGGCTTCTTCATCTTCATCATTACATGATTTTGTATATGACATAATCAAAGTAAACATAAAAATGAAACCAAGGAGAAAACATGGTGATGATAGACCACCCTCCTTGTTACAATCCAAATGAAGAAATCTTACAAGGTAACTTTAGAATCTTTGGACAACCAAAAGAGCAAAACATACACCATATATATTTCTATCACAACCAGAATTAGAAATTGGGTAATAATATCTGCATCTAGAAGCTTTACTAACTCATCTTTCACTACCTCATTCATGTGTGGGTTAAGTTTCCTCATGGGCTACACTATCACCTTGCTTCCATCCTCCATGAAAAAGTGTTATGTGCTAAAGGAAGGGCTTATACCCTTGATATCTATAATAGACCACCCAATGGCCTTCTTATGGTCCCGCAGTACCCTCAAATGACTCGGAAGAGGTTTAAGGTCAAGAGAAGAGGGCTCTTCAATTGAAGGCTTCGGAAATAGCTTGGCTGGATGTTGAAGAGGCTTGTATGCTCTATAATGTGTCCAATACGCCTGATCCAATTAAGCTCCAATATCCTCCAACTCTTCTTGCAATTCTTCCCCTAACTCTTAGATCATTCTTTGCGCTCCCCCTTCTAACAAATCTACACAATCAATAGAAGAATCATCAACATCAGAAGAATAAATATCAATAAAATGGCAAAAGTTAAGAGTAGAAAGATGCTTCATATCATTGAACACATCAAACACGGGTTCTTCATCTTGAAGTCTCAAGATAAGCTTTCTATGTTGCACATCGACGATGGTTTATGCAGTGGCCATGAAAGGTCTCCCAAGAATGATGGGGATGTTTATATCTTCCTCCATGTCAAGGACTAAGAAATCCATTGGGAAGATGAACTTCTCGACCTTGACCAATACATCCTCAATAATTCCCCTCGAATAAGTGATTGACCTATCTACCAACTGAAGCAAAATAGTAATGGTTTTAGGCTCTACCAATCTGAACTTTCGAAAAGTAGAAAGAGGCATTAAGTTAATGCTTATAACCATATAAATCACCAATAATATAAGGAATAGTAAAACTCCTTGGATCCTTAAGCTTCAGTGGCAACTTTCTCGACAATATGGCTGAACACTCCTCATTCAGCTTTACCATGGCATACTCCTCAAGCCTCTACTTATTAGACAAAATTTCTTTCAAAAACTTACCATAAGAAGGCATTTGCGCTATGGCCTTAACAAAAGGAATGTTTATATGCAACTTTTTAAATATCTTGAGAAAATGAACAAATTGCTTATCTAATTGCGTATCTTTCAATCTTTGAGGATAAAGAATCCGAGGTCTTACCAGATGTGTGATGGGGTCAGCAAATAACCTTGGATGATCCTCCTTTTTAGCTAGTGCTTCCTTAGCCTCATTGTCACTTTCCCGACTCTCTTCTTCTTCACTCTTTTCCACTTCTTTATCCTTCTACTTCTCCTTAACTTCTTCAACCTGTCTGCCACTCCTCAATAAGATTGCCTTTGCATGTTCTCTCAAGTTAACCTCAGTAGTGCTAGGCAATGAACCTGAAGATCTTTCCTTCAACAAACTTGCAATCTGGCTCATCTGATTCTCTAAATGTCTGATAGAAGATTCTTAGTTCTGTATCCTAACCTCGGTAGTGGAGATGTACTTTGAGAGTAGCTCTTCGAGATTAGATTTCTCTGGTAGTTCAGGATTAGGAGCCTTGAAACCTAGAGGTGGCTATCTCTGAACATTGCATGACTGTAATTGTGTCATCTGATCATTGCGCTAAGAGAAGTTTGGATGATTCCTCCACCCTGGGTTGTAGGTGTTAGAATATAGATCCCCTCTCTGTCTTTTATAATTGCCCATATAATGGGCCTCTTCTATCTCTTAAGCAAAAGGATTCCTGACTTGACACTCAGAAGATGCATGGGAATCTCCACCATAATGCTCACATAAAGCATAACTCCTTAATGAAGAACTAGCTCCTCCTCTCACACTGTGCACCAAACTATCCAACTTCTTCATCAAAACATCCATCTGAGTTGATAAAGACACTGTATTGTCTACTACACGAGCTCCTGTAGGTCGTCTGGGATGCCTTTCTGTATGATACTGAAAGCTGCTAGTGGTCATCTCTTCAATCAACTTGTAGACCTAATATGATGTCTTTCTCATTAAACTACCTCTTATTGTAGCATCTATGGTACTCTTGGTCGATGGGGTCATTCCTGTATAAAAAGTATTGACCTACTGTCATGTGGAGAACCCATGACTAGGACACTGTATCAACATATCTTAAAATCACTCCCACGCTTCATATAGACTTTCATTTTCATAGTGGGTGAAAGAAGTGATCTCATTCTTCATCTTCGCATCCTTGGTAGGAGGGAAAAATTTAACCAAAAATAATCTCATCATCTCATTCCATATAGTAATCGATCCTAACTATAAACTAGTCAACCATGCTCTGGCCTTATCCCTTAAAGAAAATGGGAATAACCTTAATTTCACTGCATCTTCTGATACTCCATTTTGCTTGAACAAATCACAAATTTCCAGAAAGGTCTCCAAATGGGTGTTCAAATCCTCTAAAAGCGATCCTACAAATTGAGATGCCCTCACCATGGATGTAATACTGTGAGGAATCTCAAAACTCGCAGCTGTGATCGTCGGCCTTATAATGGGAGGTATGGATCTATTGTTGTGCCCCATTGTCAAGTCCATCATAGTCAACTCCCTTCTCTCTTCAGTATATGGCATCAACCTCTTCTTGTGTTGTTCCATCTCTACAAACTGCTCTTTTCTAATCCTTTCTTCTGTGTTATTATTCCAAGATAATCTGGTTTTCTTGCATAACCTGCGAGCAATTTTTTCAATCTCAGTATCTAGTAGCAAATTCTCGGGCTTTTAACCACAAGTGAGCATAAACAAAATGGAATAAATAAAAAGCAAATAATAACATAGCCAAGAATGGAAAATAAAACACACCGAAGTAAAGCAATCAGGAAAACAACTAAAATACTAAAATAAATAATAAAGAATCAAGATTTAAATCTGAGATAATTAACACTGTCTAACCAAATGACTCATAATAGAAACAATTCCCCGATAACGGCGCCAAAAAACTTGTTGTTGTCTAAATAAATAAAAATATATATATTGAATTCTATCTAGACCAAGTAGAGGCAAGCGCACCCTATCGATAAGTAATATAAAATGGTAAGAATCAGATATCGTACCCAAGGGAATTTCAACACATAAGATAATTAAATTAAACAATGAAAATTACTAAGATGATCAAGAATTGATTGATTTGAAAATAAAATAAAGTAAGCAAATCAAGGAAATATGAAAATGTAAGGTATGAATTAAATAACAACTAGATTTAATCAAATGATAGAAATCGACTAAGGTATCGGATTTCAATTGGATTGGACACTAAAAATTATAACGATGGATTGATCTAGGAATTACTTCACTTAAGGAAGTCAAACCCAATGTTCATGGGAATTCCCTTCTCTTCTAAATCCGAGTCGTCCACTTGGTTTATAGATAATTCGGAATAAAAGGCGTTCCATACAAGAAGCCTAAACTAAGTTCGTTAATCCTAAGCATCCTCACATAAGATCCTAAGGTTGGTCTACACTTTAGTCTCAAGTATATTGCTTGATTAATTTTCCAACAAATTAAATCCCATTGGTTATGACATTCAATCATCTAAAGCCTTAATCTAGGTAATAAAGCTAAATAAGGACTAAATATGTATTCAATTAAGAAAAAAGCAATATCACAAAAATTATCCTAATCCAATATCAATCTTAATCTTAACCAAAAAAACTTACTCACACATATTCATCAATGTAACATAAATCATGGTCATAATATATGGTTGCATTGATTAAATCCACACAATTACAATAAATAAGGACTAAAAATAAAGTAAATCCCAACAAAACTATGGCTGCTAGAATTGAAAAATGTTTTAGCCAACGTTGTCTTCTTTCCACGCTTGTATGAATGGAGTGGAGTGTGTGTTGTTGGAGTGAGGGCTACTACGTTGCTCTCACTGCACCAGCTGCTCACACATAGCACATGCTTCAACGTTTTGCTTCAACGTAGCTGCTTCCACTAACTGTCTCCTCCACTAGGTGCTGCTTGTTTCGTTGCCACCTGCTGCTTCCTCTAGGTTGTAACACCAGTTGCTTCAACATTGCTTTCCTCTAGCTGCTTCCACATTATTCCCTAGCCACCAATTGCAACGTTATTTTCTATGCCACCAGCTGCTTTCGGTTCTTTCCTGTTCCACCAGCTCACACATAACAATCATGCTTCAACATCCCCTCCAACGTCCTCTTGCTATCACTAGTTATTTTCTTCATTTAATGTCCACCAGCTACCAACATTTATGAGTGGAGAGTTTTTTTTCTCCACTAGTTGCTAACGTTTTTCTCCCTAGCTACTAACTTGTTTCTCCACTAGCTGCTTGTATGTTTCTCCACCAGCTGCTAACGTTTTTCTCCCCAGCTGCTTTCTTCATGATTTTGGGAGAGTTTTTGTTCACCTTTCACGCTACCTTAGTTCACACACTCTCCAATGCTTTTCATTCTTTTTTCTATACTGCCACCACTCTCTCTTTTCACTCTATTGACTCTTTGCATTAAACCATTTTGTCCCTACTCTTCTCATTCAAACTCACGGTCCTTCACTCTCTGCGCCAGCTTTTCCATTCAATGTCCAGATAGCTGTACTTCATGCATAACCATGGTTTTTTTTCCTTCTTTTTCCACCAACTCTCACTTTTTGTTTCTCTTTATTTTATTGTCTTTTAGCTCACACTAACGTTGCTCTCTCCTTCTGCGTCGCCAGCTATCTTCCTGGGTTTTTTATGTATTCAATCCCATCAGCTCAAGCCTCATTCCTCTCTTTAGGTGCCGCCACCTTTCTCTTTTATTTCCCCATTTAAAATGTCTCCACAACTATCCTCTTAGGTTTTGTTCACGATCCCACTCTTACGTTTTTAACCTATTCTCCACGGTTTTGTGTGGCTACTGCTCTCTTTCACATGAAATGTATGCGTGCTTTGCGTTTCCACAAACCATTCTCGTTGCTGTCGTTTCCTTCATATGATATTGCCGTATTACTGCTTCTCTTCTTTTGTTCTTTATATTGTCGTTTTGTCCTGGCCATCTTATCCATTGAATCACATTCTTGCATGAAATAACATGTACACGTTAACGTTTTCTAGAGCTTTTCTTGCTTGATATTTTTGAACTTGCATGATGCTTTTGAACATTCCAAATTCAATATATGTCTAAAATTAAAACAAATAACTTTTAATTATTGCAATTTAATCATTAAATGGACAAGAGTTTTGCAAATTATGTATCTAAAATTGATATAAAACGCCCATTAACAATGCTAATGCAGTAGGAAGATTGATGTATGTAATGGTGTGTACGAAACCTGATATTTCACAGGCAGTTAGTTTTATGAGCAAATATTTGCATGATCTTGGCAAGGTTCATTGGCAAACTGTGAAATGGATTCTATCGTCTACTCAAGATACTGTAAATGATGGCTTATTATTTGAGCAGGATAAATCACTTGGTCAATACATAGTTGAATATTGTGATTCTGACTATGCAGGTGATTTGGATAAGCGACGGTCTATAACTGGCTACTTATTCACTTATGCTAAGGCGCCAGTTAGTTGAAAGTTCACTTTGCAGTCAAAAGTAGCTTTGTCTACAACAGATGCAGCGTATATAGCAATTACAAAGGCTGTGAAGGAGGTGATTTGGCTTCATGGATTGCTAAAAGACTTCAGAGTTGGTCAGAAATACCTTATGGTGTATTGTGACAGTCAAAGTGCTATTCACTTAGCAAAGAATTAGTTTTTTCAGGCAAGGATGAAGCACATTAATGCTCACTATCACTTTGGGCGAGAGCTTCTCGAAGAAAAGGAGATACTTTTTTAAAAGATATGAACTATAGAAAATGCTACAGATATGATGAACAAGGTAGTGACAAAAGCTAAGTTTAAACATTGTTTAGACTTAGTCAATATCTTGTACTTTTAAGTTGGCGTCTGAAGGTGTAAATTGGAAGCACTACAAAGACTGTTTTGTTTGATTGGGAGGATGAAGATGCTCACATTTGGTGGGATCCTAAATTGTGTCAAGGTAGAGATTTGTTGGTTTTGGTGGCTTTGATGGCCCAACTTATATCTCATATCGGGAAGAGATGAGAATGAGAGGAGTTTTTCAAGTTATAAAATAACTCCTCCCCTCCTATTCTAAATTACCCCAAAATTTTGATATATTCTCAAAAATTTTACACATCTCAAATTTAGTACTCTTCCTAATAAGAGCAGGCTATCTTAAGTGGTGCTCGGAAACTAGACACAATTGACCAAACTCCGTTATTAATTTTCGGATGTGTTCTTTTCTTATCTTTTTTATATATTCCGCATTTATAGTATTCAATATTTATTTTTTGGGTTTATTTGTATGATTAGTTTGAGTGTATAACTCTATTATCTTGTACGTTGTTGATTTATACACGAATCTAGGTTGTGATAATATACTGTGCAAATAAATTCTTTTTAGTAGTTTGAGTTTTAAGTGGGACCACTCTGACTCCTTCAAGCTTTATCGGGAATTAATTTGGAGTAGTAATTCTATCTTAGGAGTCTGTTTAACAGTCTTTTTTGGAAATCACCAAATCAATAAAATTCATTAGTCGTTATTTGAGTGGGAAATTACCTAGTTTTCCCTACAGTAATTTCATCATTTTCTTTAACATCCAAGAGCCTTCCTGAGAGTATTCAACCTGCCAGAAGTTAGAGTTTGTTAAATAGATTTTGTGGATCCATTTAGTCCGCAATGTAGTGCGATCTGTATACAACGGTTTGCACGTGAAGATATTCTGCATAATCGGAATTGACATAATCCTAAGACCTTCATATTTTTTGTGCTTCATAACTTTACTCCATTTAACTCTAGCATTCGTGGAATTTCCAACCTGTCCTGAATAGAGCAAAGATTTCATTATTCTCTCTGTTTCTTTTATTGCTTTCCGAGGCAGAGCTATGTGAGTAATCAAATTCAGATGCAGACTTGTGAGAACAAAAGTGATGAGAGAGAGTCGAGCTGCATAAGAAAGGAAATGATTTTGCCATGCCATCACTCAAGACTTCATTTTTTAACGATAGGTAAGCAATCACATAACTTGGGCTTCGAGGCTATGATAGGACCTCCTAGATATCTAAGAGGAGTCGAGTAATGATTGAGTCCATTAATTCTACTAATTTCAGCAAGATTCCTCACATCATCTGAAGTGAAAAGACGTCTCTTCTCTTCATTATCTTTGAGTCCAGACCATTCAGCAAATAAAGCAAGCTGATGCATCACGATGTTGATTGAGTTACAATTAGCTCCACACATGAGAGTCAGGTTGTCTGCATACAAGAGGTGATTAAGATTGAGTTCCTTACAGTTATGATGAAATTCAAAGCCAACATAGCAAGAAATTAGCCTGTTTAAAAGTCTGGAAAATCCCTCCATAACAAGAGTAAACAAGTAAGGCTATAAGGGATCACCTTGACGAATCCCTTTGGTAGGGTGGCAGGAATAGCATTCACAAGTATACTCAAAAAAGATGTACTAATACAAGCCATGACCCATTAGACGAATTTTTTAGGGAGATGCAATGCTTCAAGACATAACTGAGTGAAATGCCAGTTAACTGTATTGTAAGCTTTGAAGAAGTCAATCTTAATCAAATAGCTATTTCTCTTCTTACCAGAGTGATACTCTTTCAGTAACTATTGTAAAAGCAGCATGTTACCACCCAGATTTCGCTCAGGTAAGACAGCACTTTGGGCAGAAGTTACAATAGTCAAGAGGACTATCTTGAGTCGTTCAGCTAGGAATTTTGAGATCACCTTGTATATAGTAAAGCAGCATGAGATGGGTCTAAAGTCACTCATATGACAAGGATTTTGTTTCTTTTCGAACCAAGTAGATAAAAGTAGATGTTCCTTTAAGCCAATAGAGAAGAGTGAAAGAACTTTGTATTAGAATCGCCCTCCTTCAGCCAATTAAGCCTTTACTTTCTGCTTCAAAATTGAAATTTGAAAGGTAAGAGCATATTGGTATTTTTGAAGGCATCTTATCTCTGCCTGTTTCAGATCAAAATTAGACGGGTGGTCATAGCAAAATTTTTGTGCAGATATGAGCTTCTCTTTGGAGGATTGAAGATTGAAGTTTCTACCTCTCAAAAATTGTTTAACAACTGTCTTCATGAGTTTAAGCTTCTATATAAATTGAAATGATTTAAATCTAATCAACTTCAGTATTCCAACAGCAACAAACCAGATCAGGAAAATCATCCATAGCTGCAATAGCATTGAAAAATCTAAAGGGAGTTCCCATTATTGGACCATCGGTTAATCTCTGTATTAGCATAAAAGAGTGGTCAGACATCAAGGGTTCTCCAATGAGTAAAAAGTAGTTTGGGAACTGGTGTAGCCATACGGAGTTCACAAGAGTTTGATCTAATTTTTATGAATGAACACGCTACCATGTTGATTGTTTGACCATGTCAGAAGTTCGCCAGGAGAGTTAAGATCAACTAGATCCATATTCAACAAGAAGTTCACACTTCTTTTGTTACGCCAAAATGAAGGTTTCTACCACCTTCAATTTCAAAAGAATTAAGTGAACAGTTGAAGTCCCCAACGATTACCTATGGCTTACTAATACGAGATTGCATATTTTGAAGGCTCCACCACAATTTTTCTCATTGAAATCCAAAGTTAGGAGCATAAACTACAAATACTTCAAAAAGAATATTCGAGTTCTTGAGCTTATATTGTAAATGTAACCATTGATCCGTTTCAACCAACAATTGTACTTCAATCAAATCTGTATTATAGAGGCAAATGATTATGCCATTAAAGAGTGAGCAATGATTTGAATGTAGTTCCTAATTAGCACCCAAAAAGTGAGCAAGGATTCTTTATTTTAGTTTCAATAACATCGACTAGTGTAGGTCTCATATCCTTAATAGCCTATTTCACCACATTTTTCTAGAGGGTCACTCAACCCTCTAGTGTTCCAAACTAGTAGAGACATGGGAGGGGAATCCCCTTTGGTTGTCTGCAATCCTTTTTTCATCTTCTTGAGTTAATGGTTTGCATTTTAAATTCTTCAACTTCAGAGCTTGAAGGTAATAAATCAGTAACAGGATTGTTGACTCCTGCGCATGCCAACACATCTTCCTCGCTTCCATTCTTTGAATTATTATTAAAGGTGGCTTCTTATGTCTAATTATCAGGTCCATTAAGTTCAAAAATACCAACGGGTCGGCCACATTTATTTAGAATTTTGTCAGGTGAAGCAGGGTAAGTTGGATTTACAGTACCAAAATCAACATTATCTCCATTAGTTGTACAAGTATTTCTGTGGATATCAATTTAGAGGAAGTAGGTAAATTATCAGGATCAGCAGCCTGAGCTAGTGCATCCATACAGGAGGTAACTTGAATTGATGCAGAATTGTTTAAATCAGTAGCCAGAAGTTTGTCTTTTCATCCAGTTTTAAAACTTCTTTCCCATAGGAACCCTTTTTTTTTTGTCGAGTTGCTTAGCTTCCATGGATAAGTGACTTGTATTTCGGCTAGTTCCACCTCTCCACTATCAACAAGTCTCATAACAGGTAAGTTGTCCAGGAGAGATGTACTTTTATGTACTTCAATACATATCTTCATAATATATTCTTTACTTCGTAGCTGTTTGAGAGTCCATACAAATCGGTTTCCCTAATGAAATTGCTAAGAAACTCAACCCTTTAATTGTCCAAAACTCCGTCAGAAGATTGTGAAAATTCACCCACATTGGCAGTCCGTCAATTCTACCACGATCTAGCTCCCTTCCAGGCTTCCATTGCTGAACGAATAATGGTTGGTCACCTATACGCAAAGGGCCCTTTTCGATTATTTCGGTCAAATTTGTATCATTCTAAAATTTGAATAATATAGATCCATCCTCCCGAAGCATCACCTTTTCCAGGCCTTTTCTTTTTCATCTAGCCTTATCCCAGGCAAGCACAACAGGAAA
>JANSVA010000007.1:14431704-14445833 GCA_025504915.1 Erythroxylum reticulatum | reverse complement strand
CGAACTCCGTTATCAAATTTTGTGTTGTTTTATTGGCATTCTAGTTGTGTTGAAATAGTTTATTTCCTAACAATTGGAACTTAGTAATTCAAATACAATTGACTAACTATATTTTTTGGCGATATTAGCTATATTTTCGTTCAGTAACCTTATGACATTAGGAAGATGTGCTGAAATTTATTCTTGATAATAGTATTTATTTATTTATTTTCCAGAATTAAGACTCAAAAGAAAAAAAAATAATGAACTCATTATAAAATAATTGAAAAGAAATTAAATAAATAGATATTAAAATTTGACCTAGTCAATCCATTTTTTTCTTGTACATATAAAAATGTTTTACCAAATCTAATTCTTATGGAAAATGCTCACAAGAAAGAAAAGAAAAAAAAAAAAAAAAGCGAGACTACCCTATTTATCTCAATGCGTAAAACATTACTGGAAACTATTAAACGTCCTAAAATCAAGAAATTATTAGGCGGAGCGTGTGAGAAACTAAAGTCTTTAGACTTAAATACGGACTGGTGATAGGACCGCAAAATCAAGATTAATGGGGCATGACAGGAATGGAAGTTAGCGAGTCCTATATGGACTGGTCCACGCTGCTTCGTTCTGGCAATCTGGAGGACCATTGCAGCAGATGGTCCTGTTTCGTCCTATGTTTTCATAGTATGACAGGGATGGACGTTAGGTCCCGCATTTCCCTGTTTCGTCGCAAGTACGTACTATGTGGGCTATATGTCAAACGAAACAATATGGCTATGGTCTTTATATTAACTTAATCAACATATATTATACACTACGATGGTGATGGTTAAGGCTATAGTTTTGAGCCGGCTGTTGTTAGCAAAACGTTGGCAGTACCCGAAACATTTTTAAGAAATGGGGTTTTGTAGTTATAAGCACCAAATTATTCCCATTATTCTTTCAACGACGTATAGCAATTACAAGAGACTTCGCATCTTATACGTGGACACTGTAAAAATAAAAATGGCTCGTTACATATATATTTTTAAGAACAAAAATGATATCGTTTTCAAAAGAATAGTTCGTAGTTCAATCAAGCGGATCATAGTCGGTTCGTAATTACCTTGTTGACTATTTAAATTGGGCCAAAATCAAGTCGAATTAGGTTGTGCCAATTTTGCCATCCTAAATATGCTCCCGTACCTGATTTTATATTGAGCTATCCTGACAAGAGAAAAAATGCAAATACAATTGTAAATTATGTAGACACAATTACAAATAATGCAGATACAATTCTAATAAACTGTATAATAAATCTTTTGAAATTATAAATTATAATATTATGAAGGATATAATCGCAATAATAAATTAGATATTATAGTTACAATTGTTGTTGAAATAATTATAATTTAAAACCTCTTATGTAAGATTTAAGTTTCACGTCAGGTTAATTTCAAATATTTAATTAAAATACATACTTAAATTTTGAACTCAATAGATTATCTAATACGCAATTTGGTATCTCAAAAATTCAAATGATGATGTGAAAAGGAATTAAAATGTCTCATCTCTTTATTAACGTAAGTTGAAGGGATCTTTGCCCACAAAGTTAAGTCACTTGGTTATTAGAAAAGAAGTTTGGTACACAATTTCATATTCGAGTTCTGACAGTAACAATGTAAGAGTTTATTTAATATAGTAGCTTCTTGTGTGCACCAAATATTGGGCTGCCTTTCTGATAAATTAAGTAAAATTAAATCGTAATTTACCCCTTATTATTTTGTCAAATCGGGATGCGTGGGAGAGCTTGGAGTGGGTGATTCCACCTTTTAGGTATAAGGTTGAAAAAAACTTATTAAATAGGATCAAATATCATATTGCATTATAATAATTAAGTGATGACATGTAATGTGAACGTTATTGTACCTAGCTTAACTGATAGATTATTTAGTTTCAATTTTTTATTATATTTTTATATTTTAGTTTTCCAAATAATAATAAAATTTTGTTTAGTTGTTAATGTGTTATATTTTTATTGCTAATGATAATTGTATATTAGATAAAATTTAAAGATAAATATTTTTAATTAATTAAATTTATTTTAATATCTTATGTAATATTTATTAACAAATTATCAATAAAATTTATTTTATTTTATTAAAATATTAAAACTAAAAATTAAATTTTATTTTAAGCATATTTTAATTTTTAAATTAAATTTTATTAGAAATTCATATATGTGAAGATATTTTAAATTTAATTATATTTATTAATTTAATTACAAAAATTAAATAAAATTGAATTATTCATAAATTTTATTAATTAAATATAATATTAAAATAAATTTTCATAATTCTTATTAATAATTAATATATTAAATAATTGAATAATATATATTTAGTTTATAATAAATCAGATTATAAAATACACTTATGTGATTCTCATAAATATTAAAAGTTGGAAGAAACCAAAAATAAAAATAAAAATAAAAATAAAGCTGAAACAAACATATTTTTAAAACTAAATCTGAAAATAAAACTTAAAAATTAAAATATAAATAAAACAATCAAGCAATTAAAAAAAAAGTAAAACCATTTAAGACTTGTGACGTGACCTCGTTGCCTCGTTCACAATTCTTCTAAAGTATGATTTAAGGCAATTTTCAATTTGAAATGGTCTACATATGTCAGGTACGGAAATGAAACAATTAATGAGAAAAAATAAAGGGCGTGTTTCAAACTATTAATTAAATATTTCAACGTTTACACTTTTTGTGAATATAAAAAATTTAATTATTATAATCTCACATTTAAAAATCACCACAATAATCAATCAATTCAAAAAGTGAATATATCAAGACATTAATATAAATTTATTATGCATTATCATGCATCGATAAATTTAATTTCGAAACCAAACTTAAGTAATTTAATTCCATATATATATATATATATATATGTAAAATAGTTATCAATTCATATATAAATTAGGTTTAATGTCAAGCGTGAATATTTAGTAAATGCATCTAGTCTTCACTTATATGTTTTTACTAATTTAAATATAATCGAAATAAAATTACACGTAACAGCATGTGGTGTCAACCTTTGATTGTTTGAAACAAGAAAGGCAAAAAGAAAAAACACCAACATTTCCCAAGTTGCAAGCGCGACTTCCCGGAAATGTGGCAGACTTTTGACTTTTATTCATGCAACATGGAATCTTATAACTTCCACCACCTGATAAGGGTTGTGATAATCATGGCCTTACATTAAGATTGAGAAAGGGGTGACTGATTAGGGATAGTATTTAGGTTGACTACGAGAAGAAAACGTTGACGTCAACTTTTTCGTAGCGTCATACACACCTGGTCACCCCTTGCTACTTACTAAGCTATTTCCATGATAGTTCTGGGAAGGCTCGTCTCTTTATTATTATAATGTATTATTTTTGGTAAGTAAGACGGATTTTTGTTCCCTTTATATCAAATTTAGTGAAAGATCGAACTAACCACATATCTTAACCGAAGTTCATCAATTATCTATCTCTGTCTTATTTCTCTCTTTCTGCTTAGAATATTACAGTTTGTTGCTTTGATATTTTTGTGACGATGGCCTCCAAAAGGTTTAGTGATGAATCGGATGACCAAAACCCAGATCAACCGAACGAGAAACGAAGGAGAAACATACCTTCTTTTGCTTCGTACGCATATCTTCATGGACTCTTCCCTTTTGATCTTTGTTTATTTTTTTTTCATTTTCTTTGATAGATCTAACATCAATCAAGTTATAGAGCGACCAGCTTTATCCTCATACATGATTGTCCTCTTTTTTGGACTTTTGCTTGGGTATAAATCTGATATTTCAGAAGTTATTTTAGTTTTAGAAGAATACAATGGAAAAGAAGATGACAAAACTGAGTCTGATATATGGTGCAATTGTTTTGGTCTTGACAGAGTGATTGGAGAAGTGGTCATGGTGAATTCACTGAAGAATACCTTCATGTCCCTTGAGCCTATGCTTAGGAAAGTGGTATGTCCAGTTCTAAACGATCATGCATATCTTTCTACATGCAATTTTTTCACTTCACGACTTACAAATTAAAGCAATCCAAAATAATGTCTTTATATAAATTTATAAATTGGCAGAAAGGGCGTCCGGGGCAAGATTTCTTAGATATTTGTTACCATGAACTATGTCTTGTGTTAGAAATAGAAGCAGGCTTTCTCACTTTAAATGAAAAGCTTTTGCATACCAAAATATGCACATAAATCCATGTAAACTTGTTCATTTTACTTAAATCAGGTGAGTGAAGAAGTGGAGGGTATTCTACAGCGTTTTTCGAGCTCTTTTACAAGATCTCCATCTCTGCGAATCCAAGAACTTGAACAATCAAGTCTCCAACTAGTTTTCAGCAAAAAGCTTTCGCTTCCCATATTCACGGGGAGCAAAATAGTTGATGCTGAAACTAATGCTTCTCTTCAAGTCCTCCTTGTTCAGACAGGAGGTGATCATACGGTTTTGACATCTCTCTCTCACCCCATCAAACTGGAAATTGTAGTTCTTGACGGAGATTTCCCTCCGAATGACCGCAATCTTTGGACTAGTGAGGAATTTAAAAACAATATTGTGAAGGAAAGAACAGGTAAGCGACCTTTGCTTGCAGGTGATTGCTTAACGGTGACTTTAAAAGATGGAGTTGCACCAATTGGTGACATTGAGTTCACCGATAATTCAAGCTGGATTAGGAGCAGAAAATTCCGGATTGGTGCACACGTGGTTCCCGGAAGCTGTCCAGGTCTCCGGATACGTGAAGCCATGACTGAAGCTTTTGTTGTCAAAGATCATCGAGGAGAACGTGAGGTTTTAATTACCAATAATTCGTTTATTAATTACACATTGGAATTAGCATTGAAAACAACTCAAGTGAAACTTAAAATACTGGCACATGCTTTGAATATAAATGAAAATTTCTTTAAATCATCTCTGTTTCATTTGCATATGAAAGCATTTGATTAGTTTATTTTTTGATCTAATTGCTTGATGTGCTTTCTGCCAATTACTACATGTCTGCTATACCTGATACGTGTAATAGTACTTTTCTTGTTCAACTTCTAAATTATCGTTTTCCCTAGGTTTCGCTTGATACTTGAACTAAATAGAAGTGTTTCTCATGAGCAAAGGTTGAGAGGAGGTTCAAGTAATACTTCGTCATGTTAATGACTGACTAGAGTTCTTTATCCCTTTCGTCTGTATATATGTTAGTATTCATTATTCTTTTCCATGATCAAATAACAATAATACTTTTAAAAAGTAAATATTATTTAAAAGATATTATAAATCACAATAATTCTAAAACCACTAACTTCATTAAAAGAATAAATGCTTCATCAATTCATTTTTCATAGATTTGATCTATTGATACTCCACAAAACATAACCTCTACATATCTCATTATATATCCTAAGTTCTTTCTAGATACGCGTTTGTTTGTATGTTTCTGTGCATACATATGATGTAGCCTTGCCATATTCAGATCTAGTTCATTGTAGAACATGACTCGAACTAAGAATTGCCATATTAGTGAACAAATAATCACCAACGTAGTTTCGGTCCTTGAATCTCTAGCAACCCCAGCACTTCTGAATTGCTAAGTAAATGATCTAATATTTAAAGTTATACTCTTTTTCTAATGTGATCTGGTTAGTATTAAATTCTGATTAATCAAATTTTGCAACTTTATTATTAATTCCAAATAAAACAGCTATTCTAGGCCTTGAATCACACACTTGACCGATGAACATCTAGATATGCCCTTCAATGTTCACCGGAATTCTGTCACAAAATTTACAAGTTTTTAGCTTCTACTCCTAATTATTACAAGTAATTGTCCTATATGTATACAGATTACCTATTAAATGCCTTTTTATTTTTAATTTTAGTGTACAAGAAGCATCATCCTCCTTCGTTAGAAGACGACGTATGGCGTCTTGAAAAGATTGCGAAAGATGGAGCTTTCCACAAAAAGCTAGCTGCCGAGGGCATCAATACTGTGCAAGATTTCTTGAAGCTCTCCACAGTTGATCCTCACAAACTCAGAATGGTAACGAAATCCTCTCATTTTTCATTTTGAGTTCTGATCAGTCTATTTCTAACTCCCTTTTACATTTTTATCTTCCAATTAGATCTTAGGCCTTGCAATGTCGGAAAAAATGTGGGACGTCAGTATAAAGCATGCAAGAACATGCCTCCTAGGGAACAAACTTTATGTCCTCAGAGGACCCACTTATACTATCACTTTAAACCCTGTATGTCAAGTTGTCAATGCCATAATCGATGGCCAAACCTTCACTCTCCGAGATCTTTCAAGCATCAATAGGGTATTTCACTATTTCATCATCGCCCTAAGCATAAATTATCTTGGTCACTCATTTCGTATCAATTATGCTATAATTTTCATAAATTCATGCAGACCTATATTAAGAATTTGATAATGAAAGCATATCATGAGTGGCAATCCTTGGAAGAAGTCGTTGCAATTTCAAATGAGACCCCTTTGCTGACACAAGGTAACCCCAATCAGTTTCTCATTGGCAGTTTACTTTGTTTAATCAAATTTAAAAAATTATGGAACTGCGATTTAGATACACGATTAATACTTGTGAGATATAAAATAGGTGAGCCAGTGAATCCATACCCAAATCATCAACAAACGATGGTGAAACCGCTCCACCAAGGTGGGTCTACAGGTGATAGATACATGATTCAGGATGGAATCCTGCCCACCATCAATGCAGAAACGGGATTCAACAACTGGCAAGTCATGACTTCACCATACCATGGCATGCCAGTTGAACCTGGCAGGGGATATAGCTTGTCAGAGTCGTCATCAGATGGTGAATTGACACCTTCCAGGTCCTACAGGAACACGAACTGATCATAATTGTCAACTGAGTTTCAGATCTTTTTGAAAAATCTACGTTAGCTTGGTTTAGAATACTGTATCAGATGAGATGCTTTCACGGGTGGAAATTGTTACATATATATAAATAATAAAATATATATGTTTAACATCAATTAGATTGTGGCATGTAGATATTCAGAAGAAAAAAAGAGTTCAAATTTGTCTTATTCTCCCTCTGATATTGGTATCTTTAATTATTTTGTTCTAGTTCCGCCCATATATTGCTGGTCTTTCGGAGAATCAGACAATTGTTAAAAAACGATGACATGACATGCCCAAATGATTGCCACTCTCTTCTTCGTGGCTCGTCCTTTTACCCTCTTTTTCTACTTGGCTTCTGTAAGCAATTAAGCATCCGCATACCATCTAAATGGAAATACTTAAAATTAGTACATAGTCCATTAAGATTTAAGACCCAAAATGTGTCTAAATCATTTTGAGTTATAATTTGGTTTCTACGCTTCCTATATTTATAGTTTAATAGTACGCAATCTTATCGCTACATAATAAAAACGTTGTTTTCGATAAATTCACATACAAATGTAACAGGAAAATAATAATATACTTAAAAGACTAAATAAATGTACTATCATAAAAAATAATAATAATTCCACCGCACTTGCTCGCTAACTAATGCCTTTCAAATTTGTAAATTATTTCTTTTGATAAAGAAAGTCTACCAACTACATAGAGATTCTTTTGTATTTATTAATACGTTGAATTTTTGTACTCTATTTTGTAAGTAGTTTATGGGCCCAAAATAATTCCTTGTTCGCTCACAAATTTCCTCTCTTAAAAGAAGTAGTGCTTCTTTTTTCTTTTCTTCTTTTGCTCGCACTTCAACTCATCTCTTTCACTAAATTACTTTAATTTTTGAGTACGAGGCAATGATATCTTGATTTGATGGTTTCTTTCTCTAAAAAATTAGATAAAAGAGGATGTTATGATATGCTAGAGAAAGGAGCTAAGGATCTTAAAGTATGATATAAGAGGAGGAGCAACTCGTTGATTTTATGGGTGTAAATGGATAAACTAGAGTGAGAAAGAAGAAATTATGGGGGAGAAAAATAGAAATAAAAGAACTAATAAGTATTTATAAATCGTATGTTTGTTTATATCTTATATATAGTCAATCAGTTGCTTTAACTTCTTTATGAAATTATTATTTTATTCAATAAAACATAAATAATATTTTATGTGTTTAATTAATTATATTTAATATTTTATACCAAAAACAAACCTTCAAATAATTATGATATATTTGAAATTATAATGAGATCATAATTATAAAATTTAAAAGAACATGGTAAGTTTTTATAAGAGCTTTACGAAATATGGTCATTACCGAGAAAAGTGCTTTAGGGTATGACATGTTGACATGTTTGTGATAGTTTAAAAATGTGTTGCTAAATGCAACAATTTTTAAATTGCTACCTTTAATAATTTTAAAAAGAAATAAAAATAATAATTTGTTGCTACATATAAGAAAGGGGGAAAAAATAAAAATTGTAATAAAATCTTATATACGCAATATTTGAAATTGTTGTTATAGTTTACTAAAGTATATTATAGTGTATCATGTAAGTACATTACACACATTCCTTTTGAAGTGGAACAAACCAAAAAAAAAAGGAAATAAAAGCTTCAACGTGGTGACGACCTACTGAGTTGTTGAGCCCACAACCCATGCCAGATCACCCGGGATTCCGATGCTAGCTTTTCTAGCAGCCGGCCCGTCATTCATAGGCATTGGTTACACGGCGAAAAATACAAAACGACTCTAGCTTATGTGACGGGGATGTTTAATAAAATCATTGTTTTTTGAAAAGTATTTCTATGTTTTTTAAATAAAATAGAATAATTAGCTCCAAAATTTATTTGTTAGTTTTATTGAACATATTTTATTTATAATTATTGGAATTATAACTAATAAATTTGTTTTCATCTTTAGCTATTTTGAAATTACAAAATCTAATTTTGCTGATGACAACAATTTGTTAGGAAAAAATTCAAACTAAACGACATTAAACGAACCTTTAAACGATAGAAAGTTATGAACTAAGAAAAGAAAAATATTCTTAAAAAACGAATTCTAAAGAATTAGCAAAAAAAAGAAAAAGTGAATGAATAACAGAGGATTCGAGACCCGAAGCAAATCCATACGTTTTCTCCTCCACAACCACGTCTCTTGTCTAGTCGCCCTCCGTTGTACTCTCTTCTTGGTTACAATAATTAAATGCATCATAAAGGAATAATTAATAAAAAAAACTTTGTTAAATAAACCTATTAAATGTAAGCATATATGTATTAGTCAAAAGCAATGAAATATGAATGCCAAATGATCAAACTAAGGTAGGGAAAAGAGAGAGAAAAATAAGAAATTAGTGATGGGATTGTAATAATGAAGAGCAAGTGAGAAGAGTGTGGAGGATGAGGAATACGAGGGAATGGTGATTGTTGTGGGTGTTATTATTGAAAGGTTGAAGAAAAATTTAGGGTGTTTTACGCCATTTATCTGTCTTTCTAACTCCTAGCTAAATCCTTTTAAGATTAAGAGACAGAGAGCAAATAAATACAAAGATTAGATAAGGCACTCTCTTTTTATCTCACTCACTCTTTTTATGTTTATGTCTTTCTATCGCTTATATTGAAAGAAATATATATCTTTTTATGTTTTAGTATACATGACAATATAGGAGTCACAATGTTAGTGTATTATTATAATATTAACTTAAAATGTTGATGAGATAACCATAGAAATCACATATTAGTACCATGATGACATGATAAGTGTTTTCTATTTTAACTGCAAACATACAACAGAGCTATAGCTAACATAAGCGAGTACAAATTGATCATATGAGGATTGTCAATTAACTAACCACTACGCACAAACATAATAAGATAGATTAAACTTTATCAATGGATGACTAATAAAAATAAATAACTAAGAAAATATAAATACTAATGCAATTAATAAATAAGTCTGTACCAAACTTTGAATTAACTAGATTTAGTTAGAACTTTATTATATTCATCCCTATTCAACAGTTAATCAATTGAAATCCAAATAAATTTAGACAACCTAAGAAAGTCTATAAACTCTCTTGATAGGTTTTATCCTAACCTAGGACAATCTTGCAAGTTTACTCATACTCAATTCTCTTTATTCATACTGTGTTTTAAACATATGTCACATCTCTCTAATCTCGAGCATGAGTCATATATTGAATCTTTTATTTTCACTCCTTTAATTTAATCATTATAAAAACATGAACAATCCTAAAGAAAAACTAGAATTTCATTAATTAAAGAATGAATAGAGGTATATCATATCCTAAGTTATACCTACCTAAATTTATATCCCAGTTATTTTAAATTTTCACGAAGAACATCCACACTAAAACAACAAAAAAAAGATAAAGAAAGCATATCCTGGAATCTTAAAATCTCTAAATAATTGATGGAATTATCCTCCATCTTTGAAGAGTGGTGAATCCTTAATCAAGATTGATGCAAAGCAGATCCAAAATGACTCTTGAATTGTTCCTTGGCCAAAAGACTCTTATTTACTACTCCTTACCTCATAAAAGACAAAAAAAAAACCTAATTTGTAATGAGCTATACAGCTTCATGACTATATCCATAATATAATTCTCTAGAAATTAGTATTGCCAATAAGGACATATATACATAAGACCTTGCATGACATCATTTTCTTTCACAAGTGGTAACACGGGGTGTGTTGGACCCTATTTCCAGAACCCAACCTTGAATTCGTGAGAACTTGAGCGTGGAGGAAGACTTGGGGTTTGAAGCTAAAACCCTTTGGAAGCAAGGCAAGTTTGTCGCGACGAATTAATTTTTCGCCGTGGCGAACATATAGGAAAAATCCAGCATGTTCCCTTCAAGTTAATTATGCCTCGGCGAACGATTGTACTTCACTGTGGCAAATCTTGGAAATTATCTTCGTTGAGGAGCCCTGTTTACTTCACCGCGGTGAAGTTATCGCATGAAGGTAAAATACCTTCGGGTTGATTACGCTGCGGTGAACTATTGCCTTCGCCACAGCGAAACCCACTGAAGAGAACCTAAAGCCCTTCACAACCTACCCTATTTAATGCAACTTAAAATCTTTCATCCAACCTCATTTATTCAATCTCAAGGAAAAAAATACACATAAAACATAAACAACTTTTCTAAACTTTAATCTCATTTCTAAATCAAAATACTTTGCAAGAACAAAAACACATAGCAAAATGAAATATTCTCCATTAATATCAAAAGATAAGAGTTTTACAAAGCTTTAATGGGCATTTCAAGCCACATTACAACATGATCGAAAACACATAGTTTACAAAAATTAGGATTTCTCAAAATGCGACTAAAGCTTTGTTTTACAAAAACTAACTTCAAAAGCAAAAATAAGCCTAGTCGGAGTAATGCCTTGACTCTTGACTACTCGATCTCTTGCTCCTCACCTGAAGATGAGACGGAATGGGAGGGGGTGAGCTTAAAGCTCGTGGGTAACAATTTTATAACCAGTAACAAGCAAAACTATTGAAATACTTATTTCCATTGTAACAAAAACTCACATTGAATCATAAAGCACATATTTCTCAAATTCTCAACCAAATTCTGAATAATGCAAATCAGGTATGCATCAATATTGTCAACATATCATGAGCACATAAGCACATCAAAATGGTTTGGGACGTCCATAAATAGAACGAACTATCACATTTTCATATAACGGTCATGTGTAGTCATAACTAGAATGAACTAACACAATCTCACATAGTGATTTTTTGTAGTCGTAAACATGAGGGAGTCCATGAAGGAACTTCATGCAACTAGCGGGTAGGTGGGAGAAGCCTTTAGTTTAAGTGCACTTGACATACAGAATGAGCCAAACTAAACCCACTTAACATGTATCTCATAACTCGTAAACTTGTTGCCCAAAATGACACATTTTCGAAACTTGATTTTACAAACATAATATCTTTTCAAAAATTATTTTCACATTCTTTTCATAATTCATCAACACAATATGCTCATACCAAACGCGTAACACTTTTTCAAAGCATTCAAAGATTTATAATGTACATTCATAAAATATTTGAAATCATTTATTTCCATCAATTGAAAGAAAACATTAATGGCCTATTACTTAATTATAAAACTGTAACTCACCTTGAAATCCTTGCTTAAGAAATTGGCTTAAGGATGTCTTTCCTCTTGCTCCTCTTGCCTCTCTTGATCCCCTTCTTGATTTCATTTAACAAGAACAAAATTCCAATTCAATAGGAATTATAATTTGAGAACCCTAATAAGATACATTCACTAAAATCATTTTAGACTACCTAGACTCATGCATTTCCTAAGCTTCATGAACCAAAACCCTTTCCATAAATCCAAACCTTCGTGTCAATTTTCTATGATCATTCTGATTAAGTAAATGACAAAATTTGATAACACTTTCTTCTAGAAAAATATTCCCCATTGTCTTAAGTTTCTAATGACACTAAAATCATTCAATATGGTATGGTACTCTAAAAGTTATACCACAATCATTTTTGGGTTGTTCTTATACTAAAACAACATTTAGTTCTCAACTTCCATCTAAAACTTGAAATCCTTAGAGACTTAATTAGAACTTCATTTCATCATACAAATTGTAGCCATATTTCTCTAGTTTACTCAAAATAAAAAATCATTCCATTTAGATAACTACACAAAAAGTTATGCCTCAAATACCAAAGCATGCTTTATGTAGAAAAATTGAATTCGCCGCGGTGAAACCCAGAAGTTCGCCACGATGAACTTGTCCAGAAACCTACTCCGAGAATTTGTTTTGTGACATTTTTCATCTTTTTACTTCCCACATTTCACATATCCATGTTAAACCTAAATCATCTCTTTTATTTCATTTTCAACTTCATTTCAACCCAATATCATTTACAAATACATCATAATCTATTTTTGATCATTAACCCTAAAAGAGAACATTTACCTATATCATTCATCAACAACTTACTACCTATATTCAACTTCCTTTGAGTTTCCTTTAACCATACCTATGAAATTTAAAGCATAACTTACTTGTTGAAGCTTCAAATTCTTCAAACTCTTTGAGATCTCCAAAAACCCTAACTTGTTTTCTCTTCTTTCTCTCCTCTCTCTCTTTTCTCTCTCAAATTTTCGTGCTTTTCTCTTCTCAAGCAAGGCAACAATTTTAATTCTTCTAATTTATACCCTTAATGGTTGTAAGGTGTCCCTTTTGCCCTCCAATATAAGCCTTATGTCTTTTAACCTTAAGTGACTTGCCAATTTTGCCCTTGATACATTCTTATAACATTAATACTTTAATTCCATCAATCCATGCAATAAATCTTCCTAACTTTGACATAATAATTAAAATCCAAATAAAATGATTTATCTAGAAAGACCAAAAAAATTGTTCAAATCATGCTTAATAAAATAAATAAAAAAATTTTGGATCCCAACATTTCTCCCCCTTTTAAAAGAATTTTATCCTCGAAATTATTACCTGAGTCATTGAAGAGGTGTGGATACTTCTCCTTCATGGCCTCCAAGGGCTCCCACGTGGCCTCTTCCACAAAATGGTTTCTCTACAGGACTTTTACTAATTGAACTGTCTTGTTCCTGAGGACTTTTTCCTTAGTGTCCAAAATCTCAACTGGAGTCTCTTCATAAGTCAAATCATCCCTCAACTGAACCTTAGTGGTCTGAATGATGTGAGAGGAATCCGACCTATACCTCCTCAACATGAAAACTTGAAAGACATCATGTATCTAGGATAGTTCCAGTGGCAATGACAACCTATAGGCCAGTGGTCCAATCCTCTTGAATTTCATAAGGACCCGCATATCTTGGGCTCAATTTGCCCTTCTTGCCAAATCTCATTACTCCTCTCCAAGGAGATGTCTTAAGGAAAACTTTCTAACTAACTTCATACTCCATCTCTTTTCTATGTGCATCGGTATAGCTCTTCATTCTATCCTGTACCGCTTTAAGCTGTTGCTTAAGTAGATCGACCTTGTCAACTATTATCTAAAGTAACTCTGGTCTTATTAGTTTCCTTTCTCCTTCTTCATCCCAACATACTGGAGTTCTACACCTCCTTCCATACAGTGCTTCATAAGGAGTCATCTGAATGCTCAAATGGTACGAATTATTGT
>JANSVA010000007.1:14420628-14431604 GCA_025504915.1 Erythroxylum reticulatum | reverse complement strand
ATAGTTGAAATCATTTATTTCCATCATTTGAAAGAAAACATTAATGGCCTATTACTTAATTATAAAATTGTAACCCAAAAGAAAACATTAATGGCCTATTACTTAATTATAAAATTGTAACCCACCTTGAAATCCTTGCTTAAGAAATTGGCTTAAGGACGTCTTTCCTTTTGCTCCTTTTGCCTCTCTTGATACCCTTTTTAATTTTCTTTAACAATAAAAAATTCCAATTCAATAAGAATTCTAATTTGAGAACCCTAATAAGATACATTCACTAAAATCATTTTAGACTACTTAGACCCATGCATTTCCTAAGCTTCATGAACCAAAACCCTTTCCATAAATCCAAACCTTCGGGTCAATTTTCTATTATCATTCTAATAAAGTAAATGACAAAATTTGATAACAATTTCTTACAAAAAAATTCTCCATTGTCTTAAGTTTCTAATGACACTAAAATCATTCAATTTAGTTCGGTACTCTAAAAATTGTACCCCAAAACATTTTCGGGCTATTCTTGTACTAAAACAACATTCAGTACTAAACTTCCATCCAAATATTGAAATCCTTAGAGACTGAATTAGAACTTCATTTCGTTATACAAATTGTATCCCCATGTATCTAGTTTACTAAAAATAAAAAATATTCTCATTTGGATAACTACACAAAAAGTTATACCTTAAATACCAAAGCATGTTTTGTGTAGAAAAATTGAGTTTGCCACGGCGAACTTGTCCAGAAATCTCCTCCGAGAACATGTTTTGCAACATTTTTCATCTTTTTGCTTCCCACATTTCACATATAACCCATCTTAAACCTAAACCATCTCTTTTACTTCATTTTCAACTTCATTTCAACCCAATATCATTTACAAATACATCATAATCTATCTTTGATCATTAACCCTAAAAGAGAACATTTGCCGATATCATTAATCAATAACTTTGTACCCATATTCAACTTCCTTTGAGTTTCCTTTAACCATACCCATGAAATTTAAAGCATAATTTAATTGCTGAAGCTTCAAATTCTTTAAACTCTCTAAAAACCCTAACTTGTTTTCTCTTCTTTCTCTCGTCTCTCTCTTTTCTCTGTCAAATTTTTGTGATTCTCTCTTCTCAAGCAAGACAACAATTTTACTTCTTCTAATTTATACTCTTAATGGTTGTAAGATGTCCCTTTTTCCCTCCAATATAAGCCTTATGTCTTTTAACCTTAAGTGACTTGCCAATTTTGCCCTTGATACATTTTGATAACATTAATAATTTAATTCCATCAATCCATGCAATAAATCCTCCTATCTTTGACATAATAATTAAATTTCGAATAAAATGATTTATCTAGCAAGACCAAAAAATTATTCAAATTATGTTTAATAAAATAAATAAAAAATTTTGGGGCCCAACAGGGTGTGCAAGGTGTGTTGGAGAAATAGAAGCAGCCACTTCCATACACATCCCTTAATATAAGACCTTATATTCTGCCGATATTGTGTGGTTCTTCTAATGTATGGGTAGAAATATAACTTGAATGATATCTTAAATAAAGTGCTATATTATTCAAATTCATCCAAGACATAAGCAATATGCTGTGAAAATAATGCTAAAAATAATACACATCTAGCATATATCAACATGTTTTTATGATATCATGAGGGTTTAACATGGACAAAATTTATAGTAGGCATGGTAGACTAATCTCAACTTAATAGGCCTATAAAAATGAATATTAGTAGGTCAAAGATGTTCTCGATAGAGACATTCTGATGCTCATAAGTTTAAGGGTGATAATTATACAAGAGAATCACTAATTGGGCTTAACGAAAGTCGTTATAAGAACTTGCCTTAGAGAATCTCTTTTATAGTCAATCCCTCTTTGTAATTAGTTAGATTATAATTTTACTTGATATAGTTGAATCCAACCTCTACTAAATAGCTTAGTTATTGTTTGATTAAAACTTTACCTTGTTATATTGTTAAATCATACTTTAATTAGATATACTATTACTAGTTAACCTCTTATGTAAGCGTAAAGTATGAAGACCTATAGAAGATTGGTAGGCTTATTGGCACTAATCTATACACTTATTAGGGGTGTCTAATTTTCCTTCCATTTTATTGTCAAAACTTGGGTTCTTGAGAATAAAGCTTCCAATACTTAGATTTGTAGTGATGGTAGCTTAATCAAAGTACCTTTCAAATCACTCTAAAAGCTCTCATTATTAGTAAATAATTAAAATTACAATTATGTAAAAAGTAGGTAAAGCATATCCAATAATGCTTCTTGAACGTTAATGATAAATTCTAACGTGCCTATTACAGATAGACATAGAAGTCAAAAAGAGCAATCACCTAAGTATATCTACTTTTGACATATTGATAAGTATAAATTATAAAAATTTTTATACCCCTATCTTATATTATTCAGATAACACAATTAGGTTCAATTATTGCATTTTCTTATTAATTATTTAAGATATTTAATTTTATATTTTATTTCTAAATAGATATTATTAAGTATTTTCTCATAGGTTTGATGGATTTAAAATAAAGAAACAACTTAATAAACAACTAAAAAAAAGCCTAAAACTAGACTATTTCATCGGTAGAAATAAGCTGGATAAAGTGCCAAAACAGTAGCAAAACTTAACACCCAAAGAAAAGACCAAGCAAAATGAAACAGCTAGAGAAAATGTACAGTAGAAGAAGCAACCAAAACGCAGCATAATAAACAGCAGTAGAAAACACACGTCAATAGTAGAAATCCCCCACCTGAGCTCTCTATCTTAGAAACCCGATGATATCTATATCAAATATCTTCGAAATGAAGAGGTAAGAAGGAAATTTGGGAGATTTCAACAATGAGTGATAATTAGGTTGTTTTTTGTGATCATATAAAAATACAACAACCTAGGAGGAGAAAGCAACAAGCATTCATGCAAAAAAGGGAAATCTCTGAGAGGTTTGGCACCCATCCAAAGCTGGTTGAAGATAGGAATTATTGAAGGATATTTGGGGGTGAAAAGGAACTAATTTCGACTTATTTTAAGTTGCTTCAAGGTTAATGGAGGAAATTCTCAAACCTTGAAAGGGCTAGGCTGAGGAAGTAGAGCAAGTCAAATGAGTTTCCTAAACCCTTATTCCCCTTGTTTTTGATTTACTATGCTTGAGTTATGATTAATTGTTAAATTTTTAGTTTAGATATGCAATCATGAGTATTTAGGATGTCATTTTTCAGTATTAATTCAGGCTATTGCGAGATAATTTAATAATATGCAATTTCTATAACTTTTTATTATTTTTATTCATGTTCTTATTTGCTTGGATAAATCCTTGATCATTTGAATATACTAAGTATAATTAGTTATCCATTTATGGGCTAGAACTTGGATGTTTGTTGGACAAATTTTGGTTGTTGAATGTGTTTTCTTATGCTTAACGTGTTTTGATGTTAAAATTGAGCTGGTTTGATTTCTAAGAGTGAAAAAGAACAAGTAGAAACTAGCTAGTTGGTTATCTACATTCAACTTGTTAAATTTCTCATATTAGATATGTCAAAATTCCATGACTAAACTAAAATTTAAAATATGCTTGTTCATTTGTGAATATTATATTAGTTTATTTTTTATTTCTTTAATTTCTAGACTCAATTTGAATGACAACCCCACTTTGTATTTATGTATTGGATTAGCTAAATTTATAGGTTTTATGATTATAATTGTTTTGGTTTTGAATTTTTCCAAAATTCAGCTCATTGATAAGGTTAAACTTATATATGAGGATAATTGGATGAATATGGATAGTTTAACTAAAATTCTTTTGAAGCATGATTACAAGTGTTATATTGAACATAGTCAAAGTGGGATTGTCAATCCGATGTTGTCAATTGGAGTGGTGCTTTTAATAAGTGATTAGATGTTCATTTCTACATAACTTTCAGCTGAGTAAAGTGAAACTTGCAACTTAACTTCTTGTCAATAATTTGGATTACTTTCATTAAGGTTTAAAATTGAACATAATGATTGATTCACAACAAAAGAAAGAATCTAGATAATGAATGATGACTTTTATAAATGTTGTTGACTTTTATAAATGTTGTCTAAGTTGCAAAGAATATTCCAAATTTTTTTTAAGATGTGTTTTAAGTTTAGGATAGAAAGTTAAATGTTTAAATACATACTTCTTGCTTTATCTATGATTTGATGAAGAACAAGTGAAATTATGTTCTTTTCCATTTTCATTGCATGATTTTGCTAAAGATTGGTTATATATTTGCCTCCTAAATCTATAAATGCATAGGTGGAATTGCGTTGATCTTTTCTTGAAAAATATTTTCTTGCTAGTAAACAGGATCACTTACAAAAGAAATATGTGAAATTAGACAAAACATGAATAGTTACTATATAAATATTAGAGAAGATTTAAAAATATATGTTAGTTTCCCCAATCATGAGATTAGTGACCAATTAGTAACACAATATTTCTATAAGGGACTTTTACCGCATGATAGGAGTATGATGGATGCAGTTAGTGGCAGGGCATTAGTTGATAAAACTCTTATACAAGCTAGACAATTATCTATAACATGGCTGAAAATTCATAACAATATGGAACCAAAAATGAGATTAATCAAATTAGGAGAGTTAACGAAATAGATGTGCATGCCATTCAGGATCAACTAAAGGAAAATTTTTAACAAGTAGCTTATTTGACTACTTTAATATCGAAACTTATAGCTGGTGGTATCATTTAAGCCTGTGCTTGTGGAATTTGTACTAATTTTACTCGCACTATTGATGCATGTCCTTCTTTGCAGGTTTAAGATGTGAATGTTATAGGTAGTTTTCTTTGACAAAAAAAGAGGAAATATAATGCTTTTTCAAACACATATAATGAGGGTTAGAAGATCGTTCAAACTTTTTATAGGGACCTAAAACAAACCCACCTACTTTTGTTAACTAAAACAATCTAAGGACTTCTTTTATACCTAACCCACTAGTCAATCCTTAGAAGATATGGTGAAACAACTAGCTAACTAAATGGGAAAAGTATCCACATGGGGTTAGAATATCAAAAGAAGATGGATGCATATTTACAACACCTAAAGACCCAAATAGGACAAATTGGCACTAGTCTAAGTAATATAGAAACCCAGTTACCTAGGAAATTGTCTATTAAACCCATCCCAAGTTCTAAATAAAATGCTAGGGTAATATTGCTTAAGAGTGGGAAAGAATTGAGAGAACCTGAAGAAAGCAAAAGAAAAAGTTATGAAATGGAAAAAGAGTTGGAAGTTACACCTAAATCTGAAAAGGAAAATAAAAAAGAAGAAAATAAAGGAACATCAAAAGTAGATACTATTGACAAATTATCAATTAACAAGTTTAAAAGTGTTCCTTCTTTTCCTTACAGGTTAGCAAAATTGAGAAAACAGGTAGCTGATCAAGAAATTCTTAAAACCTTCAGGAAAATTTAAAGTTAATATTCCTTTTTTAAATCAATCAAACAAGTTCCATAATATACCAAGTTCTTGAAAGAGTTATACAGTAACAAGAGGTGTTTCAAGGAAAAATGAAAAGGTAAGTATGGGAGAGAATGTGTCGGTTATGATTCAAAAGAAAAATCCTACAAAATTTAAGGAACTTGGTATGCTCACTATTTTTAAGATATGAGAAATTAATATTGAAAGGTGTATGGTAGATTTAGGGGCCTCTATAAATGTTATGCCCAGATATATTTATGAGTATCTTAAGTTAAGTCCTTTAAGAAAGCAATTTAGGTAGCTAATAGGTCGAATATTATATCCTCATAGTATACTTAAAGATGTTTTAGTGTAGATTAACGAGTTAGTTTTTCCAGCTAATTTTTATAAGCTAGATATGGGAGAAATTTCTGATCCATCAAAGGAAGTATCGCTACTGTTAGGAAGACCCTTTCTTAAAACAGAAAGAACACAGATAAATGTCCATAAAGGTGACCTTACTATGGAATTCAACAGAGAGGTTATCAGGTTTAACGCTTTTTATACTATGTGATACCCCAATAACATCAATTATTTATATTTATTTATGCTTTTTTTGACACTGTGGATATTATTGATAAGATTGTACATATGTTATTTGAGTCTAACATGAGCATAGGTGATGACATGGAACTATTAAAGGGAATTAAGAACATAGAGGAAGTAATACAGACATATTTATGTGATACCATGTCATTAGGACTTTGATATCCTAAGCATACTCACTTTAACTTAATTAGTTAATCAAATGTTGGTTATGTCAATAGTCTTTTACATAGAAAGAGTATATTCGATGATTGTCAATTCCTAGGTAATGCATTAGTCTTATGGTTTAGCAAGAAAAAAATTAAATTGCTTTATCAATCACAAAAGGCAAGTACATGGCAGCTAGTAGTTGTTATGTGTAAATCCCATATCTTAGATAACAACTTAAAAACTATAAAAAGGAGCTTACTAAGATATCTATTAACTATAACAATATTAGTGTCATTTATATCACAAAAAACCCTATGCAACACTCTAAAATTAAGTTTATAGAGATTAAATACTATTTTATTAAAGATTATATGCAACATAGGGATATTGAGTCTAAATTTGTGGATACATAACATCAATTAATCAAAATTTTTACTAAACATACAACTAAGGATAGATTTTGCACAATTAGAAAAGAATTGAGGATGATTGATGGAAACTAAGTTTAATAAGTGACTTTATTAAAGTTCTTTATTTACCTTGACTGATATTTCATGATTTATTATATGGTTTAATGTTTTAATTTGAGTTTTAAGGATAAATGTTATAGCTACTCAGATATATTGTTTGGCCAATACCTTAGCGTGGTCAATCAATATCCTAAAAGTCCACCCTCATACTTTCTAGTATGTTTGGTAGATTTTTAGTTGCTCGTTGGGTTGACTGTATAGCCACATTGGTTAACCAATTTTCTCTTATGGTCAAACAATATCCCCTATATGAGAATGTTTTCCTTCCATTGAGTATGCTAACAGAGTAGTCAATTGATCGAAGGTCTCGAGTCTTACAGTTTATAGCCTTCAATTATGATAAGAGCATGGGTCGTGAATTGTGGCAAGTTAAGGGTCGATCCTACGAGGAGGGTGAACAAATCTAATCCTAGGTTATCTAAGGCTAGAAAATTAATAAAATGAAAATAAAATAAAAAATGTACATAAAAGTAAATACGGGAATTTGATTAGCAGGGATTTAATTTGGAAAATTAAGACACAAACAAGGAAAATTGAGCAACACACGTCACAATGAAAATCAGTCAAGCGAAATTACTAAGTTATGAGAGAGGGGAGTTTCCTGTCATTAATGCTAATCTAGCCATTTATGCGTTAACATGGTGTTGGTTCTAGACTATCATAAAGTTTATTACTATCTCTCGAGTTATAACCGTTAAACTCTAAATTATAAACCTAATTGAATTATGAAAATTGCAATCTTTCAATTAAAAAACCCACAACCCTAATTAGGTCTTAAGCCCTCTAATAAACTACCAGGTCTCACACAAGATCTCTCTTCGCACAATAACTGATATGATTAATCTTATGGTCTATTGCATCACTTAACTCTCATAACTCTCATTAGCTTAATTAAATAATCTTTATCCGGTTCACCCTCTCAGTTTATTACTAAAATATGAACGTAATTAATCACAACACCCAATTAATAAAACACAAAAAACTATATTAACATTAAATCCAGGTAAAATGCTAAATGAAGAGTTAGAACATCATCAACAATCCAAAATCCATGATCATACAATCCATTTCAATCTTATACATTGAATGACTAAAAATGAGAATGGAAAGTAGAAGAACTTGGATCGGAAAATCTGAAAGGCAGCAGCATAGAGAGACTCACTTATCCAGGAAGTCAGTAGCGTCAGAAGACCCACTTCTTCTCCTTGTCTTCCTCTTCTTCTTCTCTCTCTCTCTTCTTTCTCTTTGTCTTTGAAGCTTTCTAATTGTGATAGAAAAATAAAGCTCCCTTTTAGGGTTACATCATATTCCTTTTATACTCTTTTCGATTAGGGAAACTTAGGGCCTTTTGGGGTCCGAAAAGTTCTTCAAAAACTTAAAACTAGAAGTAGCCCCATGTCTGTCTCCGCATAGGCTACAACCATGGCCCTTAGTGCCATGATCATGGCCAAGATTTTGGCCTTCTGTCATGATTGTGGTAGATTATACCACGATCATGGCACCTCCATCATCCTTCTATCACGATCATGGCCAACTCCATCATCCTTCTATATTGGCCATGATCTTGGCCTTGGGTTAACTCCCGAGTTTTCTTTGAATCTTCTTTATTATCCACTCTTTTCCTTGAAATACTAGCAAACACATTAAAGCACTTTAAAAGTATAAAATTGAAGCTCAAAAGCATGCTCTATCCTATAAAACACTTAAAACATAAATATCTATTGACTAACACAATTCTAACCTAACACGTACTAAACAATCAAATTAACAACTAAATACAAACTAAACTACCCGTAAAAACATGACACAATCTACAACTATCAACATTTGCACACTTAAGCATTTGCTTGTCGTTAAGCAAACAAAACAACAAAACAAAACGGTAAAGCAAAAGAAGTAAAACATAACATACACACAAATACAATAATGAAGTAATAACATCAAACTTCACAAAACGAATTTAACTTTAAACATTATCCCTCAAGTTGTTCTAACTTATGAACATGTGAAATCCTCATCTAAGTACCTTGGACTAAATATACAATTAATCTAGACTTTAATGTTAAGTTTATTCACCCCTATCACTTACACACAAACATTGATAATCATTTAATTAATCAAAAATGTAAATCTTCCTAATTTTCATGAAAATTTAAGCTTTATACAAAGATCGGTAGGCTTATTTAACAAAACACTATTTTTGTTGATTTTGATTGAAATTAATCTAGCCTTTTACATGAAGGTAAACATTTATGATGAATGTTGATCTAGTTACTTAACTAGGTAATGTTTTTATTAAGTAGCTTGGTTGGAATGTCATTATAGCCTTCTGACACGAAGGCACACATTTTTTATGCGTGTCGATCTAATCACTTAGTTACTTCACATTATCAACTAGTTATTAGCTCTATTTATAACCTGAAGGCCAGTGGAATAGTTAATTTCTTATGATTTACACAATTTTTTATTTTAACTATTGCCTACCTCATTTCCTTAGCTAGTAATTATCATGTAAAGGTACTAGTGATGCTACTTATTCAATTGGCCTAAAATTATAAATGAATGTGACAAATTCCTAGGGTGAATAAACTAACATCGTATCCTAATTAACATGCATATTTAGCCAAAGTAACCTAGGTCACTAATTTCATAAGCTAATAAATCTTTGTAACTTAAAAGACTATGTTTGAAGTTAAATTCCATTAAGCTTAGCCATTGACACATTCACACAAATCACATCATACAAACGTAAACAACTATCATACAATATGCAAAATTTACACTTAAAGTAAAAAGACATAACCCTCCCCACACTTGAACAATACATTGTTCTCATTGTGAGAAGGTTATACAAACGCATTGCGGAGGAATAAAGCACAATAAAAAAAACATAAGAAGAAAATGCTAACAAAAATGAAAAGAGAAGGGCTAGAACACAAACACATATGGGTGATTAAGGTGGGGATGATGTCGAAGGTGGCAGTTGAATTTCTCGAGCCTCAAAGTATCGATGAATTTGACGTATATCCTAGCTCTGGCGTCGTTGTGTGCGGGCCATCTCCTTCATCATCTTAGAATGTTTTGCAAGTGTGTCCATGAGTGTTTTGGTGCTGTCGGAGATCACAAAGAGCACTTTCTTCGACCCTTGCTCTTCCTCCTCCTCTTCGAACTCTTCGTCAGTTGAGCCCTCTTCTTATTGCTGTGGTGCTGAACTCTAACTTGCTTGTCTTGTCCTAGTTTTGACGTGATATTTGACACTAATATCCCGAAGTTGCATATTGTGGGACTTTAAGATTTCAACTCGCCATAAGTGATGATGATTTATGAACTCAGGACGATGGATAATGAATCCATCGCAATCAACACCATAGTATTCAACAATGGTTGAAACTAAGTAACTCATACCTAAATTATTGTTCCTCTTACATCAAGTAGCAATAATTATATTGGAAAATGTGGGTAGAGGTTTATACTGGGATGCTATGGTCCATGAACCAAAACAGAAAATTTCTTTGGTTGAACACGTATTTGTTTTAGTTTTATCAAATACCATTTAACACTTGGACTTGTGCAATAACAAGTGTTCATGGCTTCTAATTATCTTGTTATGAGATTTTTTGGCAATGAAACACTCTAACCCAGTTAGTTCGATTCAATATTAGGTAGCACAGAAGTCATTGTGCTTATCCACTATGGATGACTCAGGGAAACCACAAAATTTTGTGATTAAGCTTGTATAGTTGACCCCACAACCTAAACCATAGGTCCTTTGGGTTACTGGATTCATATATAAGAAAGGTAAATAATTCTTGGGTAACTCTTTATAAATAGGATACTACTGAAAATGTTTGAACTTCCCTCATTTAATTCTTTCTGTAAGGTTCTCAACCTTATCTCTCAATCCTATGGTATCCAACATATCAAAATCAAAGTATTTAGGAACCATTACTTGCTTAATGCTAAGAGAGTGAAATTGGTTAACTTCATCTTCTGAAAAGATTAGGAAGGGTGCTCTATAATTAGCTACCCTATTCCTTTAGCCGCAACTCGATACTTGGATTTTCCCCCTTGGGATGGGTATGCTTAACAATCTGGTTGAGTTTTGGCCCCATGAGATTGAGAGTGATGCAAAAGTTTGGGGAGGATGTTAATATTGAAAAGTGTTTAGAGAGAAGTTAGAGGATTTGAGAATCTTAGGTTTAAAGAGATAGAGTGAAAATGAAAGTGAAT
>JANSVA010000007.1:14394999-14420528 GCA_025504915.1 Erythroxylum reticulatum | reverse complement strand
CTAATCAAAAGATTTAGGTATGAGATACTAGATGTGGCTCACATATATATGTTAATATGCAGGGTCTTAGGGATAGTAGACCGCTTAAAAAGGGAGAGATGGACCTACGTGTGGGAAATGGAGCAAAAGTTGTTGCATTATCCATAATAACCTATGTTTTGTATCTTCCTAGTGGGTTAGAGTTAATTTTGGATAATTGCTTTTATGTACCCACTGTGACAAAGAACATTGTATCTATTTTATGTCCTAATAAAGCGAGATTTCATTTAACTTTTTCTAGCAATGGTTGTTTAATTAAGTTGAATGAAATGTTGTATGGTATTGCTACATTGTGCAATGGTATTTACATATTAGATATATGCAATCCAATTTTAAATATAAATGACAATAAAAGACAAAAATAGATCATCTTACTTGTGGCATTGTCGATTTGATAATATAAGTGAGAGACACATAGCTAAGCTAGACAAGAGTGGTAGCTTAGGGTCACTTGATTATGAATCATATGACACATATGAATTTTGCTTGTTAAGCAAGATGACTAAATTACCTTTTAAAGGAAAGGGTGAACGAGTGAATGGGTTATTAAACCTAATACATTATGATGTATGTGGTCTAATGACATTCATGACAGAGGTGGTTTTATATACTTCATTACCTTTATTAATGATTATTCATGATATGGGTATGTGTATCTAATAAGATACAAGTTTGAAGCATTTGAAATGTTCAAACAATTTAGACATGAAGTAGAGAACAACTCGGTAGAAGTATTAAGACACTTCGATCAGATCAAGGTGGTAAATACTTGAATGAGGAATTTTTAATTTATCTCGGGCATAACGGGATTGTATCCCAATAGACTCCACCTTACACACTGTAAAATAATGGTGTGGCTGAAAGAGGAAACCGAACCTTGTTGGACATCGTAAGGTCAATGATGGCCTTAGCAAATCTACCAAAATCCTTTTGGTGTTATACTCTCGTGACTGCTGTTTATGTGATAAATAGAGTCCCTTCAAAAGTAGTTAAAGTTAGTCTATATGAAATATGGACTAACAAAAAGCCCTATCTTTCTCATATAAAAGTCTGGGGTTGCCTGACTTACATGAAGTGGATTCAATCAAACAAGCTTGAAGTGAAATCTGATAAGTATTTGTTTGTTAGTTATCTTAAGAATACAATTGGATAATAGTTCTATAATGCTTTAGAGCAAAAAAAAGTGTTTGTCTTAAAGCATACTGTCTTTTTAGAAAAGAGTTTCTTCTTAAGGAAGACAATGGGAGCAAAGTCGAACTTGATGACGTTCATGATGCACAAATAGATACAAATCAACTACCTGAACTTGAAATTGTTGGTCACAGAGATGAGAAAATAGTTGAACCTTCTGACAAACAAAATGTTCGTAGGTCAAGTAGGATATGCAATGCTCCAGACATATATAGATTTCTTGTAAGTGAACAAAATGATGTGTTGCTTATAGAGGACGATGAGATTACAACCTATTAGGAGGCTTTGAACAGTTCAGAATCTAAAAAATAGCTTCAAGCCATAAAATCTGAAATGGATTCTATGTTTGAAAACCAAGTATGGACTTTGGTTGACCCACCCGAAGGGCTAAAACCTATAGGGTGCAAATAGATTTTGAAGAAGAAAATCAACATGGGTGGTAATGTGATTATCTATAAAGCGAGGCTAGTCGTTAAAGGATATCATCAAAGATAAAGAGTTGACTATAACGAGACATTTAGCCTTGTAGCCATTCTTAAATCCATTAGAATACTCCTAGCCATTACTGCTCATTATGATTATGAGATATAGCAAATGGATGTGAAGACGGGTTTCTTAAATGGAAACCTAGTTGAGGATGTGTATATTATGCAACCTGAGGGCTTTATATTTAAAGATGGAAAAAAGGTATGCAAGTTTTAGGAATCCATTTATGGATCGAAGCAAGCATCTAGGACTTGGAACATCCGATTTGATGAGACAATCAAAAAGTTTGGTTTCTCACAAAATCTGTATGAACCTTGTGTATATAAGAAGGTTAGTAGGAGTGCTATCATATTCCTTGTGTTATATGTGGGTGACATATTACTAATAGGAAATGATGTCTCAAGTTTGCAATCAGTCAAATTTGGTTGTCCCAGAATTTTCCCATGAAAGACCTTGGAAAAGCAACTTATATATTGTGAATAAAGACTATAGAGATAGATCAAGGAAGTTGCTAGGTCTTTCACAGTCTACATATATAGTAAAGTACTAAAGAGGTCTAGCATGGGGTAGTCCAAAAGAGGGTTTCTTCCTATGACACATGGGATAAAACTCTCAAAACCTATATGTCCCAAGACGCAAGATGAGAGGACTCGTATGAGTGTGATCCCGTGCTTCAGCTATAGGATCAATCATGTATGCTATATTATATACAATACTCGATGTATCGTATGCTCTAAGTTTTACGAGCAGATATCAATTGGATCTTAGTGAGTGTCATTAGATGACTATCAAGAATATCCTAAAGTACTTGAGAAGGACTAAGGATGTATTCTTGATATATGGAAATGGAGATCTTATAGTGAGTAGACATACAGATGCCAGTTTTCAATCTGACCAGGATGACTCCAAATCCCAGTCAAGTTATATTTTCATATTGAATAGTGGAGCAGTCAGTTGGAAGGGCTCCAAACAAGAAATGATTGCAGATTCAATGACCGAGTCAGAGTACATTATAGCTACAGAAGCGACAAAAGAAGTTGTTTAGATCAAGAAGTTCGTTATGGAACTTATAGTGGTTCCAAGCATTTGGTAGACCTAATACTGTTGTACTGTGACAATAATGGGGCTATTGCTCAAGCTAAAGAACCAAGGTCTTATCTGAGGTCCAAGCACGTACTCAGGAGATATCACCTAATTAGGGAGATAATTAATAGAGGTGATGTGAAGATAGATAGAGTGCTCACAGATCAAAACATCACTGATCCTTTAACTAAGCCACTTCCTTAAATGAAATTTGATTCTAGTGTACTCACCTATGGTGTTAGACACAAAGGCAATTGGCTTTAATGCAAGTGGGAGATTGGTAAAGTAGTGATCTAAAGGCAATGACGATCTTAAATCGAATTAATCAAGTCTATGATACAAAATATAGCATGAAGGAAATCATAATGATATGATAATGAGATTCCTATCATGTGCAATTATGTTAGAATCTAAATAATCCTTAATTATAGGATTAATAAGACATGATATTATTAATCCACATAGACTACCACATGTTATACTCTTTGATTTGATTAAGCAGTGAATCTCATAAACTGCAAGCATGAGATGTTTAGAGTTAACATATGGATGCTTACTAAGAGTAGTAAGTATATCAGATGACCCGCTATAAGATTATCATATAGATGATCTATCAAATGTCAATGATTAATCTCATGATAGCAATGGTGCAAATATCCTTATACTTGAGGTACTCAAGGATATCTTGGATACTGATCTTGTGCTTTGACATCATTCCTTGTTGCCTCAAGAAGAGGTCACTTATAGTGTAGTGATTGGGTACATCTATTGGTATTCAAAGGCAATTGGGTAGCTAATAAAGGATTCACCATTCCTTATAAAAAGGAGATGATACCCATGACCTCTTATCGGGGTCATTACTCAGGAGTCTCTGGCCAGAACAGTTATGTGTCATGAAGAGAGTCTCCAATGAAACATAGAGTAATGAGATTCCCAGGACAAGAACTAACATCACTTAGAGTAGATGTGATGCAGTCAGTCTAATGGGAGTTGACACATAGCCCATACTCCGAACCAAGTGAGGTACAGTATAGTGAAAAGACGACTTGCCCAATAATTGTCTATGGAAAGGTTCCTAAGTTAGATGATTAACTATCGAAGAGTTTATGTATTAATCCACTTATATTCCGGTAAATTGGCATCATGAAACCCTTCATAATTTGCTTGAATTAAGTGTTAATTCAAGTGACATAAAACCATCGATGATTTTCTTGGATTAAGAGTTAATTTAAGTGCCCAAAATAATCGAAAACCTAAGGGTCACACGCATAAAAGATTGGATGAAAAACAAAGTGTGTATAGTTGTTTTTAAGTAGGCCACGATCGTGACCGAAGGCGAGGCTGTCAATTAAGTAAGCCACGATTGTGACCGAGGGCTCAACAATTGTACATAAGTGAGTTCTTCACTTATGTATAGATGAACCAGCTAACTAGTAAAAAACACACTCAAGTGAGAGAATAAGGCGTCTAGAGGAGTTCTAGAGTTAGAGAGAAGTGTCTTGAGTCTTGTTGATGCAATTATGCAATTGTTGCGTGAATCAAAGTGCATACAACATAGTCTTGATCTTTCTCTCTAATAAAGCATCTACTTGAACTCATTTAGTTTGGTGCTCTGACCACCCTTACATTTTGTTTCTTCTTCATCTTTATGTGTTCTTAAGTGATCAAGGAAGGGTTTGGTGTTTGCAATAACCAAAACAAAGAGAAGAATCAAGAAAGGAGGAGAATCAAAAGGTACATGTACTGGTATATCATGTTCATATGAACATAATATATTTATGCATGCATTAGACATTCTGGCTTTTTGGGATGTAATGGGGGTCAGAATTTAGGTTCTAACACTTCTGCTACTTAGTCGTGCATGTGATGCATGAATCCCTGTCCCCCCAGCAATCATTTATCAAATAAAAATAATCTTTAACTTATTATAAAAATATAATTTCTTACAAAATCCATAATAAACTAAGCTAAAATTCTTTAATATCATATTTTCCTTTATCATCATCTTTTGAAAAAGAATTGTCATCTTCTCCTTAAAAAATTAAAATTGAATAAGTAATTTAAAATATAAACAAAAAACTTAACTATTTATATGAAATAAATTACTTGGACCAAATCCTTTCACCATTATCAAACTTTCAAAAGTAACGAGATAGTCAGTTGTGTATAGCTTGAGTGAACTATAAGATGGACTTCCATTTCTTTAACCAAACTAAATACAGATTTTGAAAACATCGTAGAAATAGGAATGGTCAAAAGATATCAAGCCAATATGCCTAAAGGAAGATATCTTTTAGAAGTCACATTCCAATATCCTAATATATCAATGCCTTTATCTAGATCTATAACATACTCTTTTAAATAATTATCTAATTTAGATTGCTTAAGTTTAGGATGGAATATTGATTTCACATACTCTTCGTAATCAAATTCTTAAGAACCCTTGATTCTTTTACTATTATTTGAACTAGAAGAAGATTCAACATTTTGAGTGATGTTATCTTCTCTATTACTTTTCTAACACTCATGCATCTTGAATAAGGTCTTCTTCACTTTTTTTAATAAAATTAGATATAGTGGAATTATCATAAAGTACCAAGTAGCAAAAATGAAGATGAGTCAATTTTTAGCAAGGGTCAAAAATAGCAACATATGATAATAACAAAGAGTATTTTAACCAATATTTATCAAATTTATTTTGCATCTCATAAAATCATATAATAGCAAAAATTAGAGAAGGGTTTTTTGTAGCAACTTTCAAATTTTTTAAATTCTTATACTCCTTTAAATTAGATATTTAGTATTGGATATTTTGAACTTGAAAAGAATAATGTCATGTCATAAAATATTGTTGACAACTTGTGAAGAACTTGCATTTTATGCCATTCTCCATCAGTAAATGAAAAATCAAAGAACTCTATCTAATTACACCTAATGAATCAAAACATGCTTGTAATATAAAGTAAGATTAATAGTAATACTGGTAGAATTCCACCTTATGCATATATTAGTGATTAGTTTCTTCATCACATTCAAAATTTTTAGAAGCCATTACAAAAACTTAATTTTTTAGAATTGACTTATTTAACTGCTTATATCCATTTTTGTATTTTAGCAATATAATCATCAAACCCCTACCTAGAGAGTTTTGTGTCTTTTATTTTATTCCTTTAATAATAATGTGAATGAAAAATTATAGATTAATCTAAATCTATGATATTTATAAATATAGGATTGACATGTTTTTTTCCTTATTTTTTTAACCCAAATCTGACTTACAAATTTTTTGGACGTAATTTTTAAACTCAAACCCAATCTATGGGCTAATTTTTGAAATCCAAATTCTTTAATTATTATGCTTAACCCATCAAATTATATATGATGGGTCAATTTATACAGATTTACATCAAATACACCATGTTGGTCCATAAAGGTCGATATAATGGTACATATGGTCAACAAGTTCATGCATGCCATTTAAGGTTAACATTTTAAGTAGTGGCTTAAGTAAGATGTCAAGTAATAGAGGGTTGTTAGCTATCATGGTTATCCCTAATCTTTATATTTGGTTGATAGTGGTGTAATGGTTATAGGGTATAGGTTAGGGTGCAGGGTTAAAGGGTATGGATAGGTTCTCCCATAATGGTGTTTATGGGGTGTGAGCCTAAGGTATAGGGTTGTTGGGAGTGGATGAGCCTCTTTGCGACGGTGGTTATGCGTGCAAGCTTAAAGTGCAAGGATATTAGGTGTGGCAAGTGTGGCCTTAGGGTGTAAAGATTATCTGCTACCTTTCTTATATTAATTATCACACTTGTCCTCACAAAATTAGAATTTTGATTATTTGGTCCTTTGAATGCTCAAGGGTGTGAGAGGGTTAAGGAGTGTTGATTATTCTAGTGACATAAACAAAAGAATTACTTCAATTGGTGTTATTATTCTTTTCTAAAGTAGTGATAACTCCATTAGTTTTTAGATTTTCTTAAGTGGAAGTATTAGAAGATTTCACCAGGTTCCTATAGACTAGCTAAATGTTGTGGACTAAATTTGTAATAAGCATGCTGGGTTGATTTTAAATTGACAAACCTATAATTATAAATTAATGTTATAAATATCATACTAGTAATAATACCGAATTTGGTTATGGTACAATATGATATTAGCACTAGTCGATACCATTTCAGGTAATCAAAATAGTCTTGAATTTTTTAGAATTACGAAAGAGTCTCCCAATAAATTGTGCTCCATAATTTTTAATTTTACATCAATCTTATTTCTAACAATCTTAATAATATAAATATGAACTAATAAATATCACTTTATTTCTATTAATATTAATGTTCACACATTTCATATATAAAAAATAATTACAGTTAATATAAGAAAAAAGATAGTTTAGCTATCATACAGATATAAAACTAAGAATAAAGTAAAGTACTTAAAAAGTGAAAAATTGACATCATATAATAAAGAATAATTACAATAAAACATCATATAGTAAGAATGATATAGGTCCACGAGTCCATAAGGATTACAATTTATAACAATAGTTCTTGTTATGGAATATATCTAAGTAGAATTGACACCTGAAATAAAAATATTTGCACATAAAAGTTTTATGTTTATATTGCACATGTAGAATTTTACATATATATCAAATATAAGTAAAATTAAAATCATTCAATGTAATATTCACTCAAATCTCATTAACCTAAATTTTTATTTAATACAAAATCCTTATCATTTAGAGAAGTCTCATCATTACCATCATTTAAATTTATTGGACCAAATGATATGTCAATACTTTCTTGTCCAAGATATTCTTCTAACACACACTCATTTGCCCGGTTCCTCCAAAGCTCAATCCTCTAAATGATTGATATGATCAAGGAAAATTGGGTTTATAAAATTACTTATTCTATTAAGAGTATTTGTAAACAAATAAAATTAAATTACTAAGAAATTATATTCAATTTAATAATGATGATAATATACCTTTCTCGAAGCTTTAAGTTGTATCAAATAAAGATCAAATTATTCAATCTTTTATGTTCCAATATATTCCTTTTCTTGGAATGAATAAATTCAAATGTGCTTTAATTTTGTTCACACCCTTTTATACTCACATTTCAACTTAAAATTTCAATTTCAAACCTTTAAAATTCTAGAACAACACTCTAAATTGGTCCCACAAAGTAATTGTAAGATAATAAAGTCCCTTATAAATAAAACAAAGTGATGATTAATTTCAAATAATTAAAAAAAGTCAAGAAAATAAACCTAAATTAAGTTTGCTCTTTGACGAATTGCAATTGACATCCTAAAATTACCAGAAGCATCCTTATACCCTTCATCTATGAGCTAAAGAGAATTTGCATCATCTCATTTCCAATGATTGTTACAATAGTTATTAGTATTCTCCTATTAACTTCAGCTTTCTTTATAAAACTTAGTTTAAAATAGACACTAAGTTTTAGAAAAGCCTTATTTGCAAAAATGGAGAGTAAATTTCCTTTCCCATCTTTTATTAATGATTGCAAGGTAAGGTGTATATAAAGAAGACTTATTTTTCAAATTGCCTTAATTGCTTTTTGTGCCCTCCTATAACATTATAAAAACAACCTACTATTACCTTCTCACATTATCAGTCATATGAAGTGCTCTTAGCATAATCTTACAAAATCGGATGACAAAATTGACACTAGGACCAAAATTCATGATCTTTAAGTATAATTATTAAAAACTACATTCTAGCATTAAACCCGGCACGCTAATATGCAACTCACTTATCACTAGTGAATATTTGTCTTAGCTTCATCTTCATTACAACAAAGCACTAAAGTGATAAGAAGTTAGTCGCAAATCTTATAATAGTAGAATGACACAAATTCTTACCATTAATGAAACCCTTTTGCACCAAAATTAGAACAAAGCACTAGAGTGATAAGAAGTTAGTCGCAAATCTTATAATAGTAGAATGACGCAAATTTTTACCATTAGTGAAACCCTTTTACATCAAATTTAGGACCCATACAAAATTATAGATGAGCTTGGTCATTTGTCTTTCTTTTTGTATAGTTTCATCAATGATAGGAAAGTATCTAGGATATTTTTCAACATTAACCTAATGCATTGTGCAACATAAGGAGTCTAATAAAAAGAATTATACCTACTTTGCAACTTTTTGCTAAATGCTTGATGACCAGAATCATCTTCAGTAATAAATTGTACAATGTTTTTAGGCCCAACTGGATTTATAACTTCATCAAATACATGAAATAGAGAATTAGCATGTCTAGCAAGGCCAAATGCATCAATAGACTTCAGAAACATTATCCCCTTAGCATAACAAACCAAAAATTTATAATATGCTCATGGCTTCTTTTTCTCCAACCATCACACATAATTGAATACTTATAAGTTTCCTAATTCATTCTTCCTTCATTTAAGTAATTTTTTATTTAAAAAATAGATCTACCAGAAAATTACCTTTACAGTCATCAATTAAAGTACCTTTATATCCTAGTTTATAAGAAGTAGTAGCATCTACTATAGGCTCATAATAATAAGACTAAGCATCATTGAATGATACACTTGCATTATATCACCATCTAGCCATTACCATATCTACATTATGAGCTATTTTTTTAAATTGTAAGGCATTATAAATTAAAAGCTGAGCTTTAAGAGTTGTTCGTGATGTAAAAAAGATAAACACTTATCTTCTTCTCTTTCTTACATTAGGTGCAACAACCCCTTCTTATTGGAAAGGAATACCAAATTTAATGTCCCCAATATCATCTTGACCATTGCAAATAGAAATTCGACTACTAATTTTGTAGTTTTATTTTTCCCTTTTGTCTTTCTCATATTGATATTCTTCAAGCAAAGTTTTCGTTTTTTATTTCACCTCATGACTAACTTTCTTATAAGGCTTCATTTCATAGACCCCAACTAAATTATTTTTTAATATGGTGATTCCCCCACCTTTGATATGTTTATTGCCATATAATAAAACAGTATGACTCTTCATTACAGGAACTAATCTAGCATAAGCCCAAGCTAAATTATTGAATCTTTTTAAAATTGAAGAGGCAAAATTATTAGGAGTACTTGAACTTTTTTCTATTTTTCTGTAAAATTAAATAAATAAATATGTCAAAGTTAAATTAATAACTTCATATTAAAAATAAAAGTTTTTGTATATAACATCATAACATAACAAATTCAATAGTATATAACGATATAACATCATTAAATCTTTCTTTTGGTTGCAAAGAAAAGACTTTATTTCACATAATAACAAGAACAAAATCATTATTTAAACATTTACATTTTCACATAATGTTAGGTAATGAGTATACTCTCATAAATCAAGGCACATCTTCAATAAATCAAGGCATATCTTTAAAGTCATTTTAATATAATCATAAAGAAATCTAATTACCTTAGGTTAAATATAATCAATGAGAAATTAAATTACCTAAAGTCTCTTTTTTCAATTCCTATAAACTATTTTCTATTATGTATTTAACTATCTATAAGATAGGATAATGAATGTGCATTTATAGGTTCACTAATGTTAGAAATAGTCCTTTCCAAAGTTTAGTTTTGTGTATTTGTAATGTTATTGTCTAATGATAATAATATAAGAATGCAAACATTTTATTTTTTTAACTTAGTTGCATATATTAAATACTCCTTAATAAATTAATAATTCAAAGAACTCAAATTTTATCTCATTTTTATGATTATTCAGATAAAAATAACCTAAAAAATCAAATTAATAGGACTTCGTCTTCGTCTTCATGAAGCCATTCACAAAAGCAATCATTAATAATACACATAAATTTAGCAACACAACGATATTCCCTAACATAATCAGGTTAATAAGACATAAAACAACATTCCTTCACAAAACAAGTTAAAGTATTACTTGAATTAGACAATTATACTTGTATAGTTATATTATATCGTTTATAAAAGACACAAGCAACCTAGCTCAAAGTACGTAACGCCAAGTCACCAGCATAAACTTACAAAGTAACACAAATCCCAAAAGGTCCCAAAATCGTAACTTTAACAAATCAGCAAACGATGGGAGAAGATGATGGAGTAACATCAAGCAATAGAGGAGGAGCAATCCAAGGAGCAAATCTACAGAAGGTCACTTGCAATAGCCAAACAGTATAGAGCAGATGTTAGACGGTGACGGAGAACCAAAACGCAACGATAGGGAAAGCAGAGTACAACTGAGCAAAGAATAAGGAGAGTAGAGGAGTGAAAGTGAGAGTCAGAAGGTAACAATCCGAGCAATTCCCTCATTACTCTCACCCCCTCATTTTCCCACTCGTCTTATTCATGATATCCCTAATCTCAACATCAATGGAAGCGTCGAAAATTGAGTGAAGAAGATCAGAAACAGTGTGGTCAATGTGGTCGACCTGAGAAACGACGTCATTGTAGAGAGAAAAGAGGGAGGATAAATAAGACCAGTGAGAGAGGAGGCAGTTTTGGACCTTGGATTTGATATGGAGGGAGTGGGACTTCAGGTGGGTGATAAGGAGGCAGAGATCGGGGGCCGAGAGATGGGAGGTTGGGTTAGAGATGTGGTTAGTGGAGAGAAGGTCTAGGACGTTTATGGAGTCGAAAAGAGCATCCGTGGTTGGATCAAGCGAAACCAAGAGATAATGTGGTTGGTAATCTTCTAGAGGTCTCTTCTTGCCTCAAAATAAAATAAGAAACGACCAAATGTAAAAACGCAAACGAAATTTGTGTCCAACAGGTCCTTACTTTTGTTCCTAATCTTCAACTAAGTGAAGGAATAACCTGTTAATAAGAATATCAGTGATAGAATGATCATTCCAGTCAGCCAAATACCGTGTAAGTCCATAAAGCTAAGGAGTATTAAGTATCCAAGAAAATCACTAATTGAACTTAATAAAAGTCATCACGAGAACTTACTTCCTTTTATAAACAAATCCTTTTCTAAAGTAAAGTTTGACTTAAAACTATATTTAGTATAATTGAATCTAACCCTTACTAAATAACTTGGTTTTTAAATAAGACTTTACCTTTGAATTCTATTTTGATTGACTTACTTTTGTATAGTGATAGGAACTTTTATATTGACTTACTTTTGTATAGTGATAGGAACTTTTATATATGTACGAAATATATAGATTTATAAAAAAAATTAACTAATGTATTTAATCAATTTAAACTCATCCATACACTTCTTAGAAGTGCATCGGAATTACATTGTCATTTGTATCTTTATATGTGTTATCATGTCTTCTATGTTATTATCCTATTTATCTATTAAATCTCTTAGTTTATTAAAAAGACAAAATAAGAAAAAGACAAAATAAAAGGACTCAAGTTATGCAAAATCTACTTAAATGACCAAATATATTATTTTCTACTTAAACAAAAAGACAAATTAAACTGCTTTTTATTTCTGTATTCGAGCTTGACCCGAATTTGGTCCGGTATCTTTCTCTTCAAAACGACATCAACATTATAAAAGCCTAAATATAACCCATCTGCGTATCCTCCCGTCGACTGCTCTGCCCTAACTAGTAACTTAGTACGCTCGTGACGTGTGTACCGTGGCCCTCAGTCTTGCCGCTAGCCTGGTCGCAGGCGTTGCCCTAAGTCCTCTCCCGCGTCACTTCCAGCTTCCAGGTTTGATTTTTTCTCAGCATCCCTTGAAGCTGCAGATTTTCAATAGGTGGAAAATCTTATATGAACATTCATATTTTCTTCGCTATCCCAATTTGCATGATAAATCGATACGTTTACATTCATAGAATCACCAAAGAGCTGCTGCCTCCCCCACCAAATCTTCTATTGGCTTGTTTCTGCAATTGATTTCTCTTGTATTTGGGTTTTATTGTTTTTCTAGTCATAACAAATCAAGATTGAAACATTTTGTTTGGGCTTTGTATTACTAGTTCCGGAACATAAAAGAATGGACAGGAAGTAGAAGGAGTAACACACGTGCCACCTCAAGCATAACCAAAAATACTGAATAGAGACATCCAAGGAAAAGTTCAGCCGATTTTCTGTGTCCCCAGAATTCTGTTTAAGGTTTGAGGTCTGGGTTCCATCGACCAATTTTATTTCTCTGATTTTCAAGTATGCCTGACTTTTGTTTTTGAGGTTTGTATCAGCCTATTTTGTTTATCCGCACTTGTCATGCTCTTGTTTATGAGGCTCCCTAGTTGTTCTATGATATACATTTTGATGTTTAGTTTTGGGGTATTTGTTTTTGCTATCTAAACTTGTTTCGTTTAAGGGTTCAGAAGAGTCACAGGTAACGGTTTTGTAAAGTTCTTGAATGGAGATTCATTTCTGAATGGTGTTCATATTATCATAAAATGCATTTTTAAAGTTATCTGATTGCAAAAGAACAATACTTTCGTTTCTGTACTGATCTGGTGACTTGGATATAGTGGCCACACTTCCCATTAGGCGGCATTAGATTGTCAGATTGAAGATGAATTGATAAAAATTCATATAACAACATATTGTTTTTCTAAGCACGGTCAAATATTTATGAAAACCATGGGCTTGTTGATTGGATGTACTAATGAAATTTTTGTGCATGTATATTGATCGTAGATCACATAAATACCCTTAATTTTATGTAATTACTTTTTGCTTGCAACCTAATTCCATTTTAAACTACGGCTGGACCATTATATGATATAGCATTGTGTTGTTGTCTTACAAACTGTTCATGATTCATATTAGATGAAACTATCTCATTCAGTGCATGTGACCATGCATTCCTTTTCTACATGCATCAAAGACCATATTGCTGTGCTTTGACTATTTGTGCTTACTCTCTCTCTCTCTCTTCCTTCATCAGTCTTCTATGTTTTTTGCTTATTCCGTCTGCTTCTGTTGCTGCTTTGTTTTTCTTAATGCTTAAGCAGAATGAAAGTCAAAGTAATATCACGCTCTACAGATGAATTCACTCGAGAGCGCAGTCAAGATCTCCAGGTTCAAATTCTTTCCTGTACATGCTTGTGTGTGGATATTCTTATGTTTATTTTTTGCTTTCTTTTTAGTTTCTATCCTTTATTTTAATGCCCAATGTCTTTTTCCTTTCATGAAATCAAAAACAGAGAGTGTTTCGGAATTATGATCCAAACCTCCGTTCCCAAGAGAAGGCCATTGAGTATGTCCGGGCAGTTAACGCAGCCAAATTGGATAAGGTAATTGTCAAGGTTCTATGTTATGGTTTTTGGGTGAATTCTTTTTTATTTTTTTAACGAAAAGGTTGGGGGGATGAATTTATTATGTGTTTTTGTTTAGTTTGAAAATTTTAAAAGTGTGTTCTGTTTTCTTTGATTTGGGTAAACATGGAAGATATTTGCAAGGCCTTTTATCGGAGCAATGGATGGCCATATTGATGCAGTGTCGTGTATGGCTAAGAACCCCAATTATTTGAAAGGGATATTTTCAGGGTCTATGGATGGAGGTACTTGCCAATGTTACTAGTTATGTTCTGTTAAAGCTTGTGTAATGTTATAGTCAAGTAATGCACCTAAGGAGATACTCTTTTAGCTATTTACTTTCTGACAACTTTTTGAAATTGCAGATATCCGTCTCTGGGATATGGCATCCAGGTAACATTATGATCTGCTTTCTTGCACTTTAGGATTTGAGTTTTCTAATCCAATATTTTATTCATGTGCATGCCTTTGAAGTATCATTTGATGGGAAAAGATAGTTGACAGTGATCTGTTGTTTGTGTGTGCTAGATGCGTGGATCTTTGGTGTTTTTTGATTTTTGTTATGAACTGAAAAATAAAATGTAGTCCGTTTATCAACTAGGTTAACGTAGACAGTAGTAAAGCTGAACGTCCCTTAATTCTGTATTTATTAAGGTGAATTGTTTTTGATGTGGCTGTATATCTGTACTTCCTGTATTTTAAAGGAGACAATTCCCAAAAGATCTTGATACGGAGTTCACTGGCTAAATGTCATAAAAGTTGGATCAATATCCTTGTATCATATATAATTAAAAGATTTTTTTATTCCTGGGTGCTCTTGTAAATGATGTTTACATAAATTACTATAAACAGACGAACAGTTTGTCGGTTTCCGGGTCATCAAGGTGCTATTCGTGGCTTGACAGTATCTACAGATGGGAGAACTCTAGTATCTTGTGGAACTGATTGCACGTAAGGCACATTATCTTTGGAATCTAGTTTGCAAAACTGAAAATTATTGTACTTTTCAACTACAATAAAATTTATTAATCCCGCACATTATCTTGTAATATGGAGACTGCTTGTTCAGTGTCAGGCTTTGGGATGTTCCGGTTGCTACTCTTATGGAATCTGATGGCTCTGATCGTTCAGTGAGATCTTAAGTTCTATATTAGAAAATTTTCCTCCTGATGGCTCTTCGTAGAAGTGTAACAAATTCATCTTTTTGTTTTCAGCCACAAGCAGTTTATACCGGGAAGAATTCATTTTGGTAAAAATACTAAACTATTTGGAAACGTTGTAATTTCTTCTATTTGGTATGCATACTTTGAGGCTGTTTGGATTTGTTTTTCTCTGTTACAGTTCTTGGTTTTAGTTTCCCAATTTTATTTTTTTAATTAAAAACAAAAAATCTGTTTACTTATTAGTATCAATGTAATTACACTTTTATTATTGACAATAGTAAAATGTTACATAAGATTGGATTGATTAATTTTATGAATTAATTATGTAATTAATTTTATTTTAATTTTCTTATATAATTATTTTTAAAATATTAATATTAAATTCTCATTTTTATTAAAAATGAATAATTAAAAAATAAGAAATTTATAAAAATTTTATTTATAATCTAATATATGTTTATTAATATATAATGAATTTTATTATGTATAATTTAATATTTAAATTTAAAATATTTTATTTAACAAATAATTACTTTTAAAAATTTATAATATATTAATTAAAAAGGTATCAATTTTAATTTTCAAAATAATACTCTTTAAAATTTTAAATTGATTAGAAAATAATATATAATTATATCTTATGATAGTAATTAAAATAATTATTAGATAATGTTTATTTCGCTAATAACAAAATCAGATTATAAAAAGACGAAAATAATTTTTTTATAATTTTAATAAGTTATGAAATTAGAAAGAAATTGAAACCAAAAACTCGAGTAAACAAAATTATTTTAACCTAATTTGAAAATAAAAATAGAAAACCGAAAATAGAAGTGGAACCAAACAAGCCTTGTATATGGGTTTCTTCTGTTTATTCGTAATCTGACTTGCTACTTTCAGGAATGTTGATCACCAGTGGGAAGGTGATCTCTTTGCCACAGCTGGTGCCCAAGTAGATATTTGGAATCATAACAGGTTTCAATCTCATTCAGTTTCAATTTTCCCTTCCGCATACAAGTTCAATTGTATCTAAGTTCTCCCTGTCCTAACAAGGTCTCAGCCAGTAAATAGTTTTGCATGGGGGACAGATACAGTAATATCTGTTAGATTTAATCCTGGAGAACCAAATCTCTTAGCAGCTTCAGCAAGGTACACATATTTTAATGGATTGATTTTCTAACTCCACCTGTTGTTTGCTGTTATTTCCAAATCTCAGTAATTTGTTTCTGTGCCTTACGGTTAGGCATCAGCCCTCAGGAAACTAGGTGAATTTGGATTCTGAACTTAGTTGCATATATGATTTCACCTACCAATGATGTAGTTAGAACTTAGCAACAGTTTTTTTTTTTATTAGATACCTTAGGTTTTGGACTGAGGATAATATCTTGTAGTGGTCACAATTTAATTCTGAATTTCCTGTCCTTTTACTGCACATGTAATTTCTTTCAAATAACCAATTTTTTTTTGTATATGAAGTCAAAAAGCTCTATCATCTTTGGTTTTCATAGATTATTGTGTTATACAAGATAATTAATGTGATGCTTCATGATTTATGCATTGTATAATCTGTATGTTAAGTTTGAGGTCACCCGTAAGAAACTGTAATTGTCTCTGAAACTAGTGGTTTCCTTTCCACAGTGATCGCAGCATAATCCTGTATGACTTACGCTTGCAGTCTCCAGCGAGGAAAGTTATTATGAGGGTAATTTGAAACTCTACTTGAAACCTAAATTGCACTTTTAACTTTGTTGAGCTGCATTGCTTTTTCCTTAGGCAGCTGGTGAATTAACTTTTTATTGGTCATGATGTTGGCTCTTGGTTAGGAAACATGTAATCCAATTACTCTAATGAACCTAATTCTGACCGACCAAGAGTAATCATAAGGTCATCATAGTGAACAATAGTCTGGGTCTACCCTTCTTACAGGATCTGGGATGTGTTTGAGTGTAGACAGCCTTGCAAATACATTCGTGGTACTTTTTCTATGATTTCAGACCTTGAATACTGTTGACAATGGATGATTGCTTTATAGTTGGACCAAATTTCATAGTTTAAAAGGCCCTCATATGCCACTGTTGAATTGATGAAATGAATAATTTAAATGTTAGTATCAACTCTACAACTTTCAGATAAAAAGGGTGAACTAATTCCTGATGTCAATTCGAAAGTTGTTTCCTCTCACAAGACTTAGCCGGCTTCTCGTCCATGAAATGACTATAAAATTAAATCAAAGATGCAAGTGCCATGATGTTGAATTAATGGGACTCAATTAGAGCAATTACCCTTTTTACATGGCTTTGGGGGAGTCTATGAATCTGGAATTACATGGAATTTGTGACTGGGCATAATTGTATCTGATAAAGGTGTAGAGAAGCCTGTGAATCTGGAATAATTGGAATCCGTCACTCGACATAACTGCATTCCAACTTCTTATCAATTTCTTGAAGCATGTCATACATATTCTTCTTCCATTGGAAGTTCATATTATTGTTTTCTCTGACAGATTTGAATGGTATTTGCTTGCTGCAGACAAAAACCAATTCTATATGTTGGAATCCGATGGAACCTATGAACTTCACTGCTGTAAGAACTTTGATTAAACACACTTCACTTGTATCATGAACAGCCATATAATTGATTTTTTATTCTTCTTTCCCTATTATGATTTTCTGAAATTGGAAGTATGATTTTATGATTGAAGTTTAGTTGAAAATCCTTAAAACACGAGCTTATGGTTCAAAACATTACTTGTGGGATGAATTTGCAATCAAGAAACTATAAATACTACTACTGTGACATAGGGATCAAGTTTTATCTCCTTCATATGATCCTAATAAGCTGAAGGAGGAGGGTTTCATGTCAATCCAGTTTACTTATTATAATACTACTGTGACATAGGGATCAAGTTATATCTCCTTCATATGATCTTAATAAGGTGAAGGAGGAGGGTTTCATGTCTCCAGTTTACTTATTATGTCAATGATGCTGCAGGCCAATGAGGATTGCAATTGCTATAGTTATGATGCTAGGAAATTGGACGAAGCCAAGTGTGTACACAAAGATCATGTTTCTGCAGTGTAAGATGGCTGATGCAACATTCATCCCTACACTTATGTTAATGGAATTTTCCCATTTTAACCATCTGTCTGGAAATTATATTAGTGACATTTTTCCTTTCTAGGATGGATATTGACTACTCACCAACTGGTCGGGAATTTGTGACGGGATCTTATGATAGAACAGTGAGTGTTCAAAGCTGTTGCTTACTCTCCTGTTTTGTTTTCTTATCAAAATGAGTTTTAACTTCTTAAAAAATCATTTCTGCAGGTTAGAATTTTCCAATATAATGGTGGTCACAGCCGGGAAATCTATCATACTAAGAGAATGCAAAGGTGTGTTTGGTTTTGTGCTTAGATGGAAGAACTTCTGTATTCTGCCTCATTTATATTGATTGATTTCAAGTACCTTGTTTTGGTAACTAGCATTTTAATCTGATTTGTGTGTAAACCTTTAACTAGGGATGGCATTGGTCCAGACCCGTCAATTTTTTTAAAATTAAATAATTGGGTCAAGGTCTGGGTTACCCAAGCCTAGGCCTATCGGAGGCCCAACTCTTCTCAGTAACACGATATTGTTTTACTTAGAATAATTAGACCTAGAGTCAGTTTGGGCGTGGGCTTGGCCCATTGGTCGGTCCATTAAAAATAACAAAATTTAGGCCCATGGACCAGGAATTGCCATCCCTACCTTTAACTTACAATGTGAGGACCTTTGTCTAACCTGACACACTTGATTTGCCCAAGATTCGAATTATCTTCATAATAGTAATCTTTTCTTTTGACTTAATTGTATGCCTTTGCAGGGTATTCTGTGTCAAATTCAGCTGTGATGCAAGTTACGTTATTTCAGGCAGCGATGATACCAACCTTAGACTGTGGAAGGCTAAAGCCTCGGAGCAGTTGGGAGTTGTAAGACTCTTGTTCTCTTTGTTAATGGATTTTTCCCATTTCACTTGTGCTCATGTTCCAGTATAATCATGACCTTCAAGTGATTATAAACAGCTCTACTTCACTTCTTACGCTGTCTGTCATGGTAGCAAAAACAGCTATCGAGTAAAATATTCACATCATAATCTACTTGGTCCATACCATGGATCATCGAGATAGAATTTTGTAATGATTTCTTGAACTGACAAGAATTTTTGCAATGATTTATTGAACTGACCTGGCTGTATTTTATCATTTATCTTGCAGCTTCTTCCTAGGGAAAAGAAAAGGCATGAATATCACGAGGCTATTAAGGGCCGCTATAAACACCTTCCTGAGGTCAAACGTATTGTTAGGTAAAGCGATTTTGGCTTTAGCTGTGTTATTTTACCAATATTTAACTGTTAGACCAATAGTCAGGCTTTGAGAGACTGCTAATAAAGGATCAAGGACTATTGTTTTCTATGGGTTTCAACAAGTTTTTGGGTTATTGCAGGCATAGGCACTTACCTAAGCCTATATACAAAGCTGGCATCACCTTACGTGAGATGACTGAAGCTGAGAGGAGGAAAGAAGAAAGAAGAAAAGCGCACAGCGCTCCCGGGAGCATTGTGAAGGAACCATTGCGTAAAAGAAGGATCATCCAAGAAGTTGAGTGAGGGTTTGCTATCGAAATTCTGCCTTTTGTCAGTCCCTGATTGGACGTTCTTTTCTAGATGGCACCAGGCACTCACCGGTTGTCGTAGAAGTTTTTCCAAGTTAGGCAGTCCCATTGAAGTTGGGATGGTGAAGAATACGGCCCTTTCATAGTATGGATGCTTGGCTGGTTTCTTTGTAATCACTTAAATTTTGATGAACACTTACAATCATTGATGGATATCATTCCCTTTTTTAAAAAAAGTGCATTTTAAATTCTTACTTTTTCACTAATCTTAACATTTTAAAATATAAAAAATAAAATTTAAAAGATTTCATAAAGTAACGCAATAAACTGAGTCGGACGTAGTATTCATATTCAATTGTGCAGGTTATGTTCTAAGTCACTTTCACCAAAGATCCTGGTCGATTTCATCCAATGATTTTTGCTATAATGAATGCGAGTTTCGTGGAACCCAGTTAACATAATGAAACAGAAGAGAAGAACCCAGTTAAGATGACTAATTGTTAGAAGTGTAGAAATCATAGCAAAGTGACAGGAAATGGGCGTCCTTCAAGAAGTAGCCGCGTTAAGCCCTGCCGAAATCTAAATCCCTGTTTTTGTATCACCCTGACCAATTCAAAATTGGGGAAATTCGGGTTTAGTAAAAAAAATTAATGGAGGAATTAATTTTTTTAAAACTTAAGGGCTTTTTATATAGTCTTAAAATGTAAATATAATTATCATGTAATTTTTTTTTGAAATGAATCAACTATATATACAAGTACTGCAAAGCTAATCATTTTAAATATTTTATATGATTGATACTGCCGTTAAAAAAAAGCTAAACTTTCGCGTTAGTTTTATATATTCAAATTTTATTTATAGAGAATAAGAGAAATATAGTGTTTTTAATCTCATTTTTTATAATAAACTAATTATTATTATCACTCATTGCAAAAATTGTATTTTAGTGTACAATTAACATTAAAGTTATAGGGAATGAGACTCACAAATCAAACTAAACCATAGACACTTGATTTTATTTTATTTGAAAAATGTCAATATTGTAAGGTTGAAGATTACATTTGAATGTAATCGTATCTTGTGAGGATTTCAAGGGATAGACTTATATAACAACTAGAATAAGACCTCCAGCTAGCTATGATTTATCCTTATCATGCCCCCTCAAGTTGTAAAGGGGTAGGAACCACTTGCAACTTGTCACATGGATCCTGAAACCTGGCCTTAGATAAAGGTTTGGTAAGAATGTCTGCACATTGCTCAGAGGAGAAGACATAGTGTACCTGAATTTCGTTCTAGCGGACCTTGTCTTGCACAAAATGAAAATCAACTTCAATATTCTTGGTTTTGGAGTGAAAAATCATATTGGTAGTCATATATGTGGCACTTAAGTTGTCAGACCAGAATGTTGGAATGGTTTGTGGACAACCCAATTCAAGGAGCAGAGTTTCTTAACTGACATTGACAATTGCACAGTATTCAGTTTCCGTTGATGAGTGGCAGACGGATCTTTGTTTCTTCGCAAACTACCTAACTATATTATTGCCCAAAAAGATAGCAAACCTTGTGGTTGATTTTCAATCATCAACAGATCCTCCCCAATCAACATCATAGAAACCGCTAATGTGCAATCCTTAAGCTTTGGAGAGAAAGATACCATAGCGAGATATGACGTATGGGTAATGAAGAATTCGCTTAACAACAGACCAGTGGACAGAGGTTGGAGTATGCATAAATTGTGCTACACGATTAACAAAAAAGGCAATCTGAGGGCGGGTAAAGGTCAAGTATTGTAAACCACCTACAATAGAACGATACTCAATGAACTTGAGATGGGGTTTGCCTGAATGAATGCTTAATCAATCAGTGGTAGTAGCAGGAGTGGAGACGGGATTGCAGTTACCCATATTGGCCTTCGCAAGTGGTTCTAAAATGTATTAATGTTGATGAAGAAAAAGAACATCCTTGGACCATTGTGCTTCAATTCCCATAAAGTATTTTAAGGATCTGAGATTATGGATTGAAAAATATTGTTCAAGCTGACCAATTAGATGCTGAATATATTGATAGTCATTGCTTGTGATAAGAAGGTCGTCAACATAAATGAGGAAATAGATCCTCTGAGAGCCTTGTCTTCGAATGTATAGAGAGACATCAGATTTGGAACCAACAAAACCAAGTTGTAGCAACACATCAATTAATTTTTTGAACCACATTTTGATGGCTTGTTTATATAAGGACTTATGTAATCGACAGATGTGGTGTGGGTAGAGAGGGTCAATGAAGCCATTTGGTTGTTCCATATAAACTTCTTTAGTAAGATCCCTATAGAGGAAAGCATTGGAGACATCAAGTTGATTGATACACCATCCTGAAGACACTAAAAGAGAAAAAACCACTCGAATCGTAGTGGGTTTAACCACTGGACAATACGTCTCACTGTAATCAATTCCTGGTCTTTGATGGAAGCCCTTTGCGACTAACCTTGCTTTAAAACGCCTAATAGAGCCATCTGGGTGCCACTTGATCTTGAACACCCACTTAAAACCAATGATATAGTGATGGGGTTGAGGGGATACGAGTAGCCAAATGCCATTAGCCAATAGAGCATTGAACTCCTTTGGCATTGCTTCATGCCAAGCAGGGTGTTTGACAGCCTCTGTAAAGCAGTTGGGCTTAGAGACGGAATGAAGGGCACTGTGAAAGGTTTTGGGTTTTAAACTGCTTGTTTGTGCTCTTGTGATCATGGGGTGACTTTTGTTTAGGTTGTAGAGAACCGATGAATCAAAAGAGGCTGGAAAATTGACTGGAGAAACAATAGGTGTAGGGAAACTATACCAACTAAGATCAACAATGAGAGAGAGTGCAGAGTCGCAGCATACTGGAGGAGAGAAAGAGTTGTCGATGTTTGGGGCAGAGGATGAGGGAGAAACCGTGCTAGTGGGGAGAACAGTGGCATTGGGCAGTGTTGGATGTGACAGAGAGGCAGGGATAGTTGGGCCTGACTGATGGACAGTGGGAGGAATTGTATTAGTGGCATGTGGAGGCTGCAGTTCTGGTAAGGATAACACTAGTGGAGGAGAGGATATGACCTATGGATATTTGGTAATTGCATCGTGATGTTGGACCTATTGTGTCTCATATTTCAGCATAGCAAATGGAAATTTTTGCATGAAAAAGCACATCACGTGAGATATAAAGCTTGTTGAAAACTAAATCAAAGTATTTGTATCCTTTATGAATCTGACTATACCCCAAAAAATACATGGACAAGACCATAAAGCAAGCTTATTTTTAGCATAAGGTCGTATCCAAAGGTAGCAAAGGCACCCTCAAATTTTAAGGTAACTAGAGTCAGACAAGTTGCCAAATAATTGTTCAAAAGGAGATTTATTTTGAAGTAAAGGAGTAGGAAGTCGATTAATTAAATAGATAGTTGTATCAAAGGCAACACTTCAATAAGTATTAGCCATTTTGGAGTTTGGGTATTATGTTCTCATCTCTTGTTAGTCATCGAGTTTTATGGTGAATTCGTTGAAAGCTTAAGTCTTAAGTCAATGTATAACTACTTCTCTTCTTATTTGTATTCCATAGGTTGCATCAAATTTCTTTTGATTTAAAGAAGCATAGAATTTTGTCATATGTATTAGAGAGATATTGAATTGTTTCCTTTTGCACAATATTTTCTTAGAATTTCACATTATCACTCATATTCGCTAAGGATTATTTTCCAAATATTCTATATTGATCAAATATGAACCATGTAAATCATCTAGGTTGTAAACTTATGTCTCCATACACAACTATAGTTGGTAATCATGGTTTACCTAAGAATGTTTCATTCCTCAACTTCCTAGTGTATTATCTACTCTGGTTGGTACACATCTGTGATGATCTCTTTCTAGAGAAACTTGATCACTTGTGGCATCAAAATTATAACTAAGTTGGCTTTTCTATATCTTAATGTGCCTTTGTTTATGTTATACAAACTCTTCGTATTTGTTTTATTCTTGTGGCTATAGATCGCATTATTTGCTTATTACAACCTGATTTGAGTCTCTGATTTGAGTTTTTGATCGCTTTAGGCAAGTGGTAAGGAAAGTATTGATGATTTAATAAAAAGAGAGACTGAAGAAATCCATAATAGAAGTTATTTAATGAATGAAAAATATGAAGAACTCTATGAAGAATGATTACATGCCTTGATGTTAAAGAAAACTAAAGAAGCCTAGAGGTTTGTAACTGAAAAAAAGGCAAATAGGGATACATATAGAGACAATGCATAAGAATTAGTTTACCTAAAAGTCTGAGATCCTTTTGTGTTATTTATTGTACCAATTAGCCTATGAATAATTTGGTGTCTTTTATTCACTAGTCAGTAAAAAATAGGGTTGGGGTTTGGTACTCATAATATATCTTTTGAGTTACCATGATATAGATGATTTAATAAAAATTATAAATTACTTTATAATGTTTCAATTAATAAAAAGTTCAAGACACAAACATTTTGTTTACCTATTATCTTCAATATGGTACTTTGAATCGTATTCCACAAAATTCATTTAATACTCAACTAGTCATGGTTAGTTTTATTATTTCTTTTTCATGCTCACCACAAAGAACATTTTATCCTAGAAAACTCAATTTATTCCTATTCTTAATTACCAAAATATTAATAATTTCATTAATATAACTTCGCTTTCTCCATAAAAGAAAATAACCTCCACAACTACATCACTAGAAAAAATTCCAAATCCTACAAATTAGGCATAGTTTTAATGTGATCAAATGCTTCTTTCTTTGTTGTTATCTTCTTTAATAAAAGAAATCTTCTTTTTGTTGGACTCTCCATTTTATTCCAAATATGGTAAGCTTTACAAATGTTGAGGCTTTGTTTCACAAAATTGACAATTATTAATAAATATGAAGTTTCAAGAGTTAAAATATTTATCATATTACAATAGTTATTTACCTTCTGCTTCAAAAACTTATTATTTGTTTGTAATAATAAATATTTCTTTGGTTTTTGACCTTCTTATTTTTTTCATTTAGGATTATATAACTCGAGAACTTCACTCGTAAGAACCAAGTGAATGAGGAACTTGGGCCCTTTGTCTACCATTAAATAAGAGGCATGCATTAACCTTTAAAAAACTTATAACAGATTATTGACTTGAAGCTAATAAAGGAATTTGATTTTCCTTCTTATACAAATAAATATTCATCTTGTATATTAGAAAACTAGTTGTCTTCCTATATTGATCCTCGTATTATTTTTTCCCTCATCCTCGCAAACCTTTAGTTTGAATCAAAATTGGATGCTTATATGCCTACGTGAATTCTTTACTCTTTCTAATTTTTTAAACAACCATGCATCATGCTATCCTCACAAAAAAAAAAACCTCTACATCACTTATCCAATAGAAATCAATTTTCTTTCACAAGTTTAAACTCAATAACCCTCCATATTCTTAATGCAACGTACCCATGCACATGTAATTACAACCAAGCACCATTAAAAAATACCATTCATTAATTGTAGCTATTAAACTTTCAAAGCTCGATTTAAAACTAAACATTCTTCCTTCATCCATGCTAAATCATATATCAAATAGTGAGAAGCAATGGAAGTTGGAATTAATACCCTTTCTTACCAATAAAGCTTGGGAGGAGGCAC
>JANSVA010000007.1:14383215-14394899 GCA_025504915.1 Erythroxylum reticulatum | reverse complement strand
TCATATATCAAATAGTGAGAAGCAATGGAAGTTGGAATTAATACCCTTTCTTACCAATAAAGCTTGGGAGGAGGCACCCTAAACATAGTTGTTTGCACACCTAAAAGCAATTAAATTTAGGCACCCTACTAGTTTGGTTGTTTAACTAGTTTACATCTTATTCATATCGTCTCCCTATAGTTCTCAGCATCTTATATTTACGCTTAGGCACCTTAGGTAGGGAACATTCTTTCTTTTGAATGGGAGAAGAACTAGAGAAAAAATTCTAAATAAATTACTATCTAGATGATTCTGGTCCCCTAGGAAAGAGTATACAAATGAATACAAAATGATTATTTTCGAATGTCTCAATTGCTAAAATTTAGTACCTAGGCATCATTGGCAACAAACAAAATTTTTCGATTAAAAGAAAATGAGATGGTAGTTTTGATCGTTAAAAAATATAATTAGTTGCTAATAAGTAGAAATTATAGTATATTTTACACCCTTATTTTATATCTCCCAAAACCCACATAAAATTCCATTTGAAATGGATTATATAAAAGGAAATCACTCAAGAATCTAGAAACGTATGGTATGGGAGACATTGTTGAGGCTATAAAAAGGCAGCAACCTAGAAGAAGAGAAGGGGAACAAGCAGTCATGGAAAGAAGGGGCTAGTCTGAAAGATTTGCCACTCTTCCAAAGTGAGTTGAAGTTAAGAATTATTCTAAGGAGTGACTAGGGGTGACAGGGGACCAATTCCTACTTGTTTTTAAGCTGGTTCATGACAAGTGGATGAAGAAATTCTAGATCTTTAGGGCTGATCCGAGGTTTATGAAGTTACATCACATCCAATGAGTTTTCTTGAAACCCTTATTCTCTTTATTTATGATTTCCTAGGCTTAGTTGATTCTAATTTTTAAATTTAGTTTAGAGATGTAAGTTGAATATTTTGTTCTTAATTTTTGAATTAATTGACTTATTATCAAGTTAATTTAATAACTTATACAATGTATTAATTCTTTGATTTATGATTCATGTTCTTTATATGATTGGACACGTCCTTGATTATGTGAATGTGATTCTTAAAGCATTAATTCATAATGCATTGTATAAGATGGAATTTATTTATTCTTTGAATAAAGTATTGATGGTTGGACGTATCTCTTGGTTCATAATGCACTTGAGTTGGGATTGAGCTGGTTTGATTCTAAAAATTGAAGGAAGATAAGTGGGAGCTAATTGGTTAGTTTTATACACTTAACCTGTTGAATAACTTGGATGATCCAAGTGTATCAAATTACATGACTAAACTAAAATTGAAACATGCTTGTTCAAGTGTAAATATTAGAATATATTTATAAAATATTATAATAGATTTATATATCATTTCTTTGATTCCTGGATTTGTTTGATTTGTTATAAGCATCAATGACTTAGCGTACTTCATAGGCTTCCATAATTATAATTGTTATAGTTTTGGATTTCTTTTATATTTTAGGTTATTGAAAAAATTAATATTCTATATAAAGTTAGTTGTATGAATATTGACAACTTAAATTAGATGAGATAATATTCTATTGAGGCTAAATTAGAAGTGTTATACTTAACGTAAACAAAATAGGATTATTAGCTTTATATTGTGATTTGGATTTATGCATTTAATAATCAATTGGTTGTCAATTACTTCACATTTTTTAGTTGATTAAAGTTAAACTTGTAAACTTAAATTGTTGTTAGTATCTTGGATTACTTTCGTTGAGATTTCAAATGATCAAGTTTATGTTGATTTTGTACCTTGATAGAAATTTCATCCAAGCTCTCCAAGTTTTATTTTCCTTTACATGTGCTTCATTAAGTATATTTAATTTCTTCTCAACTAAGAAAAATATCATAGCATATTGCATTGTGCTTAAAAGGACCATGTATTGGATATTACATATGAAAAGAAGAATGAATATAAGTTTTCTAAGTTGAAAATTTCATATTTTCATAACTTAGTTTCATCATTAAATTTCAACATTATATATTTTGAATAATTAAAAATCCTTGACAAAGATTTTTTTTAGTTTTTAAATATCGATTGTGTGATTCTAAATTGATTAATAAATTTGAATTAAAATAAGGATTTAATTTTTATATGTCTAATGACACGTATTTGTTACTAAATGTTACAACCAATAGTATAATTGATTACATAGACCATTTAATCTAGTTGTAAAAACTACGACTATCTAGATAATATCGGTATTAATAATAGTTCATTAATGAGAATACACACTATTGAATATTTCTCATGATTTTCTTCATGGTTTTATGGATGGAGAAATTTTCATGGAATAACTCATTAGGTTTATTAACAAAACTAGACCAAATTTTATTTGTCACCTTCACAAATCACTATATAAATTCAAACATGCACTCAAAGTTTGGTTCTAATGACTTGTCAAACTTATTTTTGATCATTGTTTTATCATCTCACGTGCTAATGCATCCTTATTCATTAAGAATAATGGTAAATTTAAGTCATTCTTTTGGTTTATGATCATGATGTCTTTATTACAAGTTTCAATGCAAACCAAATTAATTAGTTTGTTCAAAAACTACAAACAATATTCCTTGTACATGACTTAGGAGCTATACATTATTTTTGGGGGTTGAAGTTCAACTTCTTGCACGTGGAATGTGACTCTCAACAAAAATATATTATCGATAGATTAGACCATAGAAGGATTTTTAGTAGTAAATTACAAGCTAGATGAATGACCATTAGCCCACCATTGAACAAATATTCGACTTAGTACTCTGATGTGAAAAACTATGATAAAATTATGGATGCCTTTAGTACATTACTCTTACACATTCTAAAATTGCATTCTTAGTAAATAAATTATTTCAATTCAAGCATTATTCAAATGAAGATCATTGGAAAGTGGTCAAGTGATTCTTATGACATTTACTTAACATAACTAATTTTAGACTATTTATTTAAAAATATTCTTATTGTAATTTATAATGCTTTACAAATAGTGAATGAATAGATATCCATATGATATGAGATCTACTAATGTATACACATTTATCTGGGTAAAAATTTAATTTCTTAGACAATCAAAGAACAATATAAAATTGCTAGGTCATCCATTATAAGTGAGTATCAAGCCTTAGAAAATGCTCTAATGGAATTAGCATGGCCACATTACTTATTAGGTGAACTTAGATTTCTTTCTTGAACACCAACTACTTTATGGTGTCACAATATTAAAGCGATATGCTTAACTTCAAATCTATTCTTTTTTATGCTTGAACTAAATATAATTAATTAAATTATCAGTTTGGTTATGAGTAATTTTGACAATAAGTTAATTCGAATCGAGCTTGAGTTGAATGGTATTAGCTCAAACTACGTAAACCTGATTGCCTAGTAACTCAAAGTCCACCCATCTAGCTCCTAATCCAGTTTGACTTGACTCATCAAAAATTTCAATCCATTCAATTATCATTATCCTTAACATACAAGAAACCTAACTCTTCGACAACCAAACATTGAGTCCTACTTTAGTTTCATGGAAAGGGTAATGATTTAGATGAGTGAGGAGAAAAGTTTAAACAAAAAAAATGTAACAAGAACTTTTGCCCTATACTATTTCAAAAGTTTTGAACAACAATTTGGACCATTGAATGCAAGTAGAAATCAAGAATGTCAATTAGCTTGAGACTTTCTTAGTCATGGAGTGCACATAGCTTTAACAATAACTGAAACATACAAAGGTTTAAAAACACACAGTCACACAAAGAACTAGAGAAGAGATTAGAAAGAAGAGAAGAGAAGACGCAACTTGCTTCTAGTTTTTTTTAATAGATATACTCAGACTTTAAATTGAGTCTAGTTATAAAACCTAAGTCAACCCAAAATTTGAATTAAAAAAAAAGATGGAGCCCAGTCTGAGACTTAATTAACATAAACCAAGTTTACTGACTCCGAGTTACGTTGGGCTAAACTAAATCGAGCTTGGACTTTATTACCATCCTTGTTTGTGAGTTAATAGTATTGGAAAAGGTTCACGTAATATTATTTCATGTGATGATCTACTTACTGATATATTTACAAAATCAATTGTCAAAAACTATTTGAAAAATAATGAGACAAGCTACGTGTATCGTAATCATCAATAATAACTTAAGAGGAGCTAATAAAAATGTAGATAAATTTTCTCAAATATTGATTTTAATTTAAACTTTTAAAGCAATCTTATCAATAATTTAAAGTGTGACCTTTATCTCTTCATGTTCTCTTTATATGTATATGTACTTATGTAATATTTTACCCAACTATTATCTTCACTATCTCTCTTCGTTTTTGCAACCATTTTATCTCTCAACCTTCGGCTCTTATAGAGTTGTTCCTCTTCTCGGTCGGGATGTAGAGCTCAAAGCATTTGATTGTTCACCTTCAAGCTCCTCAAACTTGCTCCTCTAGCTCATTCTCTCTTCCTCTTAAACCTTTGCAAAATTCGCCATTCTCCTTCTCCATCCTCCTTCCTACTCCTCCTGTTCAAAGGCATTGTTGTTTTTTCCTCCTCTAACCTTCTTTTTCCCACCCCTTCATACTTACCATTTTTTTATACGAACTTTTCTGCTACATGTTTTGTTCTGCTGCTACCTTACCTAAACTAGCTAACATGATTGCATTAACACCTCCCAATTTCTCTGAATTTCCCCCTTTACCCCCAAGTTTTTCACCTTATTTCTCTTCTGAACCGCCCCAGATCTGCCATAAGCTATCCCAAATCAAGCTATCCTAAATCTAACCCCAAACATTCCTAACCCTCACTGTCCCTCATCCTCCTCCTCCATTAAATCTCCTGTAAACCCAATTTTTTCTCCCAACATCAGAAAGTAGGATCCTTCCTTAGATTCACCCTCAAACCATCCCAAGTCAGTCAAAATAGCAAATGAGATTAAAAAATTTGTGGAGAAAAGGAAAACCTAGAAGCATGTGGTAAGGGAAAGCTCGGAATCCTTTATTTTTTGCAGCCCCTGGTTGAAATAGACAGAAAGGGAATGGTGGCCCCAAGTCTCGACATCTTACAGGAGGGTGTAAAATCTTGGGAAGCTAAAATCATAGGTTTCTTGATAAATAAACACCGACCTTTTCCTTTAATATAAGCATGGGTTCAGAAAAATTGGAAAGGAAGAGGCATTCAAAAGGTAATGCTAACTAAAAATGACAACATTATTATTACATTTAGTGCAAAAGTAGAGGCTCTAAAAGTAATAGAGGAAGGACCATGACACATTTCACAACTTCCTTTATTCATCCAGAACTGGAAACCTATTATAGAATTAGAAAATTCAAAGTTAAGAACATTCCACTATATGTGAACGTCTACAACATTCTAATGGGATATTGGACCACTAAAGGACTAAGCTTGTTAGCTAGCTACTTAGGAAAACCAATATGTATGGATGAGAATATAGCACTGAGGAAATGAGTTGGCTATGCTAGATTGTGTGTGAGTATGGACATTTCGAAGGAGATGAAATATTATATCCCCATTTCAAGATTGCCTTATGGTAATTCCCTCAAGGAGGATAAAGTCATGGTAACTTACTATTGGAAACCTTCCCTACAACTTCAGGACAAAACATGAAAACCAACAGGGAAAGTTTTTTTTAGGGGAGATTATGATGGAAAACTCGGTATTGATGGTCTTGAGTCACAAAAAAGGTTACCATAGGATTGGGGATAGGTAAATCAAGTAGACAGAAATTAGACTTATGAGGTAAAGGGTGACCTAACTGAACACATTGCAATGGATCAACAGTTAATACTGAAGGCATAAGTGAATAATTTAGGGATACATAGTTCGGATGGAATGGAAGAAGAGGTTATCAGTAATACAGATAAAGAGAACTGTAAAAGGGAAACTGCCTTGGAGTTAAGCAGCAGAAAGTCACCAATCCACCACAATAGTCGGAATCCATAATCCAGGTTAAAAATTAAGAGGAAATATTTGAATAAGTACAAATTAGAAAGAGCATTCGGAGCAGTAGGAAAGGCTCAAAAGCTAAAAATAGCATTACATGACCTTTCTAGTAAGAAATGTTAGAGAAATAAACAACCCTTCAAAGCTCAATACCTTAAAAATGTTTGTTCGGCATGAGAAGCCTAAATTTCTTTGTCTTTTAGAAACTAAAATCAGACTCGAAAATTTGAATAAATCAGGTTATTTTGGAAGCCAATGGTAGATAAAGTCTAATCATTAGTTCCATGGTTATGGGAGAATCATCTTAGTCTATGATAAGGATCTTATAGAGGTGGAATTTTTAGAAGTAGATGAGCAATTCATGCATAGAAAAATGACTTTCAAAACTGAGCATATTTTAGTGATGGCTATCTTTGTTTATAGACACAATACTGCATTTCAAAGAAGGGACCTATGGAATGCATTGAGAAGAATAAAGGGAACAGGTAATGGCCTATGGATCAAAAGTGGTGATTTTACTCCACTATTTATCAATATGAAGCCGAAGGGAATTGTAACCTACTCAACTACAATAAGGATTTGTTTGAATGCACAAAAGATGTGGACATTTCTGACTTAAAATACGAGGAACACAAATTTACTTGGATCAATAAGCAAAGTTCTAATTGGCTTATTAGAAAGAAGCTGGATAGGGCCTTGGTAAATGTGGAGTGGTTAACAACTTTTCCTAGCAGTAAGTTGTGTTTTTGGATCCAGGGTTTTCAGACCACACCCCTATAAAGGTGGACAGTCTCTTCAAAAAGGTTTTTCTAAAACACCCCTTCAGGTTTAATAAATTTCTGACCTTTGTGGAAGGATTTCAAGAAGCTATTACCAAGGGTTTGTAATTAGAAGTCGTAGGTACTAAGCAATTTATCTGCATGCAAACACTTAAAGTGATAAAGAAAAAATTGAAGATATTAAATGGAAGTAGGGGTGGTAGCACAGACCAAGAGATAGAAGATGCTAGATCTCGAGTCTCACTCATACATAAATCACTAGCTAACAACCCCATTAATGAGTTTATTGCGAAGGAGGAGAAGGAGGACTTGAAGCTCTACTTGCAAGCAGTAGACAATCACTACTCATCATTAAGACAACAATCTAGAGTCAATTGGATCAAGGATGGAGACAGATGCACAAGATTCTTCTTTAATACTACTAAGGTAAGGAGAAATGTGAATAGCATAACTTTAATTAAAACAGAATCAGGGGAGATCTTATATGAGCAAATTGAAATTGCTCAAGATGCCTTGTCACACTTGCAAAAGCTCCTTACTATTGAAGGAAATGCCAACACAATCAATGCAGATATCAGGACATTCATTTCAACTAAAATTCTTGAAGATCATGCAGATCTCTTAATCAGACAGGTCATGGACCAAGAGACAGAAGTAGTGGTTTTTAAAATGAAGGGCTCGAAAGCCGTAGAACCGATGGCCTAAATGGGTTCTTCTATCAGAAAACTTGGAATTTAAGTGGGAAGATGATGAAAGAAGTAGTGCATGAATTCTTCAAAAATGGAGTACTCCTAAAAGAGATCAATAAGACCTCCTTGTGTCTAATTCCTAAAACATATAATATTTCTACATGGAACGACTTCAGGCTTATCTTATGCACTAATTTTTGTTACAAGATTATTGTAAAAATCCTGGCAAACAAGTTGAAATCAGTGCTACAGTACATCATTAGTGAAAACCAAGGAGCTTTCTTAAGTAATAGGAATATTGGAGATAATATTCTAATATTGCAAGAACTTCTGAAGGGATACACTAGAAGAAAATCCCCTAAGAACTGCACATTAAAAGTGGATCTCCAGAAAGCCTTTGATCGTGTCAGTTGGGGTTTTTACTACAAACTATGGGTATTGTAGGTTTCCCCAAAAAATTCATTCATTGGATTAAAGAATGTATCTTTGCTGTTTCCTTTGGGATTATGATCAATAGGTGTCCCATTGAGATTTTTAAATGAAAAACTGGACTTAGGCAAGGGGATCTTCTTTCCCCTTACCTATTCCTAATTTGCTTGGAAGTTCTTACCCTTATACTGAGAGACAAGATCTCCTCAAATCCATATTTCAAGTTCCATACCTAATGTAAATTGCTTTCACTAACCAGTTTATATTTTGCAGATGATCTAATCCTTTTCAGCAAGGCTGATACCCCTTCAGTTACAGTTCTAATGAATACCTTACAAAGATTCAAATAGATATCGGGGCTAAGCATCAATCTTCAAAAAGTTTTTTTTAATCTTATTAAAGAGTGTTGCACATCTTACTAGTGACATTTCTATTGTAAATAGAATAGGAAATCATGATCCTCCTATCACTTATTTGGGCATCCCTATCTCATCGAGATGACTAAGATTTAGAGAATGTCTACCCCTTATAGAAAAGATACAAAGGAGGTTAGGTTCATGGACAAATAAATCGCTATCTTATGGTGGCAAACTTCAACTATTGAAAATTGTTATTATCTCCATGAAAACTTATTGGTGTTCTAACATTTTCCTCTCCAAGGGGTTGGTCAAAACAATGGAAAAAATGATGAAACATATTCTATAGAGTAGGGGGAAAGGAGAAAGAGGAATTTTTAAGGTCAATTGGACTCACATATGTTAACCAAAAGTTTCAGGAGGACTGGGGTTGGAGTTAATTGGAAGAAGCAACAAGTGCTTACTATTGAAAAGGTTGTGGAGATTTTTGAGTGAAGAGGAATCATTATGGATTAAATAGGTGCATAAATATATCTTAAAGGACAGTAGTCTATGGGCCATTAAACCGAAAGTCAGTTTCTCATGGTTCTTTAACCAAATTATTAAATTGGGGAGGAAGTTTAAAACCAGATCCCTTAGGGGAAGGGGATCGAATTTCACTATAGCATGACAATTAGATAGGTCAAGGAGCACTAACCCACAATCTAATAGCTAGGGAGATGTTGGATAGATTAAAAAAAAAAACTAAAATCCAAAAACTTGTTGCAGATGGCAACTGGAACCTTTCCCAAGAGGAGATTAGATCTTTATCAATACCACAATATAGACTTAATGGAGGAGAGGATACATATCTATAGAAGGGGCTAGTTGTTTCAGACATCACAAATATACTAGCTAAATAACTTAAATATGGGACAAACAAAAGAATTGGTTGGTGTAAGCTAATCTGGAGCAACACTATCAAACCTAATGCTAGCTTCCTGAGCTGGTAAGCAATGAAGTATAAGACTTAGCACTATGACAAGAATAAAATTCCTCTCCTCCTCTAAAAGATGCATCTTTTGTAACCTATAGGAAGAAGACAGAGACCATCTATTCTTCAAATGCAAATTCTTTAATAGAGTATGATATCATAATTCCATCCTATGTTCTTTTAGCTGCTATCAAAGAAACCTGAGCAGTATAATCTATGAGATACTACTGAATTATGCTTCTAAACATGACAAGGAAGTGTACATAGTTTCCATAACAACATGCTTTCAGGAGATCTGGAGGGAGAGAAATAACAGAAGGTTTGTAGAAAGGGAAAGAGGCATACATGCAATCATAGATATTATCTCTAACAATATCAAAGAACAATTGGTCATAAACTAGATGGAGAAGAAATGCAATGAGAGACTAGTTACTTCTTGGAGACTCTTAACGAATTTCGAAGATTACCCAGTTCATATTAGATCACTATTTTCATATAACTAATCACACAATAATTGCTGGAATCTAAAGGGAAAGCGCTTACCTTTTGGGATCTCTCCTCCGTGAGGTCTTTATGTTGGTTTATGAAGTTTAGTACTCGCATGATGGAAGATTAGCCAGATCTTAGTACTTGTGGAAAACCCATCGAGTAGTCCTAATTAGAGAAGCTGGATTAAGGTTGAAGATCAAACCAAAAATCACTTACCTCCTTAATCGCCTAAAGAACGAGTTAATGAAACATCAAGCCCTAATTCGGAAATTGTTCGAGGCTCTTTAGTGGGGGTAGTTTTAGGATAATTCTAATAATGCAATTTGGGAAACTCCGAAAGGATTTTACTTGTTATTTGCCACACGTGGAGCATATGCTCTAAGCTACGATGTTGTTTTGGCTTGCTTTTGTTATCCTTGTTGAAGGATAGTGTTGTGCTCAATATTTTCCTTATTAATTCATTTTAATTTTTCAGAAAAACTACTGTCTTCAATATTTATAAATATGTTGGGATCTATATTTCATCACCATATAAAGTTGGTGAATGTACAAAGATTTAAATGAGAGCCAATATTTACATTTTGCCTTATTAGGAAGTCCTATGCAGAAACAACTAATATATAAACAAAAATTGTCTATTAGTTGAATGACTCTTAAAAACAATGTAGCGCGGTTTGATTCCATTTTTTTTTTGTAACTTTTAAATTTTTTTTAATTTTCAGTTTATGTTTTTTATCAAATAAAATCAATTTAGTTATATTTTTATCAGTGATAATAATTATATATTAGATAAATTTTAAATATAAATTATTTTTAATTAAATAAATTTATTTATTATCTTATATAATATGTATTAAGAGATTAAAAATTAATAATTATTTTAAATATATTTTAATTATTAAATCAAATTTTATTTAATTAAAAATAATTATTAATAAATATAATTAAATTTAAAATATCTTGAAGATATTTTAAATTTAATTATATTTATTAATAATTATTAAATTAAATTTATTTAACTTAATTAAAAATTAAATAAAATTAAAATATTCATAATTCTTATTCATAATTATATATAATAATAAATTAAATTATTCATAATTATATATATATATTTAGTTAAGAATAAATTAGATTAAAAAACAGAAAACAAAATTTACTTTTTATGATTTTGTAATTTTTTCAAACTGAAAGAATTAAATCTAAAAATAAAAAATAAAAACAAAAACAAAAATTTTTTTTATTAAAATTGAAAACAAAAGAAAAATTAAAAATTAAAATAAAAACAAACTTATCGCAATTTTTGTCTAATATATAAACAAAGATCGTGTATTAGAAGACTGAGTTTTTGTCTATCATAAACCTCTAAATCTTTACTAAAAGGTATCCTTTATACACCTTTAAATAAAAGTCCTTGAATTATTATTTTGTTACTAAATTAGTTTGATGTTTAGAAGCTAATTTCTTACGGATAGTGAGTATTCTATTAAATCCAGATTCTAAATATTGATGGATCGAAAATAATAATAAGAAGCAAAATCTTCTTTTAGTCACAAAAGATATTACTCTAATGTTTTCAAAATATTTAGAAATGATCTTAAGCAAACGGAAAATTTGATGGAGTTAATTCCTAATCAGTTAAATGTTACGTTAACATTGTGCCGATATTATTTTTATTTTAAATAAAATGTAGGTTTCATTACGTGATATTTAACTGACAAAAAATTAATTTCGTTAAGCCTTTTATTTAATTAAGGTATATTTTAAATGTTTTGAAACTGTTAAGGTTTAATTTGAACACTTCAAAATGTTATCTTTATTTTATATTTTATTATAAATATTAAAGTTAAAAATACATTATTGGTCAAATTTTGCAAGGACACTCTTGATACTTAGAGGTAAGGCATCAATATATATATGTTTTTTAAATAAAAAGGTCACAGAAACAGAGGTACTATCTGCCATTTCCAGAACCTGAAGGGCCCGTTAGCAACTGA
>JANSVA010000007.1:14320620-14341424 GCA_025504915.1 Erythroxylum reticulatum | reverse complement strand
CAAAGGCGAAATTCTTTTAGGGGGGGGGGCGAGAATTATTAGACCCCAAACTCTTCTTGGATGTTAGAACTATTACATGTGAAATGTTGGAAGTTAAAAGTCAAAAGATGTTGTTGAAACATCTTCACTGAGTATGCTTCGGTGTTTTAGCCATAACTTTTTCTTTAGTTATTCAAATAAGATGATTCTTGATTTGGAATAAACTAGAGAGATAGAGATACAAAATATTTTATGAAATTGAGTTTTAATTCAGTCTTTAATAATATCAATTTTAGATGGAAGTTGAGCATAGAATACTATTTCAGTATAAGAATAGTTCCGAAATGTTTGAGGTATAACTTTCAGATTACCAAACCAGATTGAATAATTTTTGTGTTATTAGAAAATTAAGACAATGAGGAACATCTTTCTAAAAGGAACTATTATCAAATTCCTTCAATATTTCCATGATCATTAGTTAAGGAGTTAGAAGTATAAGGTATTAGTTATAAAGACAAAAGAAGGGTAAATATAAAAAGACTAATTAATTATGAGGTTTTGATTGATTATTTATGGAGCTAGTTAGTATATAAATGTTAGTAGGATTTTATCATATGGTTCAATTGAAATAAAGTAGTCTTGTAAGAGTATATATGTATAAGGCATTTTGGGAAGAACACTTAAGCATTAAGGTTATAAGGCATCAAAGGAAGATTGGTTTTGTGTTGGGAATGAATGGAGAAAGAAGATGATTGAGAGACCCATTTGACTTTTAGGGTTTCTAAACCAGGTTTTGGCTTTTCTAACCTAGATCGATCATGGGTAATTTAATGCGAAGTCTTAGCATTATTTCATTTATTGTGATTTTGAAGTTTTAGGGATTTTATTAAATTGGAATTGAATGAGAGATTGGTTTTTTTTTAGGAAGTCAAGAGAACCCTATCCAAGAGCAAGGGAAGAGACATTTTTTAGCAAGTCTTTAAGTAAGGGATTCAAGGTTCGTTTCATGTTCATAATTGAGTAATGAGCCATGAATGTTTCCTTTTAAAGCAAGAAAATAAAATGATTTCAATTACCTCATAAATGTTGCTTTTATTACTTTGAATGATTTATGAAATTGCTACATGTTTTGGTGTATAAATCTCGATGATGAATTGTGATATGGAAATGGTTTTGAAAAGACTTTATGTTTATAAAATTAGTTTTGGAAATGCATATGAAATATTTCGTGCTTATGAAAAACAAGTTTCTAAGAATGTGTCATTTGGGCAAACAGTTTTCGATTCATGAATTACATGTTATGTGGGTTTGGTGTAATCCATTCAAGAATGTCATGTGCATATTGACCAAGTTAAAGGCTTCTCCTGCCTACCCGCTAGTAGCACAGAGCTCCTTCATGGACTCCTTTAACTTTACATCTACACAAAACCACTATATGGGATTACGATAGTACGTCAAGTTTACAACTACACAAGACCACTATGTGGAAATGTGTAGTTTTTATAGATTTACCCAAACCATTTCTGATGTGCCTATCTGTTTATAATTTGTGACAAATTTGATGAATTCATGATTTATGATGTTACTTGTAAGTTATGAATTTGGGAAATATGTGTTACATGGATTCCAATATGAATTTTTCAATAGAAATAAATATTTTAATGGCTTTCTCTTGTTTCTCGTTATAAACCTGTTACCCACGAGCTTTAAGCTCACCCCTTTCAGTTCTATCCTTAGGTGATGAGCAAGAGATCGAGCGAATGAGAGTCAAGGCATCAATATGGATTTGCATGTTTTGAATTGTTTTGGAGTAATTTATGTAAAACAAAGATGTAGTCACATATTGAGAAATTATTGTTCAAGTACCCTTTGTAATTTGGGATTTTGGAAAAATGTTTTTGTAAAACACTTGTGTTTTGATGATAATGAAATATGATTGTATTTTTGGCTCATGACTCTCAAAGTTTGTACTTTACATTTTCAATCTTTTCATGGGTGTAAAAATTGTATTTTGAATTCAGAGAGAAAATTGGATCGATCTAGGTAGAACTAGACAAAGTTGTCTTCTATAAATTGTAGCTTATTCTCTTAGCTTTCTAACTCCATAAAGTATGTAAATTTTGGGTATTAGAGTTGAGAGATATGAGCATTATAAGTGATGATATTGCATGGGAGGTATGAACATAACAGCTATGGTGAATGATGAGAGTTTGTGTATGTTATGAGTCATTTGAGTTAAGGTTTGGGAGTTTAATGCACACAAATTGGTAATTGAATGTTTAAGAAGTGATATTACTTTAAAAGAAGTGAATTTGGGAAGATTATGAGTGAATATGACATTAGAATGGATGTAGCAAGCATTGGAGAGGCTTTGGAGGGGCTTGGGTAACCCCTATGTCCGTTAGACGGACTTTAGGTTTTTTAAACGGACCTTCTCGGGTCTAAAATGGTCCCTAACCCTATGTATGTCCATACACTCGTGGTAATTAGGATTTTTGATACTCTAAATGGCAAAATCTCGCTTTTTGGTCTTCATAAAAGTTATAGATAGATCTGGAAGTCCTCTTTGAAACTGTCTAAGAATGACCTCAATCCAAGGTCTTTAGAGAAAGTTGTGTCAATTGTCCCAAGATAGGTACAATATGATTAAGGATATAAACATGTTGGATTCTTTTGGCCATAACTTCATCATCCGACGTCCAAATGAAGTTATTCTTGAAGAAATGAATTCCTAACACATTTTTCTATCCCTCCATAAAAATTGGTAGCTTTTAGTTTTGATCTAAAAAAGATTGATGGAAAGATAGTGAGGGGCTCGTTGAGAGAGCATGATTGGGGTATGAACATACTTTGGCTTCTTAAGCATAAATTCATCTATAGAGCTCCGATTGAGATGGTTCTTACTTCAAATTAAACTAGATACTTAAAGCTAGGATTGTATTGAAGAATTCAAATTGTGATTTTGGTGATTAACTGGTGTGACCACACCACTCTTGTGGGATGATGGCTAATGAGGGTTCTTTGAAATAACCCTACAGGTAATATGCTCACATGTGATGACTCCGAATGTTGGGCTCCGAAAACGAGGTCCAATAGCTGTGTTATTAGAGTAATAGTTAGGTTCCAAAATTGGTGCCCAACAGTTTAGTCCTTCAAGTCTATTTCACCCATCAATTCTTAAAAACCTGTAATTTTGAATACTCTTCCATTAAGTTTCTATAACTTAGTTATCTTTTGTTTAGGATTCAATGTATAAGTAACTTTAACTGTATCTTCCACTAGTTCCATATTTAAGTTAAACCTTATTATAGGTGTCTCCTCATGTAAATCCTTTACGGTATCAACAAGCACACATATTCTAATATAGTTTATGCATTTGATTTTAGCAGTTAATTGTTCAAAGTATAAAGGTTTACCTATATAGCTTGCAATACGACTCAATCCATTAGTAGTTCAGTACTCTAGTGGAATTCCTACACATAGATCCATATAGGAAATTTTGATCTTATTTCTTCTTTATCTAATCTAGGTCTCTAAGTTTATAGTAGCAAGGGCTTATTTAGCACATATTAGGGGCTAGCCTCAAACACTCTTTATAGCCAATTCCTTGGTAGTAAATTTTAAGAAAAAGATGTCAACTTCACTGAATAAAATCTCCACAGGGCCATAGAACTTAAATGTGCAGTTCCCTTTCTTAACACCTTAACAGGAGGGGAAACTATCTGATACCCTAAAATTCTACTTGGGGTGAGTATAATAACTTTGTTTCATATATAACATCACCTACTACTTAATTCCAAGACCACTTAGCCTAAAGTTATGCGGGATTTGCTAGTGGCTACTATGAAAAGATGAGGTTTATGTGTTCCAGGGATGATTTTGGGGTTAAGAGAGGGAATTTCTTTGGGGAACATTCTCTATTATATAAGGATTGAGCCATATTAGACAAAGGAGGATGACAACGTTAAGAAACAGTAGGTACAGTGATAAACCAGGAGTACTTTAGGAAAGTCCCTATTATATATGTCGAAGAGTTGGTTAAGCGACGTGGAGGTGTTTTGAGGGTAGAAGAAACAATAATGTAGGTTAGAACAGTAAGGGAAAAGGTTAAGGTGTAGTAAGATGATGGTAGAAGAAGGAGGTTGAAGATGTAATGACAAGCTTTGGACTCCATAGAGTCTCTCTCTACCATATAAATAGTAATTCATTTTAGACTTTAATTTAAAGAGTCTAATTAACTAATTTTAATCTAATTAATAATAATTAATTATAGTTTTAGAAAACAACTTTGTCAAATTTTAAATTAGGAATCAATTTAGTTATTAATCTTTATTAGATTAAAAAATAATTGATTTTGAATTTAAGTTTTTCAAATTATGTCTTAAATTTGTGTTAAAATAGGAATATATTATTTAACACTTAAAATAACTTTGTTTAATCTTAAAATTCCTTTAATTCTAAAACTAAATAAGTTAGCCCTTTCTCAGTTTAAGTTTAGACAATCCTATTACCAAACATATTTAATCTAAATATAGAATACATAATCCTTGCTACTAAACACACCTTACTCAATTCTTAGGTTTATGTTATTCAGCTTCCAAACACCTTTATCATTGGCTTAGGTTACATTAACTTTGAAACTAGAAAAGTAATGTATGTTTCATAAAAAAACCCTAGCATTTAAAATAAACTTAGTTGCCCATTTAGAACAGTTGCAGTTGCTAACATCTTCTTCAGTCACTTGCTGTGTCATATCTTTGACCAACAATATATGACTTCTTTGACTAGCAATAGTTCCACATATACATTAGATGGTTCATCATAACCATCGTAAGTGCCCTATGTCTGACCTCTAATCGTATCTATATGAATGTATTAAGAGAAATCTATAAGGGTTGTAAAGAGGGATATACAGTAAATTTTAGCTCCTTTAAAGTTGAAGCTTATTTACAACACGTTATGGACTTTTTAGTAATTAATTAAATTAAAATCCTAAATTCAATTAAAATTTAATTAAAATTACAATAAATTCTAATTAAATACTAATTGGGCTCAAATAAGATCCAATATCTAATAACAGTCCTCATTTATTAAACATATTATATTTATCTTAAAGTTTATCAAACTTTACAATCAAATAGAACTTGATTAAATTACTTTCTTTTCTCTTTAATAGTTTTCTGTGTGTGATCTATTACGTTCTTAAATATATTTGCAATGGATAAAAATTATAACCTTAAATACTATTTAGGACTTTAGAAATTAAATTTCTTTAATTTGTCTTTAATTCTCTAATTAAATAATTTTTATACATAAATCAAGATTAACATTTAGCAATGTATCATGATCACCAAGTATTAGGAAAGTTAAAGTGGTTTTAACTAATCTTTTCATGTATTATTTTTTCGTATAATTCAATTCTTTTATTACATAATGTTCCGATTAGACATAAAGTATGAAATCACTATTTATTATATTTGAATCTAATCATATTAGTTTTCCACTATTAATAGTTGATTTTATTAATGATTTTATAAACTATTTTACAAAGTATAATTCTTTCCTGACAAATGATATAGTAAATCAATACTAATACATAATATCAAAACATTATTTCCTTTAGGTGACGAATCCTATAGTAATCTCTCAACTATCTCCATATAGTTTAAACTATATCCTATGACTACTGATTAAGTTACCTTTGACATAAATGAGTCATAAGTAGTATCAAAATATAATAATCCTGATATGAGAGATACTTTGACGATCTTAAATCAAATGATTACTTGTACAATCATCGCAATGAGAATTTCTATAAACATACAAGTAATGTTCTAAATATAATTCTCATATAGGGTTAGTTCAGTGAACTTGTACTTAAACAAGCACTCATATATTTGTTTAAATATCTCTATATTAGTCTATAAGATCGACTACTTCCTTCATAAGAAAGAAACATAATCTTGCGAAGGAAGTAGTTGATCTTATAGATTAACATAGAGATGTTTAAATAAATAGCTAATCTCAATAGAAGAGTAATTGAGAAGAATTTATGAATAATACATAAATGAAATATAAATCTTACGATTACATTCTCATTAATAGTAATGTACATTTATTCCACAAAATTTATATCATATATTAATTACTTAAATGAATATACATAGGATAAAAATACTTTTAAATAATTATGCCATAAAAACTACAATGAATAGATAGAGTTTGAGACTGGCTTAGACTTTACAAGTTCCTAGTTTAGATGTACAATTGGAAATGGATAGGAAATAAGGTACGGATTAAACATTATTATAAAAGTTACCATTTGACATCTTTCAAAATCTATATAAAGAGAAATGCTGAATTGAAATTTTGAATATGATGATTTATGTCCATAACTTTTTGATGCGTCTGTGAGTTAAGATTTAAATTTTCAATTATCCACATAGTGATGACGCTCATTATCTACTTGCACTTTTATCTAATGAAGCGCTTAGGGCAAGCCCCACCTACCCGTGATGCATCCAACTCTTCCCATATAGGAAACGGAAGTTGAGTTGTTTCGTTACTCTAGTTCAATATATTCTAATCCTTCAAGCGGTATTTAAACGATATATGAATGGAAATATATATAAGTTTTGCAAGATTCGCTCGTGGTGTGTTGCCATGAAAGAAAGATAAGGACTTGATGGAAAAGGTCCTATCTAGGGCTATAAGCTCAACTCATAGACAAGATAGTGTGTAAAGAGATAAGGATTCACCGTTGGTGTATAATGCAGAGTTGGATCACGACTAGATGGGGAAAAAAAGGTTGGAGAAGACAGTACTTATAGAGTAGAACACTTTCATATTTAAGTTTATTAAAGATGCTAATTTGCTAGAGATACTAGAGTAGGTCCCATGACATATTGGTGGACAACTGCTATTCTTGTATAAATGGAAAATGAGGATGTAGCTGGAAAAGGGGTGAGATCAAAGTGTACCCTCTGTGGTTCAATTTCCAAAATACACCATTATAGTACTAAGAAGTAGATTAATTGTGTTATATTGGAAGCTCTATAGTGAAACCATTATGTTGGGACTCCCAAACAGCTAGAATGGATAAATTATTTTATGCTAGAGTGTGTGTAAAGGTGAAGAAAGAGGATTAACTCTCTCATATAGTGCTAAGGTTGAAGTTGGATGATAGTGATGAGTTAACTAAAGCAGAAATTATAATAACTTATAACTGGAAACCAATTATGCACAATAGTGTTTATAAGCCAACTAATAAAAAATTCTCTAAAGGAGTTATAATGAGTTAATGGGAATCATGAATCTTGACACTTACCAGGAGCTGAATCTATATAATAGCAGCGAAGGGAAATTGATCCTAGTACTACTAAAGTTGAGACAAAGGAGATTAAGATAGAAAGAGAGGGAATACCAAGTCCAGCAATCTTAATAAGCATGTAAGCAGTGATATGGGCATGAATCAAGGTTTAAACTCTCAAGTGAATAATAAGCTAGAGTTGTATGCCCATAACAATGCTAAAACTATCATGAATTACTCAAGAATTGAAGAAGATTCTTTTAAGTTAATAAAGAATACTACTAAGTAGGACATGGAACAAATTGCAAGCATAGATTTTATTGAGATTAGCTTTTCCTTAAGTAGAAAGTTAGGGAGAAAAATAAGGAAAGTTAGACTTTGAGGTAATTAATCTCAACTCTATCATCCACTATACATGTCTATACTAATTTTGAATATTAGAGGGATAAACAACCCTCTTAAAAACTGTTATTGATAGGTGTAGATTATATTTTGTTTTTCTAAGTGTTTAAGTGTGTTTTTAAGTGTTCCTTAGATGATTATCATGTGTATAGGCTTATAATTGTGTTATCATTAGTGTTTTCATGTGTTCTAAGTGTTTAATTGGTTTAGAGCAAGTATTTGATCTTAATTTTATGTTTCAAGACATGTTTGGTGCGCTTGTGAGTGTATAGAAACAGGAATGTCAAGAAAAAAAGGAGATTTTGGATGCATGAACCATGCACAATCATGCATGGTGAAGCTGATGAATGTGAGAATGATTATGATAGAGGCTGGGAAACTCTTTAGGTCATGATCATATGCCTTGCATAATAATAACAAGTTATCTTTCCAGCTTACGAGATTTTTCAACTTCCGACAATTTGGAGCTATTTTTTGAACTGAATTAAAGAAACAACCTTATAAGCCTTAAGCACTATAAAAGAACACAAAAATACAAAACGGGGCAGTAGACAACACATCAAAGAAGATCAAAAGGAGATATCTAAGAAAGCTTCAGAGAAATTCCATCATTCTAAATCAAGACTTCAATCAGTTTATACTCTTTTGTCTTTCTTTATATCAAGGTCTTGAATGTTTATTTGGATTTATAATATTTTTAATATGCTTATGGACTTCTAAATCCATATTAGGGATAATTCTTGAATTATGTTTTGGACATTATCTTTCTCAAATTCAATACACAAAGCAATGTTTGTGATAATTGATGTGCTTATACTTGGTAATAAACCAAGAGAATGAATCAAGCTATAAATATGTTAGGGTGCACAACAAGAGTTGATAGCTTAATAGACCTGCAATTGTCAGATTAAAAAAAAATTAAAAGAGATCTTAATTATGAAATTAATTATCCTTAGGATTGCTTCAAATATAATTAAATAAGTTAGGAGTAGTTTTGTGAATCAAGAGATTATAACTTGATGATTATCAAATTCAATTGGGGTTACTTGATTAAATCTCAAGAGAGGATAATCAAAACTTTAGGATATCTAGGATTAAGCATAAATGGAATCGATAAGATTAAAGGAAAACAAAATATGGGTAGAATAATTCCTAATTCTCTAAATTTGATCAACCTTATTTTATTGGCAGCTCAATTATTTATTTGTTTGTTTTATTAGTTATTTCAATTTTAATTATTTATTTAAATTCAAATTAATCTTTAGTACCATAGAAAAAGTTTTATTCAATTTGTTAGTTATCTACTTGTAACATCCCATACATGAAACCTACAACTATACATACAATGTGTAAGTAGAAAATGGGAAGTGAGTGCATTATGAAATTGGTAATTGATTTAACTACTTATTCTTCTGTACTAGCAGACTTGGATAAGAAGAAGCTACTATTTGAACAATTAATCTCCAGACCTAAAATCCTTTTAAATATCTTCAAGGCTTTTATATGTAACACACCACTACCATAGTTCATATGCCCAAACATCCATAGATTTTTCGACAATATACCCTATGGGAATGACATGATAGAGCAACCATATTCACTTGTTAAGGCATCATACATAACACAAGTATTTAAAATTTCAATTCATCCCATTTCATTAATAAAACATAATTTACATTCTCATTTCATTACATACCAACCATATTTTTACATTACAAAACCATCTGTGAGTTCACAGTTTTATACAACAAGTTCTACATGATATGAGATACTAAACAAAAGCATTCTATCTAACTCCTCAGATGTCAGCTGATCAGACCTTTGAGCCATTTCTTCTTCCTAAAATGGATAATACTAGACTTCAACTAGATTGCTTAAGAAGACAAATCTCCTCTTAGTACCTACAAAATTATCATTGCAATTTTGATGAGTTTGCGAACTCAGTTAGTGAACCATCATCGATGTGCTCACTTATATCATCACTCATTAACAAATATATAGCCTATTTTACAAATATATCATATAAATGAATAATTCACATCACAACACATACTTCATTGATTTCAACCATTCAATATTTCATCTCAGTTCAATGGGCATGTTAATTCAATTAGTCAATATTGTATATCCATTCAATCATTTAATAATTAAAGATGCTTATGCAAATGCACATGTAACTCTACTTCATTTTTACTTTGTTGTGACTGAGAACCTATTTAACTATCCTATATCTATTTTGGATACTAGGCTACGACTCTTTGTTCACATTTTTAACCTTTAAGATCTTTTTTATTTGGGTTACTCCGATCACAACTCCTTTATATGTTCCTGCACTTCATTGTAATGAGATGCAACAATTGACATATGATGCATTCATTATTTCACATTCGATATATTCCAGTCATACATCACATTCTTGATATCTAAGTCTAAAATTCAACATTCAGTTGAGAACACATATTTTCATATTCACATACATTTACAAAACACTTCCAGTACATTCCCGAGTATCATTCTCCTCAAAAAATTGATGGTCTAGAATTATCACAGTCACATGAGTAGCAATTCAATAACTAAATTTTAAACAAAAAAACTAAATTATGGTGAGAGAACATCTAGGTTAACTTACAGTGTGCTCTAGAATAGCTATTGCCTTGACGATCCGGTAATGTTTGGATGCGGTCGGTCAATTTGTGCTTTTATATCATGCAATAAACACATATATATACATTACTAATTTATTTAATCAAATGAATACTCAATCATACACATGTATATGTGTTATGTTTAATGCATGCTCAATCGACTATCCTAGGTATATAACCTTATTCACAAATCTTACTCATTCATTTGTTATATTTTGTACATAACTTACTAGCAAATACTTTAAATTCATTTAATCATACATTTATCTTTCCCTTCCAAACATTCCATACTTACACAACTTTACAAATTCTCATTCAATCATACCTATTTCAGAACTTATATCTCATGCATCACATTTGCATTCATAAGAACACCTTCATTTCTTTAACAACTCATACTTTGATATCAAACAATCCATTCCTTAATTCTAAGATCAATTATCAACTTAAACTTATCACACCCTTAATCAATCAGTAAAATAACCATTTAGGTTCATTTCAATCCTTAATCAAATCCAAATACACCAAAATAAAGTAACTTATCCTTAGTTAGTTCAACAATCACACGAAATAGAGTTTTTCACTTCCTAAGAATTTCCCATGTTTACGGTTACCTTTCCACGATAGTGGAAAGACAAAACATAAGGTTTTCTTCTCTAGGGCATTTCCTATGATCATGGGTACCTTTCCACGATCGTGGAATGGGTGAGCAAACAGTTCACCATCCTTTTCCTTCAATCTTTTTCTAAATTTTAACACCATCATACTAATCTGTTGATCACTTCTTAAGTATATCTAAATTAAACTTCACTTCCTCGATAATTTCATCACCAATTCCAACTCAAAATAATTTACTTGATAACTCATAAATCATAATCTTTCATGCATCATAATCAAAACAGAACTATCATTCACCTTCATACATATAATCCTAACTTATCAATTTCTAGAACACTCCTAATATACCCATTTTTTTGCATAGGTACATCATCATTTACACTTCAAATCTCAACCTAAATCATCTATATAATCCACTATTTTCAAGCATAAAAACCAAAACAGAAACCATACATTCATTCATCAAATTCCAGCAGATAACACCAACCCTACATATCACTCATCTCAATTTAATCATCATGAATGTTTCTATTTTAACATGCCATAGAGATAAAAAATCACTTACTTGTTCAGCTCAAAAACTCCTTAATCTTCAAGATAACTATCCCTTTAAATATGCAAGGATAAGGTATACTCCAAAAACAACGTGGGAACATAAGGGTTTCAATCGCAAGGTGAAGGTTAAGAAATTATTTTGGCAAAAATTTAAGGGATAGGGAGATTGTGTGAGTGTGCCGTTGGTAAAAGAAAGAAGGAGAAAACATAAGATCAAAACATGGAAAAAGGTGGTCTTACAACTATCAGAGACATGGGTGTAGGTGTGTGGAGGAGAAGGTGGACACATGTTATTCCAAGTGTGATGCTAAGACCTAGCTATAGGTCTTCTACTTTAACTTCCATTTGTCACTCCATAATTAGTCCATTTGTCTCAAAATCACTAGGACATTTGTCACCCATTTAAACCACCATTTTTCACTCATTTAATCAAGCCATGTGTCACCCTATTACTAATGTCATGTGTTAATATTTCTTAGGCTTGACCACCCTAAGTTCCCATGTATCAATTAGTTTTCCCAATTAATATTTTTCCTAGACTAGATGCACATAACTCGTCATCAATCACCCAATTGTGACAAAAATTCCAATTCACTAATTGTAGACCATTAAACCATAATTCAATACATGATCAATTCACAATCACGAAATCACAACATAAACATTTAAAATCTTTCATATCCTAGAATAAATCAATTGAGTGCATAAACTATCTTTGCAATGTGTAGTAAATCATAAGTTATGTATATATATGAATATGATTCATGTAAATGAAATGCACTTCATATATTCTCATATGATATGACTCATATGAATTCATTTAGCAGTTTAATTCCTAAGTGTAGGAATGGACTATTACATCATGAGTGCAATAACATAATTATGATCAACTTTGGATAGAAGAATTAGATCGTATACAAAACAAAGGTTAGTGATCTTAAGCTTCTTACATCTAAAATGAAATCTGAAATGTTTAGTTCTCTCCACAATTCTACTAAGAGTCCCGTTGAATGCCTCCATAACTAGAGAAAAGAGATAAGGTGAGATTGGAACACCTTGACAAATTCCTTTGTAACTTTTAAAAGGCTTATGATCGGGTTCTTTCGACGTGTGTAAGTTTTAATTAATTAACCTCGATAATTCGCAAGAGCACGAGTCATTTGAATAGTACCTAAGGTGTTGATCTCACGAGGAGGGTTAATCTAATCCTAAAATCTAAGGCCAGAACAATTTGTAAAAATTTAAACATAACCAAACTAAAATGAGAATTCAATTCAATCAGAATTAATCATGAAAATATTAACAATTTAGCAGTTTCAACACACACTCAAGAATCAACCTAAAGGAATTACTTATTGAGAGAAAGGGAAATTTACCTATCTTTAACACTAACCTAATTGATTATGAATTACTGGATTATTGGTTCTAAACGATAATAAGATTGATTACTTTCTCTCGAGTTATAAACATTAAACCTATATTATAAACCCTAATCAAATTATGGAAGTTGCAAATTTTGAATTCACAACCTATCCAAAACCCTAATTAGATCTGAAGTTGTCCAATAAACTATCAAAAACCTATGCAATATCTCTGTTCACATATTTTTACCGATTTGATTTAATTCTTGTTCTATTAAATCACCTAACTCTTGTTAGCCAAATTTAATTATTTTTTATTCGATTCACCCTCTCAGTTTATTATCGAATTATGCACATCTAGAATTAAATAATAATAAATCCAAATAACACATAAAGAATCAAATTTCATTAAATTAAAGATAGAACCTTAAAGGTGAGTGTAGAAATATCATCAACATCCAAAAATCCTATCATCAATTGTTATTCCATATCTGTACAATAATAATATTGAAAATAGCAGGAAATATGAAATTAAACAGACAAAGGGAGGCAACGACGTCAGAAAACTCCTCATATGGGAAGTACATCAAGTCGACTTCTTCTCGTCTTCTCTCTTCCTTCTTCTCTTTCTCTATCTCTCAATAATTATCTCTAGGATTTCTCTAAAAGTGGCTGATGCAAAAGCTCATTTCTGCCTCTTTGTCTTGTACTTTAAATATCCTCTATGTTATAAGCAACCCTATGGTTTTTTCAGGTTTCAAAAGATTCGAAAAATCCCGTAAAACTTGACGTTTTTAAGTGTCTGTGCGTCTGCTTGACGTATGCCACGATTGTGGGCCACATCCGAGCCTTATGTCATCATTATAACAAGCAAGCCATGATCGTGGGCCATGTCTTAGGCTTCTTTCACAATTATGGCTTGTTGTGTCATGATCATGGGCTGTTGTTTTGGCCTTAGTGTCTCCGAAACTTCTCCGTTCTTCGATGTTGACCTTAAAATACTAACAAACACATCAAGGTACCTCAAAAACATAATAATTAAGCTCAAAGGCTTGTACTAACCCATAAAACACATATAATTAAACGTTTGAATTAACTAACACAATTCTAACCTAAACACATATTAAATGATTGAATTAAAAATTAAATACATATCAAACTAAACCCTAAAACATGATGCAATTCAAACCTATCAACTTACAAGGCTGTCCATTGACCAACTCTTTGGTGAAGGAGGTAGAAATGCATTGTGAGATCTATTGTACAAACTTATCAGGAAATTCCAAAGCATGTAAAGTGATTAAGATGAGATTCCAATCCACACTATCATAGGCTTTTTGTCAAGTCTACTTTCAGTAGGCAATTCTTACTACTACTCTTTTTAGCTTAAGTTTTAACCCATTTTAAAGTAGCAATATGTCATCTCCTATGATCCTACCTAGAATATAAACCCCTTATTATACATCAATGTATTTGTAAAGAAACAATTTCAATCTTTGAGCTAGGATCTTTACAATAATCTTGTATACAGTGTTGCAACAAGAGATAGGTCGATAATCAAAGAAAGAAGACTACTTACCAGCCTTAGTAATGAGAGTTATAAAGGTATTATTAATCTCTAAGAGTATCTTCCCTTTATTGAAAAATTCGAGAACAACATTGCTAACTAGATGCCTAGTGAGAATATAAGAATTGTGGATAAAACAGGGGTTAAAGCCATAAGGACTAGGTGCTTTGTGTGGATTAAGAGATCTTAGAGAACTCTCAATATCTTATATAGTGATAGGTCTACGAAGAGAATTAACTTCCTGTCAAGTAATGCACTCTCTTATGATTTCTTTCAATACTATGCAAGAGGAATTCACATTTGTAGGAGTGTTTAGTAAATTAGACTAGTCATAAGCACCTTGAAACAATGAGGATTGAGTGTTTAAATCTTAATTATTATGTTGCAAGGAGGCAATCTTATTGTTGCTTCTCCAGGAAACCATAACTCTATGAAATAGGTAGTGATTCCGTCCCCAATTTTCATCCACTGCAATCTTGATCTCTATCTTATAAGTGAATGATCATATAAAAGAACTTTAGCAAAATGCTGCATAACTATCCTTTCTTTTGTTAGAAGAGATTTCAAAGAGGGGCTTCATCTGGATCCTAATCCGAATGTTTTCTGAAGCATCTCTGGCACTTTTAAGAAGATGATGAGTATTTCCTATATTGGACTAATAAAGGATTGAAGTTAACAGAAAACAGATGAATCAATATGGCATAGTGGTCTAAAATACTAGGATTTATGAAGTAGGCGAAGCTATTTAAAAAGGTAAAGAACAAGCATAACCCTCAAAACACCTGTCAAACTTTTTCCTAATCAAATTAACTCCATTTTGCTTATTGCACCAAATGTAAAAGCATCCATTAGATGGAATGTAAGTAAGCTGAATATCAATTATGCACTGTCTTATATTCAAGCATAGATTGCTAATTGATTTAATGCCATCTACTTCATTTGTGGTAAGAAAATCATTAAAATCCCTTATTGTTAGGCATAATCCTAAGTTAATAAAGAAACGTTCTCTTATATGCATAGTTTTCAGCATTAATGAATGAAACCATAATTGATTAACTAGAATATCTAAACACCACTTTAAGATCCATTAGCTGGTTAGATGATAATTTGGAATAGAAATAAATAGTAGATGAATCATATAGCTCCGAAATTCTTCCATTAATATGATGAGCATGATTGGACATTTGGTTCCAATTACTTAGCAAAATATAAAGCACGTTACAATTGAACTCTTTCATATGAGTTTACAAAATACCAATAATTAGTTCTTTATTTTGAGTCAGTAAAATCTTGATCAAAAGCTTTTTATAGGGGACATTGGCCCCCTAATGATCCAAGCTACTATAACTATGATTGTAACTCCACTCTTAGAGTTTTTTTTCTTCCTATTGGATTTTCTACTGATGACAAGGTCAAAATCCTACTGAGGTTCCTATATCTGATATATGTGTTTGCTTAGATTTTGGCATTCCTCTCTAGTTGTTTCAACTATAGTAATGACAGGATCTTCATGCAAAAGCTTATCAAGAACTATTTCTACATAGTTTGAATTATCAGCTTCTCTATCAGGTGTAGTAGTTACAACCTGCACTACATTAGTATTGATTAGTCTCATTACCTTTTGGTATTCACTAATTTTGAAGACCTTTCCAGTTGGTTTCCATATTTTGTAGAAGTAAGTCATCGTTTCCATACATAAGAGACCTTGATTTGGTCTTTAAATGGTTCCATGTTCTCATTTAATCGAACCGCAGGAATGGTTTCAGGAAGATAAAAGTATAGATGTAACAAGCATACAAATTTTGGCAAATTGGATTCTTTTAACTTTTGCTATTGCTTAATCCATGGATATAGATTTTGCTATAAAAATTACCATGTGACTTCTACCAATTATGGTCCAACACTCCAAGGGAATTCTATGTATGCAAGCCCAACTTGGTATATGTCCCTACTTGATATCATCCGTCTTCATTATGAGCCTCCAAGTCTATAACAAAAGTGGATTGTTATTGACATGCCATGGACCTGCTTGCAATACTTTCTTAGCATCATTAATATTTAAGAATCTGAATAAAAGCACATTGTCACTGTTAATAAGTATAGCTAGTAGTCTATGGACCTTCTAGTTATGCATTGCCCACTATTTCATCATTAGAAAAGCCACCCTTTTGTCAAGGAAAAGAAGAAGAAGTGTTGAATTCCATTTGCTAGCTCTAGCTTTCAGTACATCAGAAGGAAAGGACATATTTATGGTTTTTAAAGGAAACATTGGGAGGTTAAAATTTGAGTTTGAGTTCAAGTGAAGAATCCACAACAACCTAAACCTAGGTCTTCTTAACAGGCATAATGTCAATAGTAGCATTCAAGGAAGTTAAGTTAGTGTCAAGAGAAGAAGAATTTGAAGGTTAAGAGGTTGAAACTAATGGTGGGAAGTTAACATCAGTCATGGAGGGAAGTTAATGACTAGTGAATAAAGAGTAAAAAGAGAGGTTAAAGGGAAACAACAGTAAATATAGTTGAAGACAAACACAGAGAAGCAAACCAGAAGTCCAAAGAAAGAGAGAGGCTTGAGCAAAAGTATGAGAGAAAAGAGTTTACAGGAGAAGAAAGTAGAAAGCAGATGACAAAGACCGAGACAAGTAAGAAGGAAGAATACAAATGAGCTGAGTCCACGTGAGGAGAAAAACAAGATGAGAATAGGCTATGGTGAGTGAAGAAGACAAGTGAACAATGAATAAACTAGAAAAGTGAATAGTAGATTAGCAGAGGGCAACATTGTGTTCTTTTTCTTTTATAGATAGCTTAATTGGTAGCCTTTGGACATGGTAAAAATTCCATGGAGGTAGATCCATTATCCTAAAGTAACTAGAAAAAATCCTTTACTGTTCTCAACTAATATTATTTGAAAAATCCTTAATAAAGGTAGAATAACACTTTTAAAATAGTTATTAGATGGCATTAAAATAATTAATTATTAATCGTCGAGAACTAATATAACTAGACTCAAATAATGTAGACACAAAATTCATATTCGATATCTAATTAGAACATTATAAAGTAGATGAATTGAATTATAAGAGAAAAAACATGCGTAGAAAAGTTATTCAAAACTACTTCACGTTTCCAACATGGGGTTATGATGTATTGTTAAATTATAATATTTGTATATAGATGTAATTTGTTTAATTGTAGAACTTAAGACAAAATTTAACTTTAATTTATTAAATAGATATAATTTAAGATTATAATTTGTATCGATCATCGATATATTTGGAATTTTAATGGGTAACTTATAAACAATGGTTGAAGAAAGAAAAAGGAAATTTAATCAAATTAAACCTTACTATAAAGTTTGAGAAATAATATTTGACTAATAAATATCAATTTTAGATAATTAATTTTATTAAAACTATTTAGTGCTTAATTAGAATTTTTATTTAAATTAGATTAAATTACCAAAAATTTTGAAATCCTATCTATATTAAAGAATCGTATGCTGTATAAAAGACAATAATCTTAGTATATTCCTTTCTCCACCAATTTTATAATTCTTTCAACTGTTTTTATACAGATATTATTTGATGTGAAACAGAAGTACAATTGTAGTAATTTGCGCATAACATTTCGAATTTAAAAGAAGATGCAAAATTTGGCAATCAAACTTCATCGTAAAATACACTTATATACTTAAGCTTTAGTGCAATTATAATTATATGAACCAAGTGATCTTAACTTTATAAAATCCTAATTTTCTTGTATTTTATATTACAATGAGATGACTTCCTAATTTTAGGCGGAATCACAAACTAACCATCCATTAAACTCCAAAAGTTCCTAAAGAAATCTTGAAATCAACTAACAAGCATTAATGTTAATACTTGATTTAAGTGTATTATGCTATAGATTTTAGCCCCAATGTTAATAATAACTAAATGTAACTAAAATGTAATAGTAACTAAATTAATAATTTTATTGAGTGTCTAGCCTGTATAAATATTCCAAACATGGTGATGATTATAGTATGCTTTTACATCGATCTTTACAGTAGCTAGCGGACTTGCAAAGCAACGTTCAAAGCTAATCCACCAAGCCATTCCTTACTTCGTTTTTGTTTACTTTAAAACAAAGCTTAGAACCCCCACCCCTGAAGCTATAGCTGTATCCATCAACAGATATATATATAATCTAAGCTGATTTCCAATATTTCGAAACAACATCATCATCACTCTGCCTGCTTAGAGAAGGATATCCATTCAACGTTTTCTTTTGTTCTGATAACAATGCCAATCTATTCTTCTGATTCCGACGATGAAGTCACTCCCAAAGCGACAAAGCTCTTTGGACGGCAAAGTCCTATCCATTCTGTTCTTGGTGGTGGAAAAGGTATCTGTAACGTGTACACACACACATACACACACTCATATATATACACACACACACACACATATATATATGTAGAATATAGATGAATATAAGTAAAAAAATTAAAAACAGGAGTAGTTTTGCCCTTGGGAAAGGTACTGACTCTCTGCAACTAATTTGCCACGTTCTTGGCTCTATAATAAAGATATTGTAATGTTTAAAACTATTATATGCAAAAACATTTTCCTGAGAAGTTGTTTTAGCCTTTTGGATTCTTATATACAGTTCAGTCAATTCTTTGTGGATGAAAAATTTGTAAATTTTTGTACATAGTAATTGTAATATATGCATATGTAGTTGCCGATGTGTTGCTGTGGAGAAACCGAAAAGTGTCAGCTGCACTTATGATCGGAGTGACGCTGATATGGTATCTGTTCGAGGTTGTTGACTACAACTTTGTGACTCTCTTGTGTCATCTCTCCATCACCGTAATGCTTGTTGTGTTTATCTGGTTCAACGCAGCCGATTTCTTCAATTGGTACTTACATTTAGAAACTCCAAAATAAATTGACTTCCATAATGATATTTTAAGATCATTTAGAAAGTTGATAACAGTGTGTTAAAGCTATTTTTATATGCCCGCACATAATTTAGTTATTAATATTCAGGACTCCTCCGAGAATCCCTGAAATTATTCTCCAGGAAAGAACATTCCGAGAGGTTGTTACCACAGTCCATGCCAAATCCATTCAGACCTTGGAAGGACTTCATCATATAGCATGTGGAAGAGATCCTGCTCGTTTCTTTCTGGTAAACTCTACAGCTTATAATTATATAGATATATTTACTAGGTTAAACCCCAAATATCATCATTTTATATGCTAATTATAACTTTCTCTGAACTGATCAGGCACTTTTGGGCCTATTCATATTATCAGTGATCGGAAACTATTTCACCTTCTTAAATTTCCTTTGTTTGGGTACGGAGAACTCGCTGCCTTTCGACATTCTTCCTGGTTATTTTGATCTGTGAGTCTGCTAATTCTAAAGAGCTATACTTTGTGCACTTGAAGGTTATGTTTGCCTGCAAACACTGCCATTCCTGTACGAGAGATACGAGGAAGAAGTTGACAACTATGCAAGTAGATTGAACCGACAAGTGATGAAATTATATAGAAACTTCAATTCCAACTTTCTCAATAAAATCCCAAGAGGGCCAGTGAAAGAGAAGAAAGTTCGATAAAGAACAATAATGGATCCATATACACTTGTATATAAACCAATGCAAATATGGCATATGCCGCTGCAGATATTATGCATTGTAATGTATACGTAATCCATACAGCAACTTAGATTTTACTTCCAATAGAAATTTGAAGTTAGCATTATTCATATTTACGCATCCACAGTCTATACTGCATATAAATAAATTGCCTTACACGTTAAGTGTAACGCCGGACTTTCGGAGCCCTTTTGTGTTGTTCTGTATTTGGAGATACTACTGTATATTGATATACACATGATTGTATATGAGTTCAAAGATGTAATTGAATCCTTTTGGAGTGTATGCTAGTGATATATAATATTATGTGCCCTTACCTGAACTTAGAGTTCATTGGTATGCAGAATCTTGGAGATTTCCGACATATGAGCTTTTAAATGTGTAAAATCGAGTTCATTAAATGGATATGACCATGGTGGTTAAATTAAATATGTTCTAATGCCTTAGAGGTGATTATATATGATTTATAGACTTATCGGACACTTAGAAAGCTAAATTGGAAAAGTTGATGTATATAAGAGCTTATTTGCAAATAGTCAAAAGTTAAAGGACTTAATTGTAATTTTTCAATTCTTGGAGGACCAATTCTTAATTTTATAAAATTAAGGAGCTTAATTATAATTTTCAAAATTCCAAGGATCAAAATGAAAATAAAAGTTTTGGTGATTCCCAAATTTTTGACTTAATTGCAAATTTAGGAAAAGTTTGGAGGGTATAAGGGTAA
>JANSVA010000007.1:14305023-14320520 GCA_025504915.1 Erythroxylum reticulatum | reverse complement strand
AGGACATAATCATGTTTGACTCTTTTGGCCATAACTTCATCATCCAACCTCCAAATGAAGTGATTATTGAACCAATAGATTCCTAACATATTTTTATATCTCTCTATAAAAATGGGTAGCCTTTGGTGTTGATTTGAAAAAGATTGATGGAAAGAAATTGAGGAAATCGATTAGAAGAGCATGACTTGGTTATGAGCATAATTTGGCTCTTTAATCATATCTTGATCTATATCGATCAAGTAGGAAACCTTTAGGATGTTATAAGAATGAAGTTGAACTGGTGTTGGATATTAATATTCTATGGAAATAACCTTATAGGATAATATGCTCACGTCTTATGATTCTGGATAATTGGGCTCCAGAAACGGCTTCTAATATCTTGTGGTATCAGAGCTTAGGCTTTTTGGGTTCCTAGGTTGAGAGTGCATAGTGGTATGAATTGTTATGCTGTGTGATTACTTGTTTGCATTGTAAGTTAATTTCATTAAGTAACATATATATCATGCATTCATATAGGAAATAAGATTTAAAATGAAAGTATGCTAAAAGATAGTCTTATTGAAGTAGTAAAATGCCACCTCGTAAAAGAACACGAGGAGTTTTGTAAGGATCTATTGCACTTGATTCCTTACCATTAGAGAAGGGTATTGATAAGTATAGAATCCCAGTAATTGCAACCACATAAGTCACATGTATGAACTTTCTTTAAGACTTTAGACTATTAGAAACAATGAGAAGAATGGTGTTTTGTTAGAGTGTAAGATAAGGAAAGTTGTGGATATTCAAAAATAAGAAATATTACGTAGTCCGATATGTTAGACATATATTTTGTATTTGTGGTTATGTCAGCAAATTTGGTAATGAAATTTTGTTGTTGATATGTACTTGAATTGACCAGGATGTGAAAATATTTTCATGAATTGACTGAAAAAAAAGAGATAAAAATAGGGGTGGAAATGACAAGATTTAAGGTGCACAAGCAAAGTGGAATTGAAAAGTTGAACTTGGAATTTATGATCTGGTATAAGATTGTGCTCGTGAATTTGAGATCAGAATTTCAAGATGGCTATGTGTCTATAATTCTAAATTGATTAAGAACGTATGTATGGAAAATGAAACAAATGATAGTGATATATGCAGGAGTTCTCAAGGTTATGTCGACCAGTTATTATGAGTACATGCCTGATAATGTGGTTACATTGGTGACTAATGTGATTAGGTATATATGAGATTTATATTTGTATATGATATAAGAGGTAATCTATGATCCCTATAGTTAAAATCATGAGATGAATCAAGAGTAATGTGATGGAAGTATGGTATAGGTGATTATGTTGAAAAGGTAACTACTATGGAGGAGTATTTTTAAATAGTTGTAGAATATTCAGAGGTTGTTCAGAATTAATTGCGATTGACGTATCATTAGCATGAGAAATAAATTGGTTACCTGATGAAATTACTTTTAAATATAAGATGTAATGATCTTGATAGTACATGCCAAAATATAAGAGCAAATGAATATGCCTCTTATTTCATTGAGTTTTATTATAAAGGATATTTTAATCATTTAAAGTGTGACAAAAATTGAAATACCATGAATAGTTGAAATTGATCATATTGAGGTGTTAAGAATGGTTGAAACAATATTGATGATGATAGCAATTGATTTATAAAGATTGCATGAATAGTATAGATGATAGTAGCAAGAAATATTCTTTCAAAGAAGAATTTCATTGAATTAGGTTACACAAATCAGATAGTTTATATTGAGAATGATTAATGAAGGAACAAATCAGAAATGAGTATGTAATAAATCAAAAGTGAATATTGGAGTCATATTCCTAATGGAGACTTAAGTATAAGAGGTAGAGTATGTTAACGAGAATGTATGTATTTTGCTTAATTTAAAGTATCCAACTATATGAGTGGATTTTTGGAAATTGAGGTAACATTATTGCTAATGTAAGGAGAACTTAGATCCACATTATAATCTATGCGAGTATGCACAAGAGATATACGTTAGATTTTGATGAACGTGTTACCAACAAAAGAAGTTAAGTTTGCAAATAAATTGAAATATATGGATAAACTAGTATGAATGAGCAAACATTAGGATAAGTCGATGTGAAATATGAGGAAATCTAAAGAATGGAGAAAATAATTTAAGAAAGGTAAGTGAATTAGGAAATTGAAAATAACGTGAGATAATATTGTCTCATTAAGGAATTAGTTATTTAAGGAATTATGAGAACTAATCTTGGGTATATGGAGCTTTGGAAATATTTGTTCGAGTTAGGAAATGCCTCGACAGTACTATGGTATTGAAGATTAAAGCGATCAAAGCAAAATTTAATGATATGTAAATGTATTCGAAAAGTTGGGAAGAATAGTTTGAATACTTGAGGAAAAATGTGTAAATCGTATGAGTAATGAAAGTAAAGAGAATTTTCAGGAATTATAACACCGATATTAATTATATCATTTGGATTTGGATATTTTATAGTATATAATGATGTTGTATAAGAGATTAGAATAAATTGAATGCAGCATAATAAAGTGATTTTATATGCATGGAGACAATTGAAACCTCACGGGTTAATAATTTGATACATGAATTGAAACTTGCTGCAATAGTGATCGCTTGAAAGTTAGAGACATTATATATACAAAAACGTCTGGAATATATATAAATATACATATCATTAAATTTTGAGGTAGTTAATGAGTTAAGAGAATTGAATACGAGACTGAGACAATAGATAGAAATACTGAAAGATTAGGATGGTACAAATGAGTACTTTCCAGTAAAGTAATGTTATATCTAATACATTAAGCAGAAATCCCAACAACAGTGAAGCATGAATTCAGGTATTGAGGTTATCAGATCTAGTGCCAAAAGGAGCATAGAATGTGGAGCTGAATTTTGGGCAAATCAGAGTATTAATTTCTATGGAATTAAAGATCACTTTCATATGGAAGGATTAACAAAGCCAAAATTGAAGATTCAAAAATTGAGAATCTTATTGAGGAATTGAAAACGGATCTGAATTCTGAGTTTGAATTGGAAAATGATGCTTTGTGATCGAAATGAGAAGTATGTATACCCGATAAAGAAGATTGAGCAAATAAATGACTAGAGAAAGCACAAATAATAACTTAAGCTATACATCCTAGGAGGAATGCACCGAAACAACATTTAGCGGCTAAGAATGTAGACTCAAATAACTAAATGTTTGAATTTGCTGACGGTCTTAACTGTTAGAGATATGCTTAAAGCCTATATTTTGAAGTTCATAGGAATATGAGATGAATGTACATCTTTGATTGAATTTAAGCATCACAATCATTATCAAAGTGATAACATTAAAATACTATGCGACATTATACGAAAAAAAGAGTTGTCCACCTCTTTATTTGGATGAATAGGGACAAAGATGGTTAAAGGCCATAATCGATTCAAGATACTATTGATTAGTGAAATTGATCTACAGAAAAAAAAATAAATGACTTAAGAAAAAAAATGAATGAATTAGGTGGATTAAGACCAAAGGTATGGAATACAGCGAGATAGACATAAGAGTTAAGCGTACTAACACTATAGAGTTGTGAACTATGAAGCAAAGGATGAAATGTTTATGAGAGGATCATGTTCCCAAGGTGCACTTAGATTGAGTGCAAGATGTGCTCAGATTAGGATAAACAAGAAACTAAGCTTGAATTGTATTGGTCCATATATAGGTATTAAGGGCCGAACCATTGACTTATGAGTTAGTATTATTAACAAAGAAGTTTCAGATTCATAATGTGTTATATGTGAGTATGCTAAGAAACATCAATATGATATGATGTTGGTGTTATCAACATAGGAAGTGGAAAAATTGTGAGTAATCGAAAACATAATGAGGAACTGGTTAAGAAAGTGAATGACCAAATAAGTGATTGAAAGACCTAGTGAGTCTATATACTGTAGTCATTTGGAAGAAATTATTTGAGTGAAGAAGTTACTTGGGAGACTGAGGAAAACATAAGATAGCATTACCTCCATTTTCTTGATCACTTAGGTAAGAATTTCGAGGATGAAATTCTTTAAGGGGGAGAATTGTTGGACCCCGAACTTTTCTTGGAAGTCAGAACTATTAAATAAAAAATTGTTGGTGATTATTCATGTGTAAAGAAAAAGGAGAATTCTTGAATTTAAAATGAAGTAGAAAATATGGTTTAGGTAAAAGATGAGTTATATGTGAAATGTTGGAAGTTAAAAGTTGAACAATGTAGTTGAAACATGTTCGCTGAGTATGCTTCGATTTTTTTGGCCATAACTTTTGCTTTAGTTATCTAAATGAGATTATTTTTGATTTAGAGTAAACTAGAGACATAGGAATACAAATTGTCTGATGAAATATAGTTTTAATTCAGTCTTTAAGAATTTAAATTTTTAGATGGAAATTGAGCATAGAATACTATTTAAGCATAAGAATAGTACAAACATGTTTGGAGTATAATCTTTAGATTTCTGAACCAAATTGAATAATTTTGGTGTCATCAGAAATTTAAGACAACGAGGAACAATTTTGTTTAAGAAAGTATTATCAAATTTCTTCATTTACCTTATCACAATGATCATGAAAAATTGACCCGAAGGTTTGGAACTTTGGAAGGATTTAGTTAAGAAGTTAAAAGTATAAGTTATTAGTTTTAATAGATATAAGGGCTAAAATGGGAAGGAAAAAGTAAATGAAGGGTAAAATGGAAAAAATATCAAATAAATGGTCTTGAAGTAAGAAAGAAAGAAGAGAATCGTGAGAAGCTAAAGAGAGAAGAGAGGGAAAAACGTGGAGAGAAGAAAAGAGAAGAGAAGAGTGCGTGGAGTGTTAGAGAAGAAGGAAAGAAAAAGATAAAAAAAAGGAAGAATTAACTTGTTAAGGTAAGCTTTATTTTGCTTCTTACTTTGTTAGAGAAGGAGTTAGAGAGAGAAAGGGGTTTTATGTTGAGAATGAAGGGTTTGTGTTGGAAGAAAATGATAAGAAATCCACTTGATTTTTAGGGTTTCCAAACTGGGTTTTAGTCTTTCTAACCTAGATAGACTATGGCATGTCAAGTTTAAGTTTGATTTTTATCATTTGTGATTTTCAAGCTTTATAAAGTTTTATGGGATTGTTGTGTTGAATGGGAAATTGGTTTGTTTTAGGAAACCAAGAGAACCCTATCTAAGACTTATTAGCTAAATGTCATTCCACTAAAGACAATTAGTTGAACTCTTAAATTACTAAATATTATGAGAACTCATGTTTCAAATAAGATGTCCAATTACAAGTTGTAATATAAATCATAATATAGCCATCCACACAATAAAGGGTCAAATTAGCGCTTTACCTTTATGTTGGTTTTTCCTTTTAGATCCCTCGTTTTATTCTATATGGTGATCAACGTACAAGATCTCATCTTAGTATTAAGACTTGATGGGTAGCTAGTCCATCAAACTACTAGCACCATTTTAATCACCAATCTCTATAAAACATCTAGAAGTGATGATACCACTATAAACTCTTTATTTGAGTGAATGTTCCCTAATACATATTTCAATTAATAATTCCAACATGCATTGTGAGGCTTTTTATGGTTACCATCAATACCTTGATTGATGTGAAGAATGGGAAATTGAATATGATTGTTTTAAGAGAAACAGTAGAATTTTCAATTTTAATGGTAAACACATTCTTACTATATTGTTTGTGAAGAATGCTCTCTTACTTATCAATTTAGTTATGCAGACCTTGTTTTTCATTATAGGAAGAAGAAGAAAAGAAGCTGGGCTTGGTGAAAGAAATTGATAAATGTTGTCATCAATTGCTAGACGATGCAACTAAGGGAAAGGTTATCAAATTCTTGGAGAAAAATCCCAATGAAGAGAAGAAAACAATGGAATCAATCACTTTGAGTGATCAATCTTGAGCATGATGGTTGAGGTGTCCAACTGAAATACATTAAAGAAGCACTAAATGGGAGGCAATCCATATAATTTATGTTTTGTTTTTCAATTATTTGTTTATTATTCCTTTGTAGTGAAACTTCACAAATTCTATTTGCTTTATCTACACAGGCTTACTTTTCAATCTCTTTTATTTTTCTTCCTCGCAACTATTTTCCATTCGTCGATGTAGGATGCCATACTCCATACTGTATCAACGCAACCACCACCCACACTTCCTTATCATATTTTCATCCTTGTTCTTTTTATTATTTTTATTACTTGTTAGTTTAATGTCTTTTAGTTTTAATGCTTATCCTTATTCGTGTTATTTTATGTCTTAGATCCCTCTTTTACATTTTTGTTAACACATCAAGAATAATGTAATATTTAAATTTGGGGGGGGGGAGTATTAGTTATAAAAAAATATTTATTACTTGTGTGTTATCTGTATGTTTTCCCATTTAATAGTTAGAGATGCATGGTCATGACATAAACTTGATCAGGATTAGAAATGTATAATATGAGTGAATGAGTATACTTTCATGTTTAGACTGATTAACTTGGATTTCAATTAAAAGGACATTTGTTTGTTGTGATACATGAATGTCCCTTTTCTTTAGTAAGAATTTGAGCCCTTTTGAAATATTAAACACCAAATTCAATTATTCTTTGTTGAGAGTGTTCTTCATGATTAAGTAACTTTAGAGCTTGCTTGCAAATACTAGTTAAGATCACATAATTTTAAGCACACATTGAGATGATGAAGGCAATCAAGATTTACCTTTTTTACATAAAAAGCCACCATAATGTTACCTTTAGTGAACCCCCTTTAAGCTTAACATGAAAATTGTTGGGTTTTGATCTTGCATTAGATGCATCAAAAGTAGAAAACAGTAGCAAAAATATAAAACAAAACCCAAAAAGCCAAGAACTTTTAAGTGCCATTAGTTGTAACTTTAACAAAACATGAACTTAAGATGTGTACCTTACAATCTCCTTCGTTCTTTGTTTTGTTCAACTCTTCAAGTTGTCGTAAACCATAATGAATAAAGGAGGACTTCTCTAATGATATCCAAAAAGAGTGAAGCTTGAAACCTCTTAGGAAAAATGGCTAGAACACACACAAAGTGCTAACTTTGTGATGTATTCTTTGAGAGAGTGTTTGTAGAGAGTGAGAGAAGATGATGAACACTTCACCAAAAGTCTCTTGTGTTTACACAACAATTACACGAAATTTTAATGTTTCTTACACCCTTAGGCCTTCCTCTAACCCCCAACATCAATGGAGATTTAATGGGAATTAAGTGGCTTTTATTCCCACTTAATCTAGCATGAAACTTCCACCCCTTCTTTAAAGGGTAATTTTGTCATCTTACTTATTGAAAAGTGGTTTTTTCATCTTACTGATTAAAGGTTAATTTTTTCATCTTACCTAATAAGCAAGATTCACATGTGTCATATGATTCACAGTCAAATGACCCTAAACTACATTCTTGTGTAGCTTAGTCATGCATCTCTCATATCTTGGATCCCTATCCAAAACCATTTTACTCATTCTTTACATCTTCAATATGTGTGACCTATTAGGTTCTCAGTTATATTGGCCACTTGAATTAACAATTAATTCAAGAAAGACATTAGCGGTATTTAGCAACACGTAATGACCCCCATTTGATTGAAAAGTTAGTGGTTTGAATACGAACCGTTCCATAGACAATGTTCTCAAGAAATTGATCCTTTCACCATCTATACCCAACTTGGTTCAAAGTATGGTTGAAGTGTCAACTACCATTAGACTGACTACGTCACATCTAGCCTAAGTGATGTTAGTTCCTATCTCTGAGGCTCATTACTCAATTGGATATGTCACGGAAGATTATCTTGATGACGTATCCACTCTAGCTAGAGATCCTAAGTAATGACCCCTATAAGAGGCCGTGGGTATCATCTCCTTCTATCAAGAGTGGTGAATACTCTATTGGCTACTTGATTACCTTCGAATAACTCAAGCTGCACCCAATTACCACCTTATGAGCAACCTCTAAGAGACAACAAGGAATGGATTCAAAGTACATGATTAGTATCTAAGGTATCCTTGAGCACCTCAAATCTAAGGATATTTGCACCATTATTATGATGAGACTATCATTGTCATTAAAATAGATTATCCATATGATTATCTCATGGCAGGTCATCCAATGTTCTTACTACTCTTAGCAAGCATTCATATGTTAACTCTAAAGAACTTGTGGTTACAACTTATGAGATCCACTACTTGATCTAATCAAGGAGTATAACATGTGCTAGCTGTCTTGATTAATAATGTCCCGTCTTATTAATCCTGCTTAAGGTATACTAACTAAGAAGATGAGTAGATGCATATAATAAAAGAGGAAGTGTAATTAGTTGTGTATCTTCTGACAAACGCATACTTAGATTTGTTAGTTTGCGTTCACATTTTTGAAAAAGGCTTAGACGTCACCATTAATGACTCCCTATTTTTTAAGACACTTGTAATCTTTCTCTTTTGCACTAACCGAAGCCTTCTAAAAAATAAGGGGCCTTCTAAACTAAAAAGGGCCTACTATACTAAGAGAAAGTTTCTGAGGGATTAGAATAGAAGGATCTTGCTAAATGAAATGCAAAGACAAGTAGTTGAGAAAATTCATGCATAAATAATATCAGCAAGTTTGAAAATTTCAAGATCTTTTTTTAACACCAAAATCTATCTTCAGAGAGTGGCTTAGGGAAACTGTTAGCTACTTGATTTTCAGTGCAAACTTGTAAAAGATTAATAGTTCCTTCTAAAATATGATCTCTAAAAAAATGATGATTGATTTCTATATGCTTAGTCCAGGAATGATGCACAGGGTTTTTAGAAAGATTTATAACACTTGTATTATCACATAATATAGAAATTGAGAAGTTTATCAAAAAAATCTTGTAGTTGATGCTTCATCTATAAGATTTGGGAACAACAGTTGATAGCTACTATGTATTCCGCTTTAGTCATCGAAAGCGCTATGCAATTTTGCTTTTTGTTTTTTATAGGACCAAGATACTAGATATCCTCCAAAAAATTAACAGTGACCATTCATACTTTTGCAATCGACCTTACCACCTATATAATCTGCATCATAATATCCCACTATTTTAAATGAATCAATTTTTGGACACCATATTCCAAAGTCTATAGTTCCGTAGAGATATCGAAAATTCTTTTGACTATTTGAAGGTGGCTTTCTTTTAGATTTGATTGAAAGCGTGCACAAAGACACACACTAAGTAAAATGTTTGGTCTTGAGCTTGTAAGATATAATAGTGATCTAATCATTCCTCTATATTTTGTCTCATTTGTAACTTTGCCTTCTTCATTTTTATCAAGTTTAGTTTCAGTGTACATAAGAGTCCCATCAGTTTGGCATTCTCAAAATCATATTTCTTGATGAGTTCCTTTGTGTATTTGTCTAGGTTAATGAAGAGGCCTTTTTCAATTTGTCTGATTTGTAATCCAAAAAAGAATGATAATTCTCCCATCATGCTCATTTCAAACTCCTCCTAAATTAATGTTGAGAATTCTTCACAAAATGATGGATTAGTAACACCAAATATTATGTCATCGACATATATTTGCATTATGAATAAATCATTCACCTTTTTTTAATAAATAAGGTTTTATTGACTTTTTATTTTTAAAAGTTATTCTCAAATAGAAAGTTAACCTTTCATACCATACTCGAGTAGCCTTCTTTAGACCATATAGAGCTTTAGATAACATCATCATATAATTTGAATGGTTTTCATCATCAAAATCTAGGGGTTGCTTAACAAATACTTCTTTGTTAATGTAACCATTTAAGAATGCACTTTTAACATCCATTTGGAACAACTTGAAGTTTCTATAGCTTACAAAGGCAAGTAAAATTCTAATCGATTCCAATCTAGCAATAGGTGTGTAGGTTTCATCAAAGTCAATATCTTCCTATTGATTGTAACCTTAAGCTACAAGCCTAGCTTTGTTTCTCTACCTTACCATTTTAATCAAGTTTGTTTCAAATATCTAACGAGTTCCAATAACTGACTTGTTTTATAGATGAGGCACTAGATTCTATAGTTTGTTCTTTTCAAACTGACTTACCTTGTTTTTCATAGCTAAGACCCAATTCTCATCAATAAGACCTTCTTTAACAGATTTAGGTTTTAATTGTGAGATGAGAGCCACAAAGTTGTTCTTGAATAATGATCTTGTTCTTATGCTTTTAAAGGGATCTCCAAGAATATATTGATGTGTATCAAAACCTCTTTATTCTCTTGGTGTTTTTCATTGCATAGGCTCCTATTGAGATGAAGGAGCCTGTTCTGTTCTAGCTTCAGTAATGCCTTCTTGATTTTGCAATTCTAAGTGTATTATTAGAGTGGTTTAATTCTCTAATGTATTTTTAGGAATCAAATCATCATCTGAATAAGCTGCTATTGTCGATATTAATGCTTCATCAAATACCACATATATCAATTCTTTTATCTTCTTTATTCTATATTATAGCCCATAAAATAGCTTTTTTGATCATATCAAACTTTCCATGGTTGTCTTTTCCATTGTTTGGAATGAAATGCTTGCATCTAAAAGCTTAAAAGTAAGCAACATTTGGTTCTCTTCCTTCCATAAATCATAAGGGTTCTTTTTCATCTTACAAGACATCTGTTAAGAACAAAGCATGTCGTGTATCTCATACATAACATTTATTAAATATATGTGGCGGAAATTCAAATGAAACCTAAAAAACCAGATCTACTCATATATATAGATATAGAAAATAAAAACATGAAGTATAAGATGTTTACATACCTTTCCAAAAATCTCTTTCGTTCTTTAATCTTCTCTACATTAGGTTGTTGTAAACCACTATGATTAATGTAGACCGTCTCGAATGAAAGTCTATACAACAATATAAGGATGAAACCTCACTAGGGAATGACTAGAATTCTTTCTTTGTACTAGCAAAGATAAGAACTCATGTGAGAGTTGGAGAGAAAAAAGGGTGTATGTAAGAAAGAAACGGTCTTTATCTTGTGTCTTACAAAAATTGCTTAAATAATCTTTATTTTTTGCACCCTTTGGCGTTCCATAACCCCCATCACTAATAGAAAGTTATGGGAAGTTAATGGTCATGAATAGCATGCATTAATGGAGGTTAATGACCATGAATAGCATGCATTAATGGAATTTTGGCAAGTTAATGACCAAATTGGTGGGCATCAACAATTGTTTCTAATCCATTCCATGCAACGTTTTCTACCATAATCACATCACGATATAATCACAAAACACTCTCTCATATCTTGAATCACCATTCAATACCATTTTACTCATCCTTTGGATCTCCTACATGTGTGACCCATTAGTTTCCCCGTTATGTTGGCCATTTAAATTAACACTTAATTCAAGTAAGTTAAGAGTAGTATCTAGTAACACGTTATGACTCCTAATTAACCAGAAAGTCAGTGGTTTGACTACAAACCCTTTCATACATAATGTTTCCATGCTATTAATCCTTTCACCATCTATAGCCCACTTGGTTTAAAGTATGTTCAAAGTGTTAACTCCTACTAGATTGACTATGTCAAATGTAGTCCAAGTGATATTGGATCTTGTCCTGAGGTTCTCATTACTCTATGTATCATTAAAGACTCTCTTTATAACACATATCTTCTCTGGCTAGAGACTCCCGTGTAATGACCCTAATAAGAGGTTGTGGGTATCATCTCCTTCTATCAGGAGTGGTGAATTCTTTATTGGCTACTCAATTACCTCTAAATACCTCAAGCTGTACCCAATCACCACCCTAAGAATAACCCCTAAAAGGCACCGATGAATGGGTTAAAAGAAAAGGATCAGTATTTGAGATATCTTTAAGCACCTCAAGTCAAAGGATACTTGCACCATTGTTATGATGAGACTATCTATCACAATAGAATAGAATATTCATATGATTGTCTCATAATAGGTCAATTTAATGTACTTACTACCCTTAGTAAGCATCCACATATTAACTCTAAATAACTCATGTCCATAGGTTATGAGATCTACTATTTGATCCAATTAAGGAATATAACATGTGCTAGTCTATCCGGATTAATGATATCCCATCTCATTAATCCTATGATTACAAAAAATTTAGATACTAACATAATTACACAAGATAGGAATCTCATTATCATAATCTCATTATGATTTCCTTGATGTTATGTTTTGTATCAAGGACTTCTTTCAATAAATTTAAGGTCAATATCAAATCCATACAAGTATAAACATCGAAACAATGAAAAAAGCATTTAAAAATGATTTTTATAATAAGTGCTAAAGGTGATTGTCTTTAGAGCACTTCTCTAACATTACTAACTCGTTTTCAGACAATTTTGATAGAATTCTTATGTTGGCATGCCCGAATCTCCTATTCCAATTAAATGAATCCATTTCTAATGAGACAAAGCATTGAACATTTTTGAGGACTTGTATTCTAGTTGAGCACATCTGATTTCTAGGACCAAGAAACATAATGTTATTATTATGAATATCGATAATTTCACAATGAGATGCATAGAAAATGACTTTGTAACCTTTGTCACTATTCAATGCAGTATACAAATGATACTTATAGTTGAAAGCATGTAAGTTAAAAAGATAAGTAAAATAAAGACAAACTAAACATAAAAGGGAACAACACAACCCAGACCAAAATCATAAACTAAGACTAGGAGAAAATCAATATTAAACATTAAGATTTGTCATATCCCTATTTGCTCTCCTCTAATTAATTAATTCAGTTTATGTTTGACCCAAGATTTCCTAAAATTCTAGCTACCCTCTCTTAAGGTGTAACTAAATATCACTAGTTAAATAAATTAGAATTAACTTTGGGATCTCTTGATGTGCAAAGCCTTTCCTAAGCATTTAACTAGATATGAAGCTATCCTATAGGCAATGTATTGATCTATTTAAATATTTTCCTAATAAATCAATAACTTGTTATTTATAGGTCTATTAATTGTTAACTCTCGTTGTACAATTAACACATATTGCTAAGCTCACTCTCTCGATTTATTACAAGGTTTAAGCATAATAAATAACACAAACATGTATATCATTAAATTAATAACCAAAGGTTCACAAATAGTTCAAACAACAAACCCTAAAAATAATTTTAGCCAATCACAATATTCATAACATCCCTAACAATCAAATAATCCATGATAAACATGTTAGAAGAGAAAGAAATTGAAATAAGATTAGATGGGGCAGCTCCTCCTCCTCTTTGCCTAAATCTGGAAAATCTAGATGACGGGTTACTCTTTGGTTAATCAGGAATGAAACTTGGATTCTACACCATCTCTAAGCTCTCAATCTGTCTTTTAGCTCTAGAAAGCAAGTTCCATAACTCTATAAGGGCTTTCAGATTCTCCTCCTTTTAAACTCATGAAAACCTAAAAAAATAAGAAACTTACATGTCTCTTGGACTTTTAGTTCCCACGATCGTCGAAATTATACTTGTGCTTCCCATGATTTTGGGTTATCTTGATAGAAACTTTCTCCATTTATTTCCCACGATCGTGGAAAACATGCCCTTTTCCACCGTTGTGGGTTCTTCTTTTTTACAGCTCTAGTTCTCTTCTCTTCTCATTTTTTGGTCCCTAGCTTAATCACAAAGGTGTACACCCTCCATTCCTACACCATAATGATCAATTCCTACCCTAAACCAATGTAAAACATAAAAGAACAACCATCAAGATCAAACTAAACCAAAACACACAAAAGAACAACCATGAAGGTTATGACATGCATTCTTACCATTCTTATTGTTGACATTACACGTGTGAGGATTTCGGAGCTCCATAGAATGGTGCTCCAAAATTTTAGAGCATCTTAAATACATATATCGAACAGATCATAATTAGTAGCAAGCATACTATCCACATCAAGTTGATAAAGCGAAGCCAAAGAAGTGACAATGTAAGCCATACCGAAATATGAGCTTTTCTTATTAACACAAAAATAGAACTTAAAATTTGATACAGTGTATTGATTTTAACTTTTTGATCCATACACCAAAGAAAGAAAATTTCTTTAGCAAAAAACTTCCTACTTTCAATTTTATTAAAAATAATTAAGCACATAAATTTGTGAAGCAGTAAGTGTTCAATGTTACGAATTAAGGTGTTCGGTGCATTCCTAGAGTTAAACATATTTTCACCTGTAAGACTTTTCCAATAGTCAACCACATAAAAATCATCATGATCATCTAAAAATTTAGTGTTTAATAAATGACTGTATAATGAAGCTTGTATACATGACTGCCTATTCTAAACGAGAATGTATCCATTTTAGGAATGCACAGTGATAAAAAACCCAACGGTCATCATAGGGTATATCAGTACATCACAACGAATTAAATGACCCTAACCAATATTTACAGCTAATCATTCAATATTATGCATCAAACCTAGAGTTTCCAACAATTCAAAATCAAAATATTGGGTAGATAATAATTTTTTATCTTTAAAGTCCCAAAATCACATACCTTCGTGATTGAACCCAAGTTTCTCATATAATTGGTGACATTTTCATGGTTTTTACTACACTTCTTGGCTCTTATTTTTAGACTTTATGTTTAATTTGACTCTTAAGTGCTTCCCTTTACTTTATATAGTTTGAGAGTAAAAATGTCACAAATTATTATCAATTGCACTAAATTAATTTTTCCAAGAACAATTGATACTGCAAACTACTATTTGTTTATTGTAGGACACTCAAAGAAGTAGAGGTAAGGAGTGAAACAAGGAGCGAAGGTTGAAAATGATAAGTCAACAAGTCAAGGCAACAGGAAGTTCACTGCAGCAAGAGGTGATGTTACACCGCGGCGAACTATAAAGAATTCAAGCAAAGACTCTTTGGGATAATTTTACCATGGCGTAAGATCACGTCGATGCGGTGAACTCAGCAGATTATTCAAGAAAAATTTTAGGAAAAGTTTTTAGCTGTGTGAAGTTCACGTCGTCGTGGCGGAGAAACCAAAAACTTCAAACAAAAACTTTCGGGAAAAGTTCACCGCGGTGAACCTTCGAATACCCCAACCATTTTTGAAAGTTTACCCACTATGCAACCCGATCCATAACCCATTTTTTTAAAAACCTACCTATTTTAGGCTATGAAGGGGAGATAGCTGACAGTTTTTGGAATATACACACTCACTCTCTCTACCTCCGGAAGACAATTTTGCTACACACCTTCATCCCCTCTCATCCACATCACTGTTCTGCTCCTTCGTCGACAGCTACTACCATGGATGCTTCCAGTGGGTTTTCGGTGGTGAAATTTCTTAGAGTTATGGTTGGCTAGGCACCTCTCTCGTCTTGAAGATGTAGCAATGGCTAGAGTTCAATGAGCTTCAAAAGGGAGTAGTTTATTCCATGTTTAGCTATATTGTTATGAACTCCTAGGTTTAGGATTTGTAATTTGTAGTTGAACATT
>JANSVA010000007.1:14286117-14296177 GCA_025504915.1 Erythroxylum reticulatum | reverse complement strand
CTCAAGAAGACAATTGAAGACTTAGGCTTTACAAGAGAGAAAAAATGATTGTACAATACCTAGAGAAACTCTATATTTAAATGCGAAAGAAAGAGAGCAAATACATCTATAACGTGAAGCTCAGACAACATCTTTCGAAGAGAAAGAAAGGATAGATCCTGGAGAGGCTAAGAAAGTAGATAAAGAATACTTTGTGAGAGAGACCTGAAGAGGATTTGCAAGTGCAAAAATAATACTTGAAAAGTTTAAAAGTATAGTGAAATCTCATACCAACTCTGAGGACTGTACGTAGCCCAAGGTTAAGAGTGCACCAATATAAAATCACAACATCTATTCTCTAAACCTTATCTTTTAATTTTATTTTTTTAAGAGAGTAGATAATAAATTGTTTTTGTGATCATTTGAATTTGTAAAGAAATTCCTAAAGTATAATATCTTTGAAGATTTTACACAATTCAACCCCCCTTCTTGTGCATTTTACATATTATACGTGATATCTATATTAACAAGTGATTTAGTTCACCGGCTCCCTTGGGCTCCTTAACCTAAACACCGATTCTTTTCATAATAAAAGTTAACAGAACACTCTCTGAGGGATCGACCTAGACTCACCACTGCTATAGTTGTATGTCTAGTTATTTTAAGTAGTATTATAGCCTGCTACATCAGTTACACATAATAGAAAATGAAATCAAACATAAATAGAAAGAAAAAATGAATAGAAAAAATATTTAATAATTATAAATCTCCCTTTATCTCCTATGAAATATTCTTACAAGTAAAGGATTAATGTTGTAATCTATTAGAACTTTTTATGATTTCTTCGTGTTTTCCAATTCTCTTGATCAATATCATCTCTTCTGAACATTTTCCAAGTTTGGAATCGTCTCAAAAGGTCTGCTCCTTTGGTTTGTCTTTGCTCTTGTCCTTTTATAGCAAAATATAGGGTTTCTAAGATATACACGGTCTGATGCACAGCTGTGTATCAAACTGTGTATCTCTAAAAACACTTAAAATCATGACTTTACAAGTTTTGAGGACTTATAAAGCTGCATACATGACAATGTATCTCTCAATCACTTCAAATATTAATTTTATGCAATGATTTCACCTTATTTCCTCAAATTTTAGTCTATGAAGGCAATTGTCACCTATAAATGCACTTAGATCAAATTAAATACCAAATATACAATAAAATATAAAATATTAAGAAAATATATTAAATATGAGGTATAAATATGGTCAATTATACATCTATCAAACATCCCCACACTTAAGCTTTTGCTTGTCCTCAAGCAAACCATAATCAGAATTATAAATCTTATAACATCCATCTTTCATCAATCTTAACATGTCCATTCATATTATAAATCATCATGTCATATTAATCAAATTAACATACAATTAGAATCAAATTGTCCTAAAATTAACTTCTTAAGTCATATTAATAGTAATCACATTAATATTTACATTGAAATCAAAAGCATAAACCTTTAGACCTTTACCAATATTTCACTTAATGCACTCAAGTTTTTAGGGTTCAAAGCATCAAAGCTTTCAAATCAATGCATAGTAGGAATCTTACCATTTGCAATATTATAATATATCCACCACTTATGTATAAACTAAAAACAAAAACCAAAAGGTCTTTGTACAAGTTGTAAGTATGAGGTTTAGGTATGGTATTATGAAGACAAAAAAAAAAGGTTAAATTGAAAGATTTTTACTAAAGAAAAATTACAATAAACTTGTTTACAATTATAAAGGTCCTTTTATTGCAACTCTATTAGTACCACGTACTTATTCATAATTTTTATTATATTTTTATATTGATCAAAATATTTTTTTTACATTCAGTACTATAATTAAAAAGTTAATAGACCTTTCAAGGTTTTCAACTTTCAACTAATCATGTAATGTAAATAATGTTTAAGGTTTAAAACAATTAAAAGGGTCCAATTAAAAATAGGATGAAGGCTAATATGTGAGTATGATTAGTGAAAAAGGCTAAGGCTCAACTTGGTTACTTTTAAAGATAAACATAACGTAAGGTAATTATTAAAGAAATAGGCTAAAATAAATTGTTGAATATAAGTGCCTTTATCACTTCAATTATTCTAATTTAATAAATCTGGCCCCAATATGTATAATAAAAGTAAGATCTAGAATTGTTCAACTATGCATGAACATATATGAAAGAAATAAAAGAGCTTAAAAATTTTGAAAATTTCACTATTAGGCTCAAAAGCTTACAAAAAAAGATTAGGTATATATGTGTAAATAATATGCAATTGCATTCAATTTGATTATATCAATGAATACTGAAAATATAACTTATAAAAGTATTTTTATTCTAACTATCATCTTTTTGCATACTAATTCCAATCAACATTCAACAATAAAGTAAAGTTTTGATGGAAAATTTTCAATTAAGTCAAAATATTAGTTTATAAAATTTTATAACAAAGATTATAATAAGCTTAAAGAAATCATTAAAATCATGTATAACAGCACAGATCACCTGCCCACATATATTGTCCGATTTGGGTAGCCCCTTGGGCCAAGCCCCTTACGGTTTTGCTCTTCCCACACTTGGGAAAATGCATCTTAGGGGGAGAGGTATCCATACCCTTATATGGCATACTTCTTTCTTCTCTCCAACTGATATGAGATCTCACACTCTCCACCCCACTTAAGGCCTAGCCTAGCTAGTACAATAGTTCGAGTACTGACTCTGATACCATTTGTTGCAGCCCAGACCACCCGCCTACAAATATTGTCCACTTTGGGTTACCCCTCGGGCCAACCCCCTCATAGTTTTGCTCTTCCAACTCTTGGGAAGACGCGTCTTAGGGGGATATATATCCATACCCTTATAAGGCATACTTCGTTCTCCTCTCCAACTGATGTGCGATCTCATAGTCTGAGGATTAAATTCCACTTTTTTCTTAAAATAATCAACCCTAGCACAATACCTCTCTAAGCAGTCAATCCCTAATATCACCTTAAAATCCTAGAGGTCGAGGGGAATAAGATCCGTCTCTAATATAACACCACTGATCTTTATCTCATAGGCTATATACACTTCATCACAAGCCATTTGCTCTCCAAGAGGAGTGACTACAATAAAAGGGGGATCCAACGGCTCAGGGGATGACTAATATCCTCTAACTCAGGTCGCAAACGTCTAACCTTACGACAACTTCACCTTCCTCGTCCAACCATCTATCATTATAAATTAAAGAAAAAACATTGTTTAATAAAATAGATCAAGCTAAGCATAGCTTATCTGATATCCCAAACATCCCAAGGAATGTCGACAAGTACTTAGATCAAGGTCAAAATCATCTGACTGTTAAGACATCAACTTAATGATCCAAGACTGAACTTCTTGTCTAAAGACTTTCAACACCCAAACTCAACTCCTAAGGCTCATGAAATTTTTGGAAATGGAAATAACACTTTTGAAAATGTAAAATCCACGATCTGATACCAATTTAATTAGAGTGTGAGATCCCACATCAGTTGGAGAGGAGAACAAAGTATGCCTTATAAAGCTATGGATACCTCTCCCCTTAAGATGTGTTTTCCCAAAAGTGGGAAGAGCAAAATCATGAGGGGTTTGTCCCAAAGGGCAACCTAAAGCAAACAATATCTATGGGTGGGTGGTCTGGGTTGTTACAAATGGTATCAGAGCCGATACCCGAACCATTGTGCCAACTAGGATGGGCCCTAAAGAGGGCTGAGCCTTAAGCTAGGTAGAGAGTGTGAGATCCTACATCAGTTGGAGAGGAGAACGAAGTATGCCTTATAAGAGTATGGATACCTCTCCCCCAAAGATACATTTTCCCAAAGGTGGGAAGAGCAAAACCGTAAGGGGTTTGGCCCTAGGGGTAACCCAAAGCAGACAATATCTGTGGTCAGATAGTCTGGCCTGTTACAAGTGATATCAGACCTGGTACCTGAACCGTTGTGCCAGTTAGGTTGGGCCTAAGGGGGTGGAGAGTGTAAGATCCCACATCGGTTGGAGAGGAAAACGAAGTATTCCTTATAAGGGTATGGATACCTCTCCCTCTAAGACGTGCCTTCCCAAGAGTGGGAAGAGCAAAATTATGAGGGGTTTTGCCCTAGGGGTAACCCAAAGCAGACAATATCTATGGATGGGTGGTCTGGACTGTTACAAGTGTTATCAAAGTAGGTACCCAAACCTCTGTGCCAGTTAGCTAGGCCTTAAGGGGGTGGAGAGTGTGAGATCCCACATCGGTTGGAGAGAAGAACGAAGTATGCCTTGTAAGGGTATGGATACCTCTCCCCCACGCATTTTCCCAAGTGTAGGAAGAGTGAAACCATGAGGGGTTTGGCCCTATGGGCAACCCAAAGCGGACAATATTGGTGGGCGGGTGGTATGGGCTATTACATCATGAATCTCTTCCCTACAGTAAAAGTTGTACATTATCTTCAATGTACACAATATAAGCATTTAAAAATAAGTGAGAGGGTTAAGTTTGGTACTTTCTTGAATAAGATATTTTTTCTAATGCATCTAACAGTGGACTACATTTTTGTAAAATATAAACAAAAGGGGATAAAATGATAAAAGAATATAAAAACAAAAAAATAAAAGTAACTAAGAAATATGAAAATAAAAGAACATAAAATAAAATATATCCTAATTCATTTGTTCCCTCCTATACAATGTTTTTTAATATCGATAGCTCAATATACCCTACACATTACCCTCATCCTGGGTCTATAATTAGTGGTTTGCTTCTACCCTTTTATCCACAAGGCATTTTAATAGCCTGTAAGTAAGCCACTTATTGCAAGATAATAATAAAAGCATAATTTATCAAGTTAAAAAAATCATATGGTTGCATTAATTCTCTTTTTAATGACAAACTATTAATAAAATAAGGCATAATGAAACTCCCTGAGTCTTCTCCTGATGCAAGTAGTTTGCTTGGAGGAAGTAGGAACCCTTCATATTTAAGATCACTACAAACACTTCACCGGTAGTTTCTGTATTTGGTTCCTCTGCCAGTTCTTCCTCAACCACCTTTGTTCACTCTTCCTCTTCTTCCTGGACAGAGGTTTCAAGCTTATCTTCTTTAATTATCTCCCACCACTTCTTTTCTTCTTCTTCTTAGTTATAGATCATCTCTTCTTCTTCACCTTCTTCTTATGGAAGCTCATTTCCACTCCTAAGGGTGATTACCATTCTGTGTTCTTTATGTTTTGATTCAGTAGTATCAGGCAAACTTCCTTATAGTTCATTAAATAATATCTCCATTTACTGGTTGATATGATTCATCATATTTTGTATATGTGCCTTTGTTTCCTAATGACTTATATTTGATTCTTGAATAAACTTGAGCATCATATTTTTCAAAGATGCAGTTACCTCCTCGCCGTCTTAAAATGTATTGTCATTCATAAAATCAACTGTTGTCTCTTCTTCGCTCTAAGATGTTAAGGAGCTCACATAATATAAAGTATTATGATTATCATATGTAGGTGAAGAAAGTCTCTCACGAAATTCATGTTGACTAGCTACTCTTTTGAAAAGGCATTCAATTAATTTATCTATAATACTTTCATATTGGTATTCTTGTTGTATATGTTCAGTTGGAGCATAGTCATTCTATCCATAAAGTTAAGGTTTTCTCCACATTGAGTTACATGTATTCTTGTATGATGGGCCTTGAGGTTAGTTGTACATGCTCAGTAACTCCTACATATACGTCAACACATAGACATTATTGTAGTAATTACTCCTAGAAATCTCACAACACGGCTAGACATCTTTTGAGCTACTGAAGAGGAAACGACTCTTTCTAATATGGTGATTTTATGTATTATGAAGATGTACCATTGCTCTTATAGTAGTACTATCTTCTACATGCTTCCATTATAAGTTTTGGTGATGATTTTAAAGCTTAATTCCTAAAATAAACCACCAACATACTGTTAATGTAGAGAAGTTCAAAAGATATTTAAATGAACAAGTTAGAACTACAATAAGATAAGTAAAAACAAAATAAGTACAAAAATATACAGAAAATAATGGCTAAAGTAATAACATTCAAGTGTTCCTAATATCACTATCCTTAGCAATGCACCAAAAACTTTATTGGTTATTTCTACACCAATATTAATATGACCGTAAATGCACAACATAAATGTAGATAGTACTAGTAAGTAAAGGTTGATCATACGAAAATAGTGATTACTAGTAGTTACCTTTCTCCTATTATCTAGTATAAGGATTGACTTTGGATTTTAATAAAAAAATTAAAAATTAAATAATGAAATTAAAGTAGGTAGCAACATTGAACACATACATGAAAGAAGTTACTTAGAAAATAATCAATATCAAAAAGTAGTGTTTGGCTTATGAATTTCCCTAAAACCCTTAAATAATTGACCTATTATAATGCCATTGTTTTATTGACTATTAAACTATGAAAATTCCTATCATATGCTAATAACTCACTTAAGACTATAAATAACTAATCTTAGAATTATCAATCAATATTATTTAGGTTAAAGGTGTTAGTATTGCTTTACCAATTTATGAATTCCACTATTAGGTTTGACCTTAATCTAGAAGATTTATGATGTTTTATCTCTAGGTTTGCAATTAAATACTTTTAATTGCAATATACTTATACATAAGATTTCTTAATCTCTATGTTATGAAATCAGCTTATTTACTAATATTCTAAATTTATTAGAACATATATTAAATGCATAATCTAATCACAATAAATCAATAAAAACAATTGCATTAAACAAAAGAATTAAAATATGTTATAGCACAAACTAATGTTCATCTCACCTAGACAGTGAAGATGTTTAGTTATACATAATAGAAACTAAAATCAGACATAAAAAGAAATAAAAAACAATTCATTAATTCTAAATCTCCTTTTATCTTCTATTGAATATTTTTACAAGGTAGAGGTTTGATATTGTAATCTATTAGATCTTTTAATGATTCCTTCATGTTTTCCACTTTCCCATATTAATATCATCCATTTTTTGGACATACATTATTTGATACATCGGCATGTATAATAATTTTTATCTCCAAAAACACTTTAAATCATGACTATACAGGTTTTAAGAGACTTACATAACCACATACAAAGTTATATATCTCTCAACTGCTTCAAATCTGTGTTTTATGCCATGATTTCTCCCTAATTCCTCTCCTTTTAATCTATAAAGGCAATTATCACATATTAATGCATTTGGAGCAAATTAAGTACCAAATATACAATAAAAATATAAAATATTAAGGAAAAATATGTCAAATATGAGTTATAAATATGGTCAATTATGCATCTATCAACAACCTATAAACACACCTCCCTCTTTAGCCTAAACCTCTCAATCGATCTTAGTTTATTGAATCTCATATCACTAACCCATTTAATTTGCTCCAAACTAAGATTCTGCATCAATTTAAACAACTTCTCATAATAGCTTTACGTTTCTCTACAAATAATAAAGGTGCATTAGTTATAATTGTATATCATAGTTTTACTTTATAAACACACCATATTGATATAATTTTATTCAGTATAAATTTTAGACCTTATTCTGAGCTGTCACACTTTTTGTTACTTTTCCCTATATCAAGAACTTCATCCCCAACATACATTTTCAAGTTTCATAATAAAAAAAGTTTATATACACTTTATTTTCGATTAATTATTAGTTCATTACCATGTTTTTCATATTGTTTACTTCTTCTTTCCATTTTATAGAGGAGATGGTGCTTTAATTATAGCTTTTCCTTAATTTTTTGGACTCTAATAATCAAAATATTAATGTCAACCTCAAATAAATGGAAATTATCACATAACACATCCCTTACGAAAAATGATATCTCCTTATAAAACATCATTAAGACAGGTTTACATATCACAAATATGAAACTCATATCATGGAAACCACAAGTCAATAAGACCAAAACCATATTGTGACCATCTTCATATCATTTTAAAAAATCCCCACTAATTTCCAAAATATAGGTCTAAATGTCTGACAAAGCATATTTAATACAAAATCAACTTAAATAAATATAAATGGCTAGTCATAGTCTGTTAGAGAGAATAACATTGACTACTTATTACGTATACTTTAATTTTTTTAGAAAGATTATTTCAACACTCAAAAAACCTTATTATTTACTGGCTAATATGCAATGTATAAGAATGGTTGCAAGAGAATTAAGGTTATTTACTTTTGGATTTTATGATGTGCAATTAATAAATGAAATGAGCAAATGTTGGGAGTTATTCATATAGCATCTAAAGGAAGCTTTAAACAAAACAAATTACAATCATACCTTTATATAATATAAATTTTACAACCTAGACATGGTATTGGGTAGAAAGACTTTTCTCTAAAGCATAATGAACCTCCTCTATTACCCCTCAAAATTGTGAATTACTATAAAAGACACAATTTGCTAAGCAGTCGTGAAGTAATCCATGTCTTTTTAAATGACTCCTCAAACATTTATCAAAACATAATAATCAACATATAACCATGTAGTTAATAGCGTCAATCCAAATATTAATTTTGCATAATTTAGTGAATGATTATGTAACAAACTATGCCTTCTATATTATTCTATAATGAAAGGTAATAAGAACATGTTTAACCATACAATTGTGTGAATAACTGTGTGCAAGAAAACTACAAAAAACCACAATTTTGTAAAAATGGATATGTCAATTTGTGCTATTAATAGCTATTACTTCAAATTTTATACCAAGAAAATTGTTCAATACACGATTGTGTATTTAACAATGTTGCTTAAATCCATATTCTCCTTTCCGATTTTCAAACAATAATATAGTTGACCACATTGTTATGTAGTTACCATGTAAAATATAACATTTACTAGACACACTATGGTACATAAATGTGTACCAATTAATGTCCTTTATGTTGGTGTTTAGTATTATTTTAATGAGGTAATTTAAAAAACCTAGTTTTTACACCTATTATTTAGTTTTAAGGCAATCTGCAAAATTTTTTAAAAACTTTTCATATGAAATGTAATTGTGTATAGTATAGTTTGTATTAAGGCATCGTATCTTAATACTAAAATGATGGCATTCTCATTTTAAGGTAAACATGTAACTTATCTATTATAGATGGTAATATTTTTAACATAAATGTAATATTTTATATATGAAGTTCTAGTATAATTTGCATTAGGACATAGTATCCTAATATTTAAGTGATAATATTCTCATTTTAAGGAGAACATGTGACTTATTTATTATGAATGGTGGTACTGGATGTATAAACATCTAGCATAGTTTCATGGTATTCTTCGTACTCAATAAAGGTACTCTTATTTTAAAGTAAGTGTGTCTATTACAAGTAGCGATATTTTTTAACATAAGCATAGTATTAGATGTATAAAAGTCTAGTATAGTTTTAGCTGAGCTATGGTATTCTTCATACTAAATGATGTTATTCCAAAATTAGGGTGAACATGTGACCTTTCACAATGGGTCGCAATATTTGTTTTACGTAATCATGGTATTAGATGTATAAAGGTATGATATAGTTTTAAATGAGTTATGATATTCTGTGTAATAGATGATGGTATTGAATGTATGAAATGTTGGCATAATTTTTATTGAAGCATGGTATTCTTTGTACATATTGATGGTTTTATCATTTTTAAGGTGAACATATAATTAATTTGCTATGTACAGTGGTATTTTTTAAATATAAAAGTGGTATTAGATGTATGATTATATGGAATAATTTTAACTGTTGGCTTCCTCATTCTCAATGATATTCTTCCTACTAACTGTTGGCATTACCATTTTAAGTTGAACATATGATCTAACCATTATATATGGTGGTATTTTTTAAACTTAAGCATATTATTAGGTGTATGTAGGTTTTGTATGATTTTTATTCACTTATAGTGTTCGTCCCAAACAGTGATAGTGTTCTCATTTTAAGGTGAACGTATCACTTATCAATGATAGGTGGTTAGTGATGATATTTTTTATTATACATA
>JANSVA010000007.1:14142791-14163936 GCA_025504915.1 Erythroxylum reticulatum | reverse complement strand
CTATGTTGTACTCTTTATGTATATATATCCTATTAAGTTTCAATAAAGAGGGTACCTTGAAACCCTAAATTCTGATACATAGTAACCGAGAGAAAGGCGAAACAGTAGTTCGAAGTTCAGATGATGAAGATGAATATGACCTGCCTTGGTGGCTCAAAAATGCATCAAAGCGTCCAAGCACGAAGATTGAACCTCCCAAATTTGAAGGAGGTGATCCAAGAGGGTGGATTCTAAAAGCTGAAAAGTACTTTCGCTACTACCAGACACGAAATGAGATGAAGCTGGACATTGTGCCATGTATTTGGAGGGTGATGCGCTCAACCTCTTTGCCTGGTTAACACTGAGCGAACTCTTCTCTATTGGGAGGAACGTTACAAGATCATTATGGTCCAGCAAAATTTCAAAACGCAGATGAGTATCTTTGCGGCATCAAGCAAACAAGAACAGTACAAGAGTATAGACAGGACTTTGCTAAGAGATTAGTTAGGGTTAAGAATTGGCCTCAACATTGTCCCATAGGCATTTTCTTGAATGGCTTGAAGGAGGAGTTGAAGGCAGACGTGCAAATACAAAAGCCACGAACAATTTACAAAGCGATGAGTTTAGCTATCAATTATGAGGCTAAAAATCAAATTGGGCGTGGGCTTAAACCTAGCGGGTCAAGCAACCCAACCTCACCTGCCACCAATACTAATTGGGTCGCTCGTGATTCATGTTTTTTAGGGGGGAAGAAACTAGCCACAAAATCTGAAAACTAGCTAATGGGATATATAGAAACAGAGGAGTTGAGATAAGGGTTTATGTTATCAATGCAACGAGAAGTTTTAGTCTGGTCACCGCTGCAAGTCTGGGTCAGTCAAAATCATAGAAATAACCGAGGAAGAGGAGCCCATAAACGATATTGAATCTGATGTTGAAGATGAAACTGATTCAGAGATGCATGCTGAAATTTCTTTCCATACGTTTTTGGGCCAAACATCGGGCACGACTATGAAGTTGAAGGGAACACTGAAACAAAGGGACGTTTTAATTCTAGTTGACAGTGGCTCTACTCATAATTTTTTATCTGAGTCTCTTATCTCTAAATTACAGCAACCCACTCAATCGATACCCCCTTTTGGTGTTTAGATTTGGTAATGGGAGTCTCATCCGTTGCAACAAGATTTGTAGGCAACTGCACATCCAAGTACAAAATTTAAAGATTATTGGTGACTTTTATCCTTTTGCCATTGTTGAATCAGACATGGTTTTGGGTATTCAGTGGCTAACTTCTTTGAATACAGTTCAAGTTAATTGGTAGCAAATGTTTATGATTTTTTGAATTAATGGAAAGAGGTATAAACTACAAGGAGTTGCTCGTGATTCGTCATCTCCAACAGAATTTAAAAGTTTAGGTAAACAAGCTAAGTCCAGAGATGCCTTAGCTAGCTCACTCACTGATGTATAAAGCCTCTCACAGGAATTTCCAGATTTATTTGCAGAGCCTACATCACTCCCCCCCTTGCGCTCTCACTCTCATGCTACTGTGCTTCATCCCAATGCACAGCCTCCCAACATTAAACCTTATAGGTACCCTTATCATCAAAAGAATTGAGATTGAGAAACAAGTGGTTGACTTGCTGTCCAAAGGCTTTATAAGGCCAAGTTTGAGTCTGTTTGCAAGTTCGGTGCTCTTAATAAGGAAAAAAGATGGTTCATGGCGAATGTACATTGACTACAGGGAGCTCAATCACATTACAATGCCTAATAAGTATCCTATACCTAATGTGGATGAGTTACTTGATGAGCTAAATGGTGCCGCTTATTTTTCAAAGATTGATCTCCGCTCTGGTTATCATCAAATTCGAGTGCAACCAAAAGATGCTCACAAAACAGCCTTCCGAACTCATTCTGGTCATTATGAATTTATTGTGATGCCCTTTGGCTTCACTAATGCACCCTCGAGCTTTCAAGGGATAATGAATGACCTCTTTTGTCCTTATTTAAGGCGTTTTGTTTTAGTTTTCTTTGATGATATCCTTGTCTATAGTCCCTCTCTTCATCTTCATAAATTTCACTTAGTGTTGGTTTTTAAATTACTACGCACTTATACATTTTTCGCAAATGCAAAAAAAAATGTTTCTTTGCTCTCCAACAAGTGAATTTTTTTGGACATATTGTATCTAAGGAAGGAGTGAGTGTTGATCATGAAACAATGGCCCTCTCCCACAACTATTAAGGAGCTCTGAGGATTTCTTGATCTCACAGGGTACTATAGGAGATTTGTACAGAATTATGGTGTTATTGCCAAGCCACTCACTGATCTCACTAAGAAAGATACGCTGCCTTTCAGAAGCTTAAGGAAGCACTCAAGATTGTTTATGGTAGGGATCCCCCACCTCTGCTTCCTTTCGTGAAGGGTGAAACCTCAAATCTTGACCTAGAAGACCAGCTGTTGCTTCGAGATGCTAACTTTTGAAAGAAAATCTCACTAAAGTGCAGTCTCGCATGAAGGCTCAACAAGACAAGCACCGACGAGAGCTTTCCTTTGACATTGGAGATTATGTATGGCTGCGAATCCAACCTTTCAGACAGAAATCACTCTCCAAGCGACATTTTGACAAGCTTTCTCCTAGGTTCTTTGGGCCGTACAAGGTCCCAAAGAAGATCGGTACTGTGGCCTATGAGTTGGAGCTAACACCAGATGCAAAAGTTCATACCATCTTCCATGTTTCATTGTTGCGACCTGCACATGGGATTTCGCCTCCAACTTCACCAACTCCTCTCCCAATTTCAGATGACTGGGAGCTCCTAGCACAGCCTGATCGTGTACTAGAACACCATTGGATTGCTGGACAGATTTTGGAATTACTTGTTGTTTGGAAAGGACGTCCACTTGAAGAGTCAACTTGCGAAGATTATGATCTTATTGCTGAACAATTTCCTCTTTTTCACCTTGAGGACATGGTGTCTTTCCAAGAAGGGAGAAATGATAAGCCCATAATTACATATCAAAGGAAGAAGAGGTCACGTGTGTCAAGCATCTGATTTTATCTTATCTACCAGCACCTGATTTTATCTTCTTATCTGTAGAATTTATTTTCAATTTATCATGTCATTTGTTTCATGTGCTCCTAAAGGGGCTTAGTGAGTAGTGATTTGTTACTGATTATTTTTAATAAATCCAGATATGTTACTCCTGGATCTCAGAGTCTGTTAACTAGTTTTTAGGGAGTCATGGGATAATCCTATCCTATAAATAGCTATGGGCAGTATGTAGTACTTATCGAAAATCAATTCAAGTGTTTCATTCTTGGAGATTCTCCCTTGGCTATTAATTCTTCTTCGAGTGAGATCCTTGGTCTTAGAAAATTATTAGATTTTTCCTATTATGGATCTTTTACTTCCAGCCCTCTATCAAGGTGTTGCCAACTTCAAATGGGAATTCAATAATTTCTGTGGTGGTAGACAGATTTAGTCAGTATGCACATTTCATGGCCCTTAAACATCCCTAAAAAGTAGAAGTTATAGCTCAAATCTTTTTATCCTGAAACTATCACAAGCAACAGGGATCCTATTTCAAGAGTTCTTTTTGGCAAGAATTTTACAAGTTGCAGGGTGGGGGACCTAAAACGTCTTCAGCTTACCACCCATAGACGGATGGACAAGTAAAAGTCTTCAACAAGACACTTGAAACATATGTAAGGTGTATGATAGGTAATTACACCACAGAATAGTCTTGATGGCCCCCTTCAGCTAAGTGGTGGTATAACACCACACACCATTTAACCCTCAATATGCCACCATTGGGAGTTCTATACAGATATCCTCCCCCTTTGCATATACCTACTTTGCCGATAATTCTAAGCTACTGGCAGTTGATCGAGCATTGAAAAACATGGAGGCAACCCTACAAGTGATCAATTTCCATCTCGAATGGTCTCAAAAGAGAATGCAACAACAAGTAAATAGGAACAAGCTGGCTAGGAAGTATCAAGTTGTTGATCAAGTGTATGTCAAGCTACAACTGAATAGACAAGAGACTAGCAAAAAGAAGGAACCAAAAGCTATCTCCATTGTTCTATGTCCCTTTAAACACAATTAACAGAACTGGAAAACTGGCCCACAAATTGAAGTTTTTGATAGACACTCTCATTCGTAATGTTTTGCACATCTCTCAATTAAAGAAACATATTGCACTAGCCACTCCCATTACTGCTATCCTACCAATTGAACTCTTTGCTGAAAACAAAATTCCTATGGCCATTTTGGAGCGACGACTGACAAAGAGATAGCATTAGCTCACCACTCAAGCCTTGATTCAATGATCTGGAGAGTCACCTTTTAATGCCACATGGTACTTTCTATATGAAATTCAGCAATATTTCCTCCTAACCTTGTGGAGAAGAATTCTCTGCTAGGACTTGGCTACCAAAAGAAAATATTGAAGCCTCGATACTCGTATAATACAATATCATTTTATTAAATAAACACAGTTGTCAATACACCAACATGGCCACCTGCTATTGGAGCAGTTGTTTTAACTGTTAGAGGTTGCTAGTGTTTGTTGTGCCTCCAACATAAATACTCTTGTTATGGTTGCCTAACAAATTCAAACTCAATGATAACTAATTTCTCAAATTTTTACACTTTTTTCTTTCCTAGTTTTTGAATTCTCTGTAATTAAAGTTAGGAAAATCATCACTAACAGATTGAATTTTCCAAAACTTTACCAAAGGGATTACACAGGAATGCATTAATCTTCCTTCACCATAATTCTCATAAGATTTAGACTATATCAACCTGAACAAAATTATTTCTCTATTTATTTAAGTTTGTATCGAGGTCATTTTGAGAGAAAATTTTATCCAATAATTTATTCATAGAGATTGCAAAGTTAACTTTTCCATTGAAGTTACAGATAAAATCATTAGTGTATATTTCATATTAATATACACAATTATGAGATGTTTGTCAAAGCTTTTATCAAATGCATCACATGCAATGAAAATGCCAATTGTTGACAAAGTGATGACAATATTGACCAAATTTCTTCCTTGAACTGCCTTTTATTCATCATCTCTTCTCAAATGTCTAGGGTAGTCAAATTGATCAATCATCATATTTAAGCCATGGCAAATACAACAAATCCAAGAAAAGGGTATCACAGCCAAAGAACTTCAAATCAAACAATTACAAGATTTTCCCACTAGCAACAAAGATACATGGAGCAGACAAAGTACTAGGAGACAACAAATGAGATTAAATGAACCAAGAACAAAGCTTTAGAACAAACATTATACACTTTTAATTTCATAAATACTATGTGCATTGCACTACTGGATCAATGTTAAAATTACGGAGGACTTGAAGCCATCACATAAAACAGCCATTATCATAAACAATAAGGAAAGCACAAAAAGCAAACAGTCATCAATTCCCAAGTTGCAGAGTCCATAGAAGCCAAAATTTTTTGAACTTGAGTAGGGTCAGATAAAAGATACCTGAGGATGCTCTGCATTAAAGGGTGGAATACCAACAATCATTTCAAATAAAATGACACCCACAGACCACCAATCTGCAGTAGCGCCTGAGAAATTTTGCACAGATAGTTTAATCTTCATGGGCAACATAGTTATTCCAAAGAAAGAGAGAAGTAAACACCAATGGGAAAATAAAAAATCTTGTCAAACTAGGAGGAAGAAGAAGAAGAAGAAGACACAAAGAAAGTATCAAGGATAGAAAGTTGAAACCAGCCACCGATCAAAGCAGTCCTACCATGCTAAAAATGTAACAAGTGCATTGAAGGTTAATAATACATTGGAGCTTACTTTACTTTGTAAAATAGATTCTTGCATGACTCCCAGAAGTTAGCAACTTCAGGGATGCACAAAAGTTCAACACAATGCTGGATAACAGGTATGATAAGAGTACAGCGCTTTAAACAGGAAGATGGTACAAACCATGTCCTGTTCCCAAAAGTATCTCTGGTGCCAAATAATCAGGTGTACCCACAGCAGAACGTTTTTTCCGCCGTTCTTCCTGATGCTCCAAAGCAGATAATAATGGTTCATCATCCTCAAGCATGGATGTCCCACTAACTGTTGGTCCAGATAAATCAGTGCTGTTGATGAGACCAACCTTGGAGAGGCCAAAGTCTGTCAACTGTTCAAGTAAAATCAGAGACTCTTTTAGTTTATCCAATATGGAATGGAAACACCTACCAATGGCTATGTGACGAGCAAAAGGGAATCAAACCCAAACTTTGACAATAAGCTTAAAGGGGTAACAAGTCTTCTCCTTGAATAATTCTTTGCAAAGGGTATGTAATTTCAGAACCAGAATACTTGCAAACTTCTTCACAGCATCTACTATTTTTGTAATTCTTCACAGCATCTTAAACCTTCCATTACCAGATCCAAAGCACAAGAATGGATGATGCAACCTCAAATCTCTCTGATCCACTTTCTTACCTATGTAATAACTCATTCTTATATAAAATCCTGCATTAACTATCAGTTCCACAATCTTTATTGCAGGCTGACTCAACTTAAAATCTCTAAAATCATAAATTGTCTCTCATCAGCACAAACCTATAATTCAATCTTGTCTTGATCTTCTACCGAATACACGAACTTAAAGAAACTATAGAATTCAAATACAAGAAGAAAAAGTGATCAAACAGTGAAAGGTTCGCAACAAAAGCTTTCGTAGGAAGCACACATTCATAAGATCTTTATACAGTAACAACACCGGAATCAAAGCAATATAAATCCATAAAATAGTAACCAAGTAAAGTCTGAATGGAAAAAAAAGAGTAAATGATAATGATGGTGCTCAAAGGTCTTACACATGAGGAATAAAAATTAAAGCAAAACAAAGTGGTCAGACCAAGCATCAGGTACAACATACGAATTTACATCATACAAATCACAGTTCAAAGCCATTCCTTTTCATCAATGCTTAACTATGTCCTAAACATTAGCCAGCAGAAATTGGCTCTTCACCAAGAGCCGAAGACTGCTTCTACTTCAACCCAAGGCCAAGAGCGAATATACTTTCTCTGGGCAACGTAAAACAATTGGAAGATACCACAAAAAGTAAGAAATTACCTTAATATGGCCATCATGTGCAATCAACAAATTATCAGGCTTCAAATCACGGTGAACCACCCTCAATGAATGTAGATATTCCAACGCAAGAACCTTAAAAGTACATATACAGAATTAGAAATAAAAATGAGGCACTAAAATGGCCGTCAAGGGAATAAAGAACTTACAACTTCTGCAATGTATACACGAGCAACATCTTCATCTAAACAACCCAAATTTCTCAACAATGAATAAAGATCTCCTCCATTCAAATACTCCATGACAAGATATAAGTTCTCACGACAAGTAAATGAATAAAAGAAACGGACCTGCCAATGTTCACATTTAAGTTAGAATGGAAAATGAAGTTCTCACAGCATGCTACAAATTTTCAAAGCTAGACCTGCTCACCACAAATGGATTGCGAACTGAAATTAAAATGTCCCTTTCTGCTAGTATACTTTCAACAGCATTCTTACGGATCATATCAGCCTTTTTCAAAACCTGTTGACAAGCAAGAAAGACAAAATTAAGACCTAAGCCTATTGCTTCTAGGTCAAACAAAGCAGTCACAAGATAATCATGAGCTGCAAAACCAATCAAGTTCATAATGCTTGCAAATGCAGTACTGTATACTTCCGAATTACAGGAAGTTATCAGGAATGCTAGCTTCAAAGACCAAATGATGTTATTAAAATCTCCTTAACTAAATGATGGCATCTTCAAGTTGAGCCTAAAGCCTATAGATAGTTCCATAATTTATGACTGAATCTTAGGACCAAAACTCAGCTCAAGCTAAAAATAACGCTGTCCTCTTTTCTCAGGACAATGATAGTTTTGCATGAGCTAAGTCCTATACTCACAAGACAAAAAAGTGAAGACCTAACTTAAAGGTTGAAAATTCAATGTCAATTTAATAATTGGCATCTCAGATTCCACAGAGCTGAAACTTGCATCATTTTCCATATTTGCGGACTTCTTAAATGTTGTGGGGACTATAGGTAACGTATGATATCCACACGTATGTTGCAGCATGGCCTAGATAGGAGATAAGATCTAAGCTCTTTATTTAAACTTACATTACATTTGTAACAGCAGTGGCCCAGACCTGAAAACTGTGGGAGCACATCTCATCTCATACTTTAACTTCTAAATCAAAAGTTTCTTCTAGCATGAGATTAATGCTCCAAAGAGGCATAGGGTTTTGGTTTAACAGTATAACAACCAATTAGATTCTAGTTATTGTAGAAGCTCTCCCAATAGTCTCTCCAGAACAAAACAATTTCCACACCCTTTCAGTTAGATCCTCACCAATACAACTTCTAGTATTATATAGGCAATAAAAATTTGTCATACATAAAGCATTGAAAAGGCTTCTCTGTCTATCCACATTTAGCATGTTGATGTGACAATATATGTGGCATTCCAGGATCAGGAGTATAGAAATTTTTTCTAGGCAAAGATCCCTACAAAACTAAGTAATATATCTACTAAATCTCACAATATTGACAAAATTTCTCAGCTCAAATTCTCTCAGTTTAACACTAGCCATCTTCAAAGAAGATTTCTGCAATCTCCAACCAGATTCTTAATAGAAAGCTCCTCAAATAATGTCTTACCAACAAGTTCCCCTTCAAATTTGTCCTCTCAAAGGCACAATTTTACACCAACAGACCTAAAGCATCAAACATTTGCAACAATCCAGACCAACATCTAACCAATGTTGAATTCCCAATCATATTATGACCACTCCATCAGATAATTTCTAGTCCACTTAGTATCTTTTTAATCTTCAAAGACAGATAAAATTTGAAATTTAATTGGTAATACCTGAATTAGGTAGTGAATCTAGAGCATACCTTTTACGTTGATCTCTTTTGTCAATGTATAAATATAGTTTACCGATTAAGGTACAATTTTTCTGTTAGAATAGGTCTAAGTATAAAACTACAGCGAGAGTTAATCCAAGTAAAGTAATACGGGAGAAAAGGGAGCAGAAAGGCCTCAAATGATCGCGGAAACTGTTGAGAAATACGAACTTGTTATCACTAAAAGTTACACGTAATTAAGGTCCTCATAGAACCACATGGAGAACAAGGAATTCATAAACAAAACCCAAATGGTTTTCAGTACATTCAGATGAGTTAAATCAAAATAATTGAGTTGATTTGAGTTGGATATTAACGAGTAAATATATTCCTGGAAATTCACAAGCCAATCAGCTTAATTATTTTGTATCAGTACACAGCAAAATGAGTAAATAGAGTATCAGTCAAAAGAAGTCCAATCTTGGTGTTGAATAATAACAAAGAAGAAAACTATACAAATCAACCACTATTCTAGAAGTATTTTTTCGACACATGATAACATAGCTCCATTACCAGAACTACAATAATTTACAACAAACTCAAAAAAGATATCATCTTGATATGCATTCAAATGGCATATTGACCAGCCAATCAAAAACTCTTTTAAGGGATCCAATAATAAGAAAAGGAAAACAAAGAAAAATGTTTAACAGCTCTTAAAAGAATGATAAGCAGAGCACCAAATCTTGATACCTTTATGGCAAAAAGGTCTCCAGTTATTCTCTTTTTAGACAAGAAAACCCGTCCAAATGCACCACGGCTGATTGGTTTTATTATCTCAAAGTCATCTATGGAGGTTCGGTCCTTTGAGGAATGTATGGGGCTTGTTCTCAAACTCCGTACCACATCATCTTCCAATGGGGTATCTTCATCTATTACAGTGCTTCTAATATCAACCTTTTCATCATCTACTAACTCACAAAGCTGAAAGTACTTCTCCCTACAGAAGCAGAGATATGTGACACACATAGCTAAAACAATTTAGAATAGTTCAGCATACTTATACCAAACAGCATCATGTAACTTTCAGTGCAACTGATATACAAACTTTATGTTATAAGCAATTTCTTTTAGTGGATACATAATACATAAACTTCATGCTATAAGCAATGTCCCTTGAAAGCTTTTCCTGAAACTATGAAAAACAATATAAACACGTTACTTACCGGATAAGCTTCTCAATGCGCGCTCCAAAAGTCTCCACTGTAAGTGCATCAAACTTCCTCCGTTCGACAACCACCCTCAAGTCTTCAAGACAAGATAGTAAATATGGGCCAGAACGATCATCATCTAAAGGTGCATTTGCCAAACATCTTGCGATATCAGCAAGTTCATTGATCTACATAGTGGACCAGGAATTTTAGTTTCTAGACAGTAATGATCTGTCCCAAGATACAAAGTCTGTTTCCCTCCAATGCAAGCATGTGGGAACAGAGTTAGCTACTTAAAACTGCATTAAAGTTGCGTCTTCTAGGTTCATCAAATAACATATTTATGAAAATAAATCGCATAGTAGAAGAGCATGACAAATATATTAGAAAAAAATTAGGGTTCAAAAGAGAGTGCACAACTAAGTTGCTGTCTCTGTTACTAAAGTAGACCTTTTCCTAGACATAATACATAATAAAGTTGTGGAAGTGGAACATTCCAAAGCTAAGTGCTTAAGATGAATATACAATTCGAATCAGTAAAATCTGAAAGGCCCTTACCATTTGACCTGAAAAACAGAAAAAAAAACAACAAAATATATTAGACTGGCACCTGTGGGAGATCTTCATTCTCAGAGAAAGCACCCTTTCCTGCCAAGAGTGAGTCTATCTGACTGGTCCTCGGAGTCAATAATGGAGATCTTGGAGTCCCGCTACCAGCAGAAGAGGTTGCCATTCCTTGATCAGATTTTGGACCAAAACGCGTTTTACATGACATGACAGGTAAACCTCTCAGGTCATCCATGAAAACAGAATTATCTGTTTCTGTGAAACAATCAAGCATATCCTCAGAGCCTCTTCTCGACCAATCACTGAGTTTTGGTGAAAGCACCTCTGAATCTTCAGTCACACTGGAATTTGATACTTTTGCAACATCTGGGCTCCCTGCAGCATTTTGGATGTCTTTTTGTGTACATGACTCTATCATCTTCTCAAGAGTTTCAGATATTCTTGCCAGACGCTCATTCAAACTAATACCTTTCTGATCACATCGGTCAGCAATTGCACAAATCCTTGAATGCTCTTCAACATGTGAAGTTGGAACTTCCTCCTCACATATCCGACATATTATAGAACTGTCCTCAGCAATGTTCTGTTGATCTCCCCAGAAACCCCAAGAAGCTCTGGTTTGGTGCCTTGTAGAATGCTCATGCGAATGTTTGGGAGCAGGAAGCTCTGCTGGTGCTGGCCTTCGATAAGTCAGATTGACATCAGAAATATCACTCCTGTTATTCAAAGTTTGCAAAGATTCAGCCTTAATGTCACTGTGCTCCTTTGAAGAAGCAATTTCATTCATGATTTTCCCTGGCGTTCCACTAGGAGATGGGAGTTTCTTCCAAGAAGAGATACGATCCCGGCGTAAAGGAGATTCAACATTCTTTGAAGTGCCATCTTCAAGTGAGACTGAATTTCCTGGTTCCATAACCTGGTCTCTGCTCCAATCAAAACCACGCTGCTCTTGACTATAAGATTTCCTTACAGCATCTGCTTTCGATGCCTTTGCAGTAGCAGAAGTTTTTCCATCCCTCCCAATTGTCGAAAGAATCCGTTTATCTGCAGATTGAAGAACAGAATGAAGAAGCCTAGATTGACGAAGCTGAAACACATTCTCATCCTCGGGTAATCCACTTTCCTTGTGGAATTGCAACAGCCTGGTACACCGAGTAAGAATGAAAAGCATTCGAGTGTAGAGTTGTTTCAATATTCCAGGGGGATGTTCTTGGCGCTTATCATCCAATTCTTGGACTATTCCCTCACACTGAAGCCAAAACTCTCCAGGTGATGTCATGGCACAACTCCGAGCCAAAACCAGCAAATCTTCAATGGTTTCCTGCCACTCAGGATGAGTATCAGAATTCTTTTCAAGAACTCCAACCAGATCGGCTGCGAAAATAGCCAGATCAGAATTCACTTCTTCTTTTGCTTTGTCAAACTTTGCCCGTATAACAACCAAGACTTCCTGTACCAGAAAATGATGACGAAGACATGTAACTACCCGAAACACAACCAAAGATCAGAGGAATGTAATGTAATATGCAAGTTACCTCTAAGTTGTTCACTCTACGAGGCTTCCAAAAAGGGAAGGGTCGTACACCTTTTGAATTGAGCTCATGGGAGAAACTTTTTATATCAACAGGAAACTTCTTTCTTGGTGCACTAGTAACACGTAGTATAGCTTGAAAACGGGGGGATTCAGACTCTTTAGGGTTTTCACAATCAAAAGTCTGGAAAATAAAACATACAAAGAACATTACAGAAAAATTGACATAAGTCAGAAACCATGTATTTGCTTATACAGTTTCTGAGCTAACTTCCACAGGTACCTCTGGAGTAAAAGCATCTGAATTTCTCGTACCTCCAGAGCAATTCCAAGCTGATTCATGTTCACCTACAAACACAATTGGGCACAAAATAAGTAATGTAGGAAGATAAACCAAAACTTTGGCCATGCCAAATATTATAGTACTAAGTCTTAACAATGAAATCTATAAGACATCACATATTCCATAAACACTACTTTTGTGGATGTTTTTTGCTAGAATAGAATTTGATCCATTCTTGGCTCTCACACAACTTAACCATTTGGGTTGAATTGTAACCAGGCATGGTATCTAAAACAAGAGGGTATAGAAAATACCAGAAAAAAAAGCCACTTTATTTCTCTAATTATATGTAATTTATACACTAATATAACCTATTCTAATACTACTAAACTACTAGATTTTTCGTATATACTAACTTATCCAATCTATAGTATATCTTATCTTATCTACTAGAAGATAAACTTATCTCCTAGAAGATAATCTCCTAAGCTAACTAACTTACCTAAAATAATTATCCAACACTCCCCCTCAAGTTGAGGAATAGATATTTATCATTCCCAACTTGCTTAGAATTGTCTAAAATTTAGGCGTAGGCATCATCTTTGTGAAGATGTCGGCTTCCTATGCTTCAGTAGGGACATAACATAGATCAATGCCCCCTTCTTCTATTTCACATTTGATAAAGCTCATGTAAATTCTAACATGTTTTGTTCGATCATGTTGAACTAGATTCTTCACTATACTGATGGCTGATTTACTGTCACTAAAGACTATGGTGGGAGAGGAAGTGGTGACCTGTAGATCCTGCATCAACCCCTCTAACCACATAACTTCACAAATTCCTTGTGCAATTGACCTAAACTCTACTTCTGCACTGCTTCTTGCTACTACGAACTACTTGATTTTCCCATAGTTTAGTACAATAACCAGATGTTGACCTACTATCTTCAATACAACCAGCTCAATCTGCATCCGTGAAACCTTCTATGCTTCTTTTCCCTTTTTTCTGAAACATTAATCCTCTACCTAGATTGCCTTTGAGATATCTCAAAATATGGTTGACTGCCTCTAAATGTCTTTGAGATGGAAAGTGCATAAATTGGCTAACAATACTCATAGAATAAGCAATATCTAGTCTGGTTAGTGAAAAATAGATAAGTTTTCCTACTAACCTTTCGTATCTTCCTTTGTCAACAGGAGGATCTTCATTTTCTTTAATTTCCAGTTTCCCTCCAATGGAGTTCCCATAGGTTTGCAACTCATCTTTCCTATTTCCTCCAATAAATCAAGAATATATTTTCGTTGAGATATGAAAATACCTTCCTTACTTCTAGCAATCTCCATTCCAAGAAAGTGTCTTAATGCTCCGAGGTCTTTTACCCTAAATTCCAACCTCAATTTTCATTTAAGATCATTGATCTCACTAGTGTCATCACCTATGATTATAATATCGCCCACATACACAATCAAGATGGATTTCTTTCCATTTTTCCACACTTCACAAACATTGTGTGATCAGCTTGTCCCTATTTGTATCCAAACCTTCAAAGTGTCATTGAACCTCTTAAACCATGCTCGTGGAGACTATTTGAGGCCGTATAAGGATTTTGTTAGTTTGCAAACTCTTCTCCTTCCTTCTTCAGTTTCAAAACCTGGTGGTATCCTCACATATATTTCCTCATCTAATGTACCATTTAGGAAGGCATTTTTTATGTTAAGATGATGGAGTTCCCAATCTAAATTTGCAGTCAATGATAGAAGGACTCTAATTGTGTTCAAATTCGCAACTGGAGCAAATGTCTCCTCATAATCTATTCCATAGGTTTGTGTAAAGCCTTGAGCCACTAATCTAGCCTTATACCTTTCAACCTCTCCATCTACCCTATACTTCACAGTGAACACCCACTTGCTACCAACCACCTTTTTTCCTTCAGGTAGATCCATAATCTCCCATGTTTTATTATCAAGTAAAGCTTTCATTTCTTCAAGTACAGCTTCCTTCCACTTAGGTTCTTGGAATGCATCATGTAAATTTCTTGGAATTCTTACACTATCAAGCTTAGTAGTGAAAGCTTTAAACTTTGAAGATAACTTTGACTAAGCCAAATAATCTAAAATAGGATATTTAGTACATGATCTTACCCCTTTTTGTAGTGCAATTGGCACATCTAAGTTACTTACCATAGTCTCTTTAGGAGTCGGTTCCCAGTCCAATGATTGGCCTTGTCGAGGATCTTTAGGCCTTCAAGAATACAATAAGGTTGGTTTTTCAGGAATTGGTTCTCCCACTGAATTGGACTGGACAGTTTCAGGTTCAATGGTAAGTGTTTGTGTTTTGTGGGAACGTCTGTGAGATAGGAAGTGATATGCTTGGGTCCCAATAAATCTCTTCATGGGATATCTCCCTTTGAAGACAGGTATTGGTGAAGTATGGTTGTTTTTCAAAAAAAGTGACATCACATGAAACAAAGAATTTGTTTGTAAAAGGTGAGAAACACTTATAACCCTTTTGAGTGGGAGAGGACCCAACAAACACACATTTAATAGCTCGTGGGTCAAGTTTGCTTCTATTGCAATGACTTGTTGTGTACGAAAACAGTACACCCAAAGACTTTAGGAGGAAGAGAATTAAGGAGCTTAATGTTAGGAAATTGTTCTAGAAGAAGTACTAATGGGGTTCAGAATTGAAGAGTTTTTGAAGGAAGACGATTTATCAAGTATGAGGCAGCTAGAATGGCTTCTCCCCAATAGAAATTTGGAATAAAGTTGGTAAACATCATAGATCGGGCTACATCTAAAAGATGACGATTCTTTCTATCCGCTATCCCATTTTGTTGTGGGGTATAAGCACAAGAGCTCTGGTAAATGATCTCATTTTCAATGAGATATGAGATATTGAATAAAATCAATTCAAAAATATTCTCTCCCATTGTCTGTACATACTACTTGAATAGAGGTTCAGAATACATTTTGGATGAGTTTGTGGAACTGTTTAAAGATATGATAAGCTTCAGATTTGTCTTTCATTAGATATACCCAACATAGCCTTGTATGATCATCAATGAAATTGATAAACTAACAAGTACCAATTAGACTTGTAACTCTAACGGGACCCCAAATATCATTATGAATTAATTGGAAAGGTTTTGAGGGTATGTATAAGTGTATGGGATAAGTATTTTTGCTTTGTTTTTCAAGGACACATTGCTCACAATATAAAGAAATCTTATCTTTATTGATGAAAAAATTTGGATATAAGATTTTCAAATATGGGAAATTGGGATGACAAAGGCATTGATGTCATAACATAACATTAGAATTTGACATAACTGAAAGGGAAATCCTATGTGGTGATTTGGATTCAACAGGAGTACTCTTTCCTTAGAAGTAGTAAAGTCCATCTTTCTCCTTAGCACTGCCAATCATCTTCCCTGAACATCGGTCCTAAAATTCACAATGAGATGAAAAGAACATCACAATACAGTCCATTTCCTTGGTTAATTGACTGACAGATAGTAGATTGTAAGTTAACTTTAGGCAAATAGAGAATAGTATTTAATGTCAGTTTTGGCAAACAAACTCTCCCTTGACCAATAGCTTGTGACCCTTTTCCATCCGCGACCCAGACATTAACTTTTTGGTTACATGTATCATATTTTTCAAAGACCTAGTCATGTGGTCTGATGCACCTGTGTCCACAATCCAGAGATCGTGACTTAGGGACTTTGATAATAATGATTGACACAGGTTACCTTTATGCACTAGTGTTGCAGTAAAGGTTTGCTGATCATGCGTGTCTTTCCCAGTTGTGATTTTTGTCTGATTCAAGAGTTGCTAAAGTAGTTCAATCTGCTGGGGGGATAGGTTTAGCCCTGTAGATTTGCTGATATTGAATTCTGCTACATGTGCTGCTCCACTTTTTTGCTGAACTCTTTGGCTTTTAGGTTTCCATTCTGGTGGTTTCCCATGTAATTTTCAGCAGGCCTCACGGGTGTGGTAGGGCTTATCATAGTGCTCACACCACTGCTTGTTCTTGGTTTCTTGCTATCGGGTTTGGCAAGTAGAATCCTTTCGAGAGTTTGCCACTAAAGCTGAGCCTTAAGAGGTTTGTTTAGAAGTGTGTGACGTAAGCATGACCTTTTTCCTACTCTCTTCCCTACAAAACTCTGCGAACATTTCTTGGATTGATGGCCATGGTTTTAAACTGAGTAACCTTCCTCGCACTTCATCGAGTCCAACATTAAGTCCCTGCAAGAAATCAAAAACTCTCTCCTTCTCCAATAATTTTTCATACTTCTCGGCATCAGCACGACATTCCCAATTTACTGCATAAAATAGATCCATCTCCTGCCATAATTCAATAAGTTATAATACTCGATAACAGACATATTACCTTGGTGAGTATTTCTAATTTTTGATCTGATTTCAAAGCATTGATAAGTGTTTTCCAAATCAGAATATATTTCTTGCACAGCCTCCCAGATTTCTCTTGCAATTTTGAAGAATAGGTAGGTTCTTCCTATTTTTGGCTCCATTGAATTTATAAGCCAAACCATGACAATAGAATTCTCAGCTTCCCAAATACCGTAAGTGGCTGCTGTTTCGTGTGGTTGAGGAATTGCCCCTGTTAGATATCCATCCTTGCCTCTTCCTTTGATTACGAGCATGACTAATTGGGACCATTCTAGAAAATTCATTCCATTTAATCTATGTTGCGTGATTTGCAATGAAAGATTATCAATAGGAGGAGATGGAGTTTGGGCTGAAGGTATTACATGACTAGGTGTTTGGGATGAGGTTTGGAACTCATCAAAGGAACCGAAGGTTGGATGAACTCCGTCCATGATGTGGCTGGAAAAGAAAAATTAGGCTACCAAAATCGGTAGCTCTAATACCATGAAACAAGAGGGTATATAAGATATAAGAAGAAAAAGCCACTTTATTTCTCTAATCATATGTAATTTATACACGAGTTTAACCTATTCTAATACTACTAAACTACTAGATTTTTCGTATAGGCTAACTTATCCAATCTATAGTATATCTTATCTTATCTACTAGAAGATAATCTCCTAAGCTAACTAAACTTATCTAAAATAATTATCCAACAGTATCAAAGATTTTACGATTGAGAAGTCTCAAGTTCTCCTTGATGAATGATGATGGAGGAATTGTGATTTGTTATGATTTACATGTCATGAGAGGGTGCATGTTACAATAGTATGTATCAGAATTTAGGGTTTCAAGATACCCTCTTTATTGAAACTTAATAGGATATATATACATAAAGAGTACAACATAGATTAGGAAACAAATCTCCTAATCCCACTGAACTAGGAATCTAACCCTATCTGAGGATCCCTTAATTTTAGGGATCCTAATAAATATCCTATATCTAATATTTATCTCCTATATTTGATATTTATCTAATACAGTCTCTATAAAATAGATTTTAACACTCCCCCTCAAGCTGGTGAATAGGAATTTTTTATTCCCAGCTTGGATACAATGTTCTCAAATATTGAGCTACTCAATCCTTTAGTGAGAATGTCAGCAAATTGTCCTTGTATTGGTTGATATGGGGTGCATATCAAACCACTGTCTAACTTCTCCTTGATGAAATGTCTATCCACCTCAATGTGCTTAGTCCTATCATGTTGAAATGGATTGTGAACTATGCTTATTGCTGATTTATTATCATAGTAAAGCCTCATAGGAGCATCCCACTTAATCTTTAAGTCTTCTAGAATGATTTTCACCCAAAGCAGTTCACATATGCCTTATGCCATAGCACGAAATTCTGCTTTTGCACTAGATCATGCTACTACCCCCTATTTTTTCCTTCTCCATGTGATCAAATTTCTTCCAAGAAAGGTACAATAACCCGATGTAGATCTCCTATCCACCACTGATCCTACATAGTCAACATTGGTATATGCTTCAAGGGTCATATCCTCATTTCTTTTGAACAAAATCCCTCTTCCTGGAGTTCCCTTAAGGTATTGCAAAATTCTATGTGTTGCCTGTAAATGAACTTCTTTAGGACTATTCATGAACTGGCTTACCATGCTTACCGCATAGGCTATATCGGATCTGGTATGAGCCAACTAAATTAGTCTCCCTACAAGTCATTGATACATTTCCTTACTGACTGGAACATCTTCCTCTGCCTTTCCTAGCTTAAGGTTCGGCTCCATAGGTGTAGTTGCGGGTTTACATGCAGCCTTCCCTGTCTCCTTAAGTAAATCAATAACATACTTCTGTTGGGATATAAAAATTCCTCTCCTGGAGTGTGTAACTTCAATTCCGAGAAAATACCTTAACCTTCCCAAGGTCATAATCTCAAACTCCTTAGCTAAACAATTACTCAAGATTTGCTGCTCTATCTCATCATCTCCTGTGAGTATGATGTCATCCACATAGACTAGTAATACTGTTACTTTCCCTGTGGCTGAACGCTTAATGAACAAGGTGTGATCTCTGATACAATTCCACAGCCCTTGAGAGTGTGTGCACGAAGACATCATAAAACACATGACACTGAGGAAAATCTAGTATTGGATCAGTTTACAAACTTGTTTGATATGGACGACTTTGTTGATGAGTTTGTTAACTGAAGAATAGGTCCAAGATTACATCCAGTTGGTTACATTAATATCAGGAGCACAATCTTTATCTTTTTAGCAGATTTATCTTTTTACCAGATTTTAATTAAGTAAATAATACCTGGAACTTTTATTATAAATAGTCCAGGTTAGTCTAGTTTGAAATCATCTGAGAATTTGTTTTACGTTTATCTTACTCTGGAGAGTTGTCCTTCTCAAAATGTGCATTTTTCAATAATAAAAGTTATCTTTTGCTCCTTATTTTATTAAGTTCGTATCACTGGTATCAGAGCAGGTTGATTCCAATGGTAAACACACGAACTTCAACACCCATCGATCACCTAAACACTCGTCCCCACTCACCCAATTCTTCCAATGACCAAATAGCCACTCAACTCGCTACCATTGCCTCCAGATTAGGAACAATTGACACTCTGGCAACAAAAATAGCTACACTGGAAGCTAATAAAAAATCCACCAGTATCCCATCTTTCTCAGCGCACAGACAAGGAAAGGAACACGTGAACTCCACTAGGGACCACAATCAACGCAATCCTCAGCCACGTTATCAACATCGAACCAACTGGCAAGATAATGAAGAAGAGGAAGACGAATCTCATTCATGGCGACGACAACGTCCTTATACCAAGATCGAGTTTCCAAAATATGACAGAGGAGACCCAAGAGGCTGGATTTTTAAAGCGGAAAAATATTTCCATTATTATGAAACACCGGACGAACACAAGGTCGACATAGCCGCGATGTATTTGGAGGGTGATGCTCTGGATTTGTTCTCCTGGCTCAACAACGATCAAACGATAATCTATTGGGATGAACTCGTTCTTGCCTTCCAAGAGAACTACGGCCCCGCTAAATTTCAAAACCCCGATGAATACCTCTGTAACATCAAGCAAAGCGGCACAGTCCAAGAGTATAGGCAAGAATTTGCACGGAGATCAGCCCGAGTTGTGGATTGGCCAGATCATTGTCTATTAGGGGTATTCCTAAATGGTCTTAAAGATGATTTGAAAGCTGACGTTCGCATCCACAAGCCACACACTGTTGACGGAGTTATGAGTTTAACACAAGAGTTTGAATCTAAATTGAGCACAACTCGCAGTAACACCAGAGGGCCTACTTGGAGTGCATCAACAAAGAATGCAAACATTACTTACCGTCCAAGACCCCACTTGTCATGCAGCGCAATTGGGAGGCAGAACGACAAGCACGAATTGCCAAAGGACTCGGCTTCCGTTACAACGAAAAATACGCACCTAGTCACCGTTGCAAAACAGGAGCTTTAGCAATCATGGAGACTAGTGAAGAAGAAGAAGATATTCCAGCAGACCCAGTCATGGAAGAAAATGATGAAGCCCAAATCTCAAAATTTGCAACCATCAGCTTTCATGTTGTCTTGGGGAAGCCAGCCGCCACTACTATGAAGTTGTAGGGATTTCTTGGCAAAAGAGAAGTATTGATTGTAATTGACAGTGGTTCCACACACAACTTTGTCTCAGAAGGATAGTATGTGACCTCCAATTTTGCTGCAGATTATCCCACCGTTGAGAATGCAAATCGGCAATGGAGAAACTATCCGGTGCAACAACCTATGCTGAAATTTGGAAGTTCAAATTTCTGAACTAAAAATCACCCAAGATTTCTATTCTTTTCCTCTTGGAGGATCCAATTTGGTCCTAGGCATTCAATGGTTAGCTTCGCTCAACACTGTTCAGGCTAATTGGAATGAAATGTTCCTCATATTCAATCTAGATGGTCAGAAATACAAGTTGCAAGGTGTTCCCACAAAAGCTCCATCTCCAGCCACTCTTCAATGTTTCCTAGCCACTAATACCTCTCAAACAACCACACCACCAAAAATCCACATCATCCTCCAAGAATTTTCCTCCATTTTTCAAGAGCCCAAACTTTACCTCCATTCCATCAACACCCACACACAATTCCCCTCTTACCAAATTCCAAACCACCAAATATTTGACCATACCGCTATCTTTATCATCAAAAAACAAAAATTGAGAACCAAGTCACTGAATTGCTTTCAAAAGGCTTCAT
>JANSVA010000007.1:14128949-14142691 GCA_025504915.1 Erythroxylum reticulatum | reverse complement strand
GCACTCCAAAAATGGAAGCATTATTTAATGGGTAAGCACTTTTTCTTAAAGACTGATCATTATACCCTCAAATTCTTGTTGGAACAGCGCCTCACAACACCAGAACAGTAGCGGCTTCTTATGAAGCTTTTGTCGTATGATTTCACAATTCTCTATACAACAGGCAAGGAAAATCGTGGGGTTGATGCTCTATCTAGATATCCCCAACATGCTAAGTTACTTACGTTGGTGTTGCCAGTTTCACTTGATCTAGTTGTTCTGCAGAAAGAGTTAAATTGTGATCCACATACCAAGGGACTAATGGCAAATTTAAAGCCAAACCCGGGTTCTCACCCAGATTACTCTATAACTGGTGGTAAACTTTATTATAAAGGCAGATTAGTAATTCCAACTAGTGCGAATCTGCGAAACAAACTCTTATTCGAGGCTCATGATACTCCCGCAACTGGGCATGGTGGTTTTCTGAAAGCCCTAAAACGTCTTTCAGCTCAATTTTTCTGGCCTGGTCTTAAACAAGATGTCAAACACAATGTTCAGAATTGTCTGCAATGCCAACAAAATAAATATCAAGCATTAGCATCGGCAGCTCTTCTGCAACCTTTACCCATTCCAGATCAAATATGGGAGGATATTTTGCTTGACTTCATTACGGGGCTACCCAAATCCAATCATTATGATACAATCTTCGTGGTGGTAGACCGATTGAGCAAATATGCTCACTTAATTTTCCTCTCGCATCCTAAATAGTAGCCGACAGCTTTTGTCGAGAGATTGTAAAACTTCATTTTATACCAAAGTCCATCATTTTTTATCGCAATGATGTGTTTCTCAGTCACTTTTGGAAGGAATTGTTCGAATTGTGGAGTACAAAGTTGCAAATGAGTACGAGATACCACCCGCAAACCGATGGCCAAACCAAAGTGGTTAACAGGTTTCTGGAAACTTATCTCCGGTGTTTTCTACAACCTTCTACATTCTTGGAATTATACAACAATCTTGAGAATGATTTGGTTACATAAATTACAGAAATGGATTTAGAAATTAGCATTTTATACATTATCTATGGGTATTCTATTATTCTTTTTGTTTTATCTTATTAGGCTTAATCCGATCAATTGCTTGTGTTCAAATACTCTGGAACTTCTCTCTCACTCTTATTCTCCTTTGCATTTCTCTCACAGTTTTCCTGCCATCTTCCCTCTCTCCTTCCCGCTATTTTTTCCCACATAGTAACTCTTCTTGTCACTCTTCCTTCTCCCCTTCTCTTCCTATTCTATTATCCCTTATGCTGTTCCCACATCATGGGTCTATATTGATAGTATAAAATCATTACAGTCTTGAGAGGGTATAGCTAATTTGTTAGGAAAGAAGGATTTTTGCTCCATCACAATCTAGATGTTCAACACAATCTAGTCCCAATAGGTAAACTGAAAAAATGAACTGAAACACCTTCATCAAGCATTACTAAAATTCATGTCTTTCTCACCACAAGTATGAAGGTGAAAGAGGGAAAAGTCTAGGAATTGAGAAAAAGCAATGACAACATGTGAAGCCACTAACCAAAGACATAAATTGTTGATGCAAAAGAGATCAATACAAGAAGGATGGACAGCAAGATGAAGGCCGTCATAACCATATTCCAATAACTTAATCACTAGAGAAACAGTATCCTTCTCTATTCAGTGCAGCCAACAAATACACGTACACTTGAAACAAGATCACCTATATTCCAGCATTCAAAGAATATCAACCCTTAATTTCCAATCTATATATTGCAAAAGAACTGAACTTATAACCGGTCAAAGATAATATAAATGAGTTATAATCCAATTAACTACAAACATTACAAAATAACCACAGTTCCTAACTTAGCAACTAGTCCTGAATTTTTAACAAAACCAAATAACTTGAATAGTACCTGCCTCAGCTGAAATATCACCATTCTGCAGCTGCGTCCTCGCGGGCACAGTGGGACTCACCTCTCGAGTCTGACCACTCCGTTTACCCACATTTTCGCTCTGCTGAAACCCCATCACCTTATTTTGTCCTACAATGTCCTTACTTGACGACCCGGAACCCCCATCTCCACCACCAGGCCTTGACAAATTACTCGACCCTAGCGCCCCAGAACCTTTCTCACCTCTAAAGCCAAAAAAGCTTTCTTGTGGCAACGGCCCTGATCTTGTCTTAATTTTATTCAATCCCAGCGACGACGCCAGTATCGGAGACACCGAACCCGGACCCGCTGCAGCCTCCTTTTCGCTCGTTGGACCAGTAGCAGTAGCAGTAGCAACAGCCTTCTTTGACTTGGAAAAACTTGGCCTAACAGGTGTATGGTTTAGAGTTGGAGCACTCTCTTTACCTTTTATTAGCTCCTTCCTCTTAACCCCATCTTTTACTTGAACTTGCCTGCAAGTGGCCGGAGAACCACCGGAACTGGTGGTCGGACTGCTCTCTTTGGAAGCTGATTTGGGTTTCTTCTTGTCGGATCGGATCGGGGAATTAGAACCCACAGATCGAGGGCTGCTGGAAGATCCATCAGGGCTTGAAGTGTCGGATTTTTTAGAAGAAAAGAATAGCTTGTTCTTGAACACCATTTTCAGACTACTTAGTAGACTTGCTTTCTAGACACCTCTGCGTCGAGATCAGCATTGAAACTTTGTACAGGAGAAGCTGAAAGAAGGAGAAACAAGTAAGACCCAGAAAGTGTAGAGACAGAAAGTGAACAACAACGGTTGGGCTATGAATTGAAAGGGAAAGAGAAAGACAAGAGAAGGGGGTTGGTTGGTTGGTTGAAGCAAATGAGAACAGGGGAGAGAGAAGCAGTCGGCAGTGGACAAAGAGAGAAAATTGCGGATGCGGAAATGTCCATACTTAATACCAATTTGTCTCTGTAATTTTATTAGAAACAATCAAGGTTTAAGTTTATAGTTCCTTTTTAAAGCTTTTGTGTTACTTTTAAGTGAATCCTTAACATAGTATTATATTTCTTTTGACCTTTGTAGGGGTTCCGTTTTTCTCAAACCATCTTTTTTCTTTTCCCCTTTAGCAAGTTAAACGACGGGTTTTCCTATTTACCCGGCATCGGCTAGGGCTTAGGCAGTCTATATTCTATGCCTCCATTTCCATTGACTGGTGCCGTTGGCCCTCAGATTACTAAAAGTGAAACCATCCTTTGCATAGTTACACCGTTCATTCTCACCAACTTAATCCCAGTACTTTAACTATTTGGTTGTGAACCTTTATAGACCTAAAAGGAGTCTAATAAGCTCATCTCGATTTGGTTCTACGTCATTTGTCAGTATCCATGAGAAGCTTTTGAAATTTTAAATATTCCAACTTTGGTAAACTTTAGCTAGCTAAGACATCTTCATACAAGGAAAGAGCAATGGATACTTCGGAAAGTGACGCATTTGCCAACCTCATTAGGCTAACCCTTGTTACTGAAACTACTCGAGCTAACGAACAAGCTAAGGTCCCAACTCACAATGAGTAGTCTACTACAATAAAGAAAGTCACTTGGAACAAGAAAGACAACAGACTCATTATTTTTGTTATTCCCGAATTGTTGTAATAAATCTCAACTATTTATTACAATAAATTGGATGACTAAGATCTTGAAGGCTCAACGGATACAACAATTTGGGAAACAACAAATCTGCTCCCCTCACATATGTTATCAAAAAGAGTCCGATCGACGCATCTATAGTCAATGCCACTAGAACATAACACATGGGAAAAAGTTTGACAATTGACATTCCTCTAACAAATCCCTAATGTCCTAGTAAAAAAATTACCAATTAGGCGTTTGGTTTAAGAATAGAGTTAGTTATAGATATGGGTATAATAATAGAAGGGGATGGAGATGGGTATAAAAAATAAAAAAATGATATTTGGTTTGTAACTTGAGTTTTGTATTAATACTAATAATATTGTTTGGTTTGTTGCACTAATGGAAATGAAAGATAATATGATACTATTTTTATCCTCAATAAAAATAAAAATAATTTGCCTTTCATATGTTTATTAGGGCTATCTCTATATGATTGTAAAAAAAATTAATCAGTTTTGTCAAAAAATTAAGAGGCGATAAGGAAGTAAAGAGGATGGTAGGACAAAGACTGAGGATAAAAGAGTAAAAAATAAACGTGATCAAAATTTAGATTGGAATGAAAACTCGATAACCACCCCTTTAGTGGGTTTAGTAGATTCTCAAATTTGATGGGATAAATTCATTTTCCTGGAATTGAAAACCTCAAAGCAAACACTATTTTTTACAATTATTACATTCCTTCGTTCCCAAACCCTCAAAGTAAACTCCTAGCTAATAAATTTAAGATATCATTCCTGGACAATTATGATAAGATACATGGGCTCGTTAATTAAGTACATAGGTGCATGAAACTTAAGCATTTGTATGGTGCATTTGACATAATCAAATGCAAAACCTTCATTTCCACTTCAGCTAGTGCATCACACTCATAATTCTAAACACCACCTCCTGCGTCAATCGTCATGCAATAGTAGTCTTCATAAATAGGCAAAGATGCTATAAAGCCTAGTGAAATCTTACGCCGAAAAAGCAAGTTCGAACTTTTGAGGAATGTATATTAGAGCGCAAAAGTATCTTAATCTAAAATATGCTAAATGGAATGTAAGAAGCTTGACTAGTAAAAGTAATGAAAGTAGAAGAAAAGGATGTATCTTCAATTGGCAAGACATACAAAAAGCAAGTTAAAATTAAACAAGGTGGTCGATTGTATGGATAATGACTTCCTTGAACTAAAAAAGAATAAGAATTTATAATATCGTTTCGATTGCAACATTGAGTATCGACCCTAGATTTTGTCCCATATATTTTTCTTTTACACATATTTTTGTCACAAAATTAAAGAAATAAAAAAAAGAAAAGAAAAGAAAGAAAGAAATCAAAAATACATTTTCAATTGTTAGTGTTATATTTGTATTAATCCAATTGGATTTTCATTACATGTATTTAAATTATCTTAGTTTTATGATTTACCATTTTGATCTATTTTTTTCTTAATCGATCCACATTCCCCTAGTTTTATTTTTTATAAAGGTGTTTAATTTTATAAGAACTAAATATTCATTTTTAGCAAATTCTTGTTAATTTGAAAATATAATTAAAGAGCAAAGAATTTTGAACTAGAAAAAATAATAAATAATAAAATAATAGATTAACTACAATTGTAAAAGGACTAGAAACACAAAAACATGTAAAGAAAAGGTTGTTATAAACAAAATCAAATAATTCTTACCTACATCTACTCTTAAGACTCTTCTTAGAATTCCATCATAATTTTTCTTTCAAAGTGAAGAATAACATTTTTGCAATCTTTCTCGGTAAAGAGGACTATAATATCTCACTACCATCAGGCAAATACCCGAATACCCGAAGGGCATTCAAGTATACCCTATGATAATGGTACGTTAGAGCAAAAGCAAATCCAACTTACACATGACATCATCTAAAGTACTCAAATATCACTAAACTTTCAAACCAATGATTGTATTCATTCACAATTCTTACTTTGTTTTCATCATATAATTATTTACAAAACCTCTTATAGGGTCAAACAAAATTACAAAATAAATGCTACGGCACTTTTAGTGTTAGCTGACAGACCTCTGAGCCATGACAAAATCCAAAGGGGGGTTTTAATCCTGTCTAAAGCACGATCTCCTGTCTCATACCTAAAAAGTCACATCACTATTTTTAATGAGTTTTGTGAACTCAATGAATGAACCATCATTGATGGTTTCATCGAATCAAAACACACATAACACCTAAGTCACAGATATTCATTTAGATCATATTTACATTTCTGTTATTTTACATAGCATGGAATATCATACAATCATACCGTTCAATATAGTAGACATCCCATATTACTTTATCACTCATTTCAGCTTTGCAAAGTATTCAAAGAAATTCAGCCTTATAATGTTATATGCATGAGACTCATATTTGTTCTTATTGTTGTGACCGAGTGCCTATCACTTACTTATATAAATATTGGCCCATAGGGCGCAGTCAGAACAGAATCACGGAGCATAGCTCTACGTGCAGAATTAGAAATCACGGAGCAAAGCTCTACGTGGAAGCGCTTCATACTGGCAACTCTAGTCACAACGCCTTTATCTGAACATGCATTTTATGAAATGCGTCAAATACATACATGTCATATATCACAATGACATATGATACTTAAACAAAGCTCATAATCATCGGACCTAAGTCCAGTATTCACTTTTGTTGAGAATTCACATATCATATAGAATTTCATGTCAAATCAGAACACTTCCAATACATGCCCAACTATTAAACTCCTCGGACTTTAAATCCGGAATTCAAAAACAAATCACAAGTAGTTCAATAATATTGGAAGTTTAAACAAATCAAATCAATCATAGGAAATCATCTAGGTTGACTCATAGTACGCTCCAAGATACTATTTCCTGGATGGTCCAGCAATGTCCGACTGGCGTCCGATATGCTCCTCTATAACATACATAACACATTTACACATATCACATATTTGCACAAATATACAAATATTCCTTAATGCACATGTATTTATACAATAGGCATAATGCATATTCAATAACAATTTCTGGGTACTTTATTGAGATCCTTAAGAACAAATCATTCAGATATCACAACCCTCGTTAATACCCTGAATACTTATAATTTGGACCGATATAAACCAATAAGAGACCAATTTGTAGGCTTATATCTCTAGTTTAATCCAATTTGAATATCATCTCATCTGGAATCCTATAGATCAAGATATCATCAAACATACAAGAATATGCTCAGTAAAATATCCATTTTATGCTCTTCCAACCGATACCCTTACTTTTAATAGAACAATCTTTTTCGAGTCAAAACCAAAAGCTATGATTTCCATGAAGGGAGCTAGAGAAATGTGCTATGAATCTAATGCTTTAAAAATTAGGTCATTTAGAGGTCGAACGACAAAGTTATGGTTGAAAGAATCAATCGAGATTCTGACCACATAAGACGAAGCAGCTAGCAGACAAATCGAAAAGTAGACAGATGGCCAAGCCGACGAATGGAAAAGCAAACAAATGCAAAAGTAGATGAATGTAAAAGCAAACGAATGCAAAAGCAGATGACTGGAAAGAGCAGACGAATGCAAAAGTAGACGAATGCAAAAGCAAACGAATGCTGAAGCAGACGACTTGAGCAAGCAGACGAATGGAAAAACAGACAAAACAAAAACCAAACGAATGGCCAAGCAGACAAAGCAAGAAGAAAACGAATGACAAAGCAGACGAATGACCAAGCAGACAAATGGAAAAGCAGATAAATTGCAAAGTAGACGAATGGGAATAGCAGACAATTCAAAAAGTAGACGAATGGAAAGAGCAGACAAATGCAAAAGCAGACAAATGCAAAAGTAGACAAATGCAAAGAGCAGACGAATGGGAAACAGACGATGCAGATGGTCAACTTAAGACAAAGCAAAAGTCAAGCTAAGACGATATAGATGGTCAACTTAAGATGAAGCAAAAGTCAACCTAAGACGATCCAAATCTTAAGACGAAGCGTCTTTATAGACGATACAACTCTTAAGGCGAAGTGCCTTTACAGACTATACAACTTTTAAGATGAAGGACGTCATCATAGATGATATGACGTCATCACAGATGATACGTCTTTATAGATGATACATCTTTATGCTCCTGGACTCAAAATCCTTTTACTTGAATAACACTAAGTTTTCATCAACTCACATATAAACGTCTATATCTTCATACTTGCATAGTGAAGAAACAGAGCCTATCACCTTTCCATATCAAACTCTCTACACTAATCTTATACATCATTTCATTGCTACTTCAACTTCAAGAACCATTTCCACAATATCTGATCACTAATAATCCATCAAAAACCAAATAACACCTTGTCCACAATTTTCATCCCCTTAACACAGTGTTTAAGAGTATAAATATATGTAAATGCCATGATCATGCACTGACAATAAATTCATCAACGTTATTTCAGAAATCCACAACTCTAACAATTATATTCACTACTTACTTGTTGAAGACTCCAAAAGTTTTAACTATCTTCAAACTCTAATTCCATACAACATTACATAAACCATTGAAAACACTAACCAACTTCTGGTTTTTCTCTCTTAAGGCAGCAGGGACACTTAGCAGTAGAGAAAGTGGTGAGGGATATGAAAAGGTAAAGTTAATTCTCAGGAGTTTGATGGAAAACTCTGTGTATGAGAAGAAATTCGAAGAAGATGATAACAAGGAAAGAATTTAGGAAAAGAACAAACCTCTTTTTAACTCTCGGATAACTCAAACTTACTTCTGACAAATAATAAAGGCAACTTTACACTTGTCACTTTTCCTAAGGTCTAACTCTAACTATGTTTCTTTTGAAACTAACTCTATTAATTCAATCCTTGTAATCCAACTATCTCCAAATGTTCTTTTAAATTTCTTTTCCCTATTTTTCATAATACTCTATAAATTCCAAAATAATCCTAATTTCACCGAAATTCACAAATATATACTTCCAATAATCAATAAAGTTTCTAATATAGTTAAATTCCAAATTCTCAATTTTCTCGAAAATCACAACTCTATTCAATCATACCCAGAAAATGTCAATGAATGCAGATACAGTCATATGAAATGTGCAAAAGCGTACATGTCCCAATTGACTCATGCACAATGTGCATTTTCTTAATTTCTCAGAAGTTTCCCAGAAATCACAATCCTAGGCCTAACATGGGTAATGAGATGTTACAATCTCCCCTTTTAACAAAAATTTCATCATCGAAATTCTTATCTAATTGATCAAAAAGGTAGGGGGTACTAATTTCTCACATAATCCTCCATTTCCCATGTAGCTACCTCGAGAACTATATGCTAGATGCGGTGTGATGGATGAATATGTAGATCCTAGATCTACCAAAACATATGCTTCAAAATGAAAATACTCAATACACCTGCTACTGCATCTGAAGAGTTCAACACTTCCTGTTTGGTGATGGTATAGACCCTGGCTTGAGGTTGCGACTGATTACTCCACACCTCTGTCCTGATCCTAGGCTTTGTTAATTGAGTTTGAGTTCTACCTCTACCTCTGCCTCTCTGTGCAGGTCCTCCAACTCCACTCTGCTGTATCGAAGTCTCAATCACATCTCCTCCTCTAGCTCTATACTGTGATCCTAACATCTCAGACAATCTTTGATCTAGTGCTCATAAGAGCCACATTGAAAACAAGCTCCAGTTTCTCTTTAACATTCACCACCATGCCTTTTTCCACAATACTCACACTCAAGCAGTTGTTGAGACTGGTTGGTGGACATTTGTCCACTACCTCTCCCAGTTTGGATAAATTCACTTCTTGAACAAGATCCAGATTGTCTCGATCTAATCTGGAATCGAGACGATCTATTCTGGCATTTCCTAAAACTTCCATTAAAATCAATTTGAGATTCATTTTGTCTTTTACTTCTAACTTCCTGTCTACTATCTTCTTGACTGTCCTTTAACAGCTATTCAATTCTGATCTAAGCAGCTATTAACTCAATGAAAGTACCTAAATCTAAAAATGTCAATCTTGTTTAGATCTCCATATTGAGTCCATTCTCAAATCTCTTACACTTATCTTCTTCTGTTAGGATCAGAGTAGTGGCATAACCCATCAATTCATTAAACCGGACCTCATATTTAGCCACTGACATCCTACTCTGCTTCAATTCCAAGAACTCCTTAATATTCATGTCCAAATAGATCTTGGGCATGTAAGTATCTCTAAAGACCTTCAAAAAGTCTTCCCACTTCAATTGGCAAGGCCGAATAGTACTACCTAGGATAGTCTTCCACCACTGGTATGTAAGACCTTGTAGTAGTGAGACAGCATAGTCAAATCTCTCATCTGCTTTACAATCCATCTGGTCGAACACTCTTTCGGTTCACTCTAACCACCCTTCTGCCTCAGTTGAGTCTGTACTTCCATAGAAGTCTACAGCCCCTTGTTTTCTCAGTTTATCATATCTCCTTTCTTACCTCACAGGACTTTTCGAAGGCATCCAAGCATTTTTAGGTACAAGAAACTCTACATTAGCTCTTATAGACTCCATGTCAGCTGACTCACCAATTGGTTCTCCTATGGAAGGTGACCTATAACAAACAAAAGTGGTGATTACTGTTAGATGGGAAAAAGAAAGCATGCCATATTTGGAGAACCGATAGATTTCAGAACTTTTTAGAAATCTTATTTGCAACGGAAGCAATATATCCAAATCATCATGACAATCTATACATGATATGATATAAGGATAATAATAGACATGAACAAGATGAAGAGTATTTCTGACTCCTTTGCTACAGCTTTACTTCCTTGTTGCTTTATCCTCTCCTTCTTGTTGTATCCAAAGCCTTTGCTTTGTCGATCTTTCTTCTTCTTTTCGTTGGAGTCTCAACTGATTTGAGTTACCTCTTGTTCTCCTAGGAAAACTTGGTTAACAAAATCCTTTGGTGGGAAAGGAGAATAAACACTTTGGAGGAGTTTTTTCTTAAAAGAAAGAAGGAAATAATGAGACACTTCTCATACTAAGTTTCGGCCATGCATAGGTGAGAGGAGAAGGTTGGTCAAAACAATGCAAGAACCCTTTTCTTACACTCCTAATTTCGGTTATGCACAATAAAAAAGAAGAGGGGAAGCATCCAATGCATCACACCTTTCTTTAATCAAACATAAAGAAGCCATTAAATGACTCTTCTCATTTGTTTTAAGATGGCTATATGAAAAGTCCAATCACCTAATATTATCATGTTAATTTCAGTTTTTGATTATGTAAGAAGGAAGATGATCCATCCAATGTACATCTTTCTTCTTTAATCCAATCAATGCTAATAGGCTATATGCTAACATAAAAAGATACCATTAAACCATTTAATGGTAAGCTCATAACTCCATTTAATAATGATAAACCATAATAAAGACCATATTTATTTAGCATTTTAATGTCAAATGTGTAGTTGCACATTCAACCTTAATAACCGAAATTGCTTCTTCATTTCTTAAAAAAAATTTAATATAATTAATCTAATCAATTACATTAAACCAAAGTCTAGCCCATTTCTAAATGAACATTTGAGCTTTTAATTAACTATTAATTAGTGCAAGCCTAACATTCAATTATGGGCTTCTAAAACCTCCTTTTATATTTCTTACTTATCTTGATAACCTTCGTTGAAGCCAAGTGGGGCATCATATTAGATTTTGATAATTAAGCTCCAATAAGCCTAGAATTAACTTAATCTCATTAGAATTGATTCTAACTTGTTAACTAAATGTCATTCTACTAAAGACAATTAGTTGAACTTTTCAATTATCAAATATTATGAGAACACATATTTTATGTCCAATTGCAAACCCTATTTAGAACCTTATTATATCCATTCGCATAATAAAGGGCAAAATTACCATTTTTCCCTTATATTGGTTTTTCCTTCTAGATCTCTCGTTTTACTTTATATGGTGAACACACAAGATCTCATCCTGGTGTTTAGATTTGATGGGTAGCTAGCCTATTAAACTACTGGCGTCAGTTTAATCACCAAATCTCCTTAAAACATCTAGAAGTGATGATAGCACTATAAACTCTTTATTTGAGTGAATGTTCCCTGATACATGTTTCAATTAATAATTCCAACATATAGACACTGGATTAATACTTTGTAAAAATCCATTCCAATCATATCAAGAATTATAATAAACATATATGAGTTCACCAGTCATCAAGATTGTGGTCTATAAAAAGCGAATGCTTAAGTTGTATGTTTTAAGATTAAAGTAACGACCCACTTTATTCTTGAAAACATACTTGACTCCAGATTCATTCAATAGTACCATTATCGATAGTCAACTACTATCATGATATGAAACTCATCATTCCCTTTAAGTAAGCTTCTTTACTTATATGGAGATAAATCACAACACTACAGTCTAAACCATAATCAAGCGACCAAGTTGATTATTCAACTGTGAATCCATTAATTTAGATTCTTATAATATACATGTTTCCTAGACATCTCTATGTATATGTATATTATTTACAAAAGAATTTTGGTTCCTTTTAATTAGATATATAATGCTCACACAAATAAAACCAAACTCTTTTGTTTTATTAATAATAAATATTTTCATTATAAAAACTGTAACTAAAGAAGATAAAGTTACATGTAGATACAATTGCTTTTTAGCACACTATATTTACATAACTCCAACAATCTCCCACTTGCCCTAAAGCAAGTTTGTCATATCCCTTATTCCTATCCCTTCTAGGTGACCCTTAAAGCTCTTTTGAGTCAATGACTTTATGAAAGGATCAACAAGGTTTTACTCTGTAGAAATCTTTACCACATCCACCTCTCCACGTTGTATTATCTCCCTTATAAGATGATACTTTCGCTCAATATGTTTGGCAGCTTTGTGGTTCCGAGGTTTTTTAGAATTAGCCACTGCCCCACTATTATCACAATAAAGTGTAATGGCTTTTTCTACCTTTAGAACTACTTCCAAATTATTTAGGAACTTCTGGAGCTAGATTGCTTCCTTTGCTGCTTCACAAGCAGCAACATACTTAGCCTCCATAGTCGAATCAGCAATATAAGATTGCTTAACACTCCTCCAGACTATGGCTCCACCTCTTAAAGTAAATATAGAACCAGAAGTTAATTTCCTTGAATCAACATCTGATTGGAAATCAGAATTTGTATATCCTGTCGGAATAAGGTTACTTCCAGAGTAAACAAGCATTAAGTTCTTTGTCATATGAAGATATTTAAGTATACACTTAACTGCAGTCCAATGTTCCATTCCTGGATTAGACTAAAATCTGCTTACTAGTCCCACTGCGTAACAGATATCCTATCTAGTGCAAAGAATTGCATACATCAAACTTCCAACTGCCGAAGTATATGGAATATTACGCATACATTCAACCTCCTCTTGGGTTTTAGGTGCTTGTTCCTTTGAAAGTTTGATTCCATGCCTAGTAGGTGTGAAACCCCTCTTGGAATCTTACATGACGAACTTATTGAGCATATTCTCAATATAGGTTAATTGAGACAAAGCTATTTTTTTGTTCTTACAATCCCTTATAAGTTTGATCCTTAGAACATAGTTAGCCTCTCCCAAATCTTTCATTGAAAACTATTCATTCAGCCATCCTTTAACCGTAGATAACATTCCCACATCATTCCCAATGAGCAGAATGTCATCATCATACAAGATTAGGAAAGTAACCTTACCTTCTTGTTCTAGGTTTTGTATGAACCCATAGGTTTTGATAGACTTATCAAACCTAATGATCCAAGACTTAGATGCTTGCTTAAGTCCATAAATGGACCTTTGCAACTTGCAAACCTTATGCTCATTTCTTGACTCAATGAATCCTTTTGGTTGGGCCATATAAATGGTCTCCTTAAGATCCCCATTAAGAAATGCAGTCTTGACATTCATTTGCCATATTTCGTAATTGAAATAGGCTACTATAGCTAAAAGAATCCTAATGGACTTAAGCATGGTAACCGGAGAAAAAGTCTCCTCATAATCTATACCATCTTTTTGATTATAGTCTTTAGCTACCAATCTAGCTTTAAAGGTCTCTACCTTTCTATCCGATCCTCTTTTCCTTTTGTAGATCCATTTACAC
>JANSVA010000007.1:14113590-14124949 GCA_025504915.1 Erythroxylum reticulatum | reverse complement strand
AGTGGAATGACATTTAGTTAATAAGCTAGAATTAATTCTAATGAGATTAAGTTAATTCTAGGCTTATTGGAGCTTAATTATCAAAGTCTAATAAGATTCCCCACTTGGCTTCAAGGAAGGTTATCAAGCTAAGTAAGAAATATAAATGGTGGTTTTAGAACCCCATAATTGAATGTTGGGCTTGCACTAATTAACGGTTAATTAAAAGCCCAAATGTTCATTTAAAAATGGGCTAGACTTTGGTTTAATGTAATTGATTAGATTAATTCTATTAAAGCAAATTTCTTTTTCTAAAGAAATGAAGGAGCAATTTTGGTTATTAGGGTTGAATGTGCAGCTGCATATTTGACGTTAAAATGCTAAATAAAGATGGTCTTTATTATGGTTTATCATCAACAAATGTAGTTATGAACTTACCATTAAATGATTTTCTGTTTATCTTTTAATGTTAGCATATAACCTATTAGCATTGATTGGATTAAAGAAGAAAGATGTACATTATATGGACCATCTTCTTTCTTACATCGTCAAAAATCGAAATTAACATGATAATATTAGGTGATTGGACTTTTCATATAGCCATCTTAAAACAAATGAGAAGAGTCTCATTTAATGGATTCTTTATATTTGATTAAAGAAAGGTGTGATGCATTGGATGCTTCCCCTCTTCTCTCTTATCATGTATAACTAAAATTAGGAGTGTAAGAAAAGGGTTCTTGCATTGTTTTGACCAACTCTCTCCTATCACCTATGCAGGGCTAAGTATAAATTGAATTAATTAATCATAGGGTAGTAAATAGGGATAATGACAAGTCCTAATATTTAATCTTGATTTTCTCTAAGTCTTAGTTTACGATTTTGGTTTAGGTTTCATTGTTCCTTGTTACTTTAATTTTGTCTTTATTTACTTATCTTTTTAAATTCAATTGAAATGGTCTTTTAAATAAGGAGCAACCTGAATTAAGTAGTGCCTAACCACAATCCTCGTGGGATCAATATCCGCATTCAACTATAAGTACGACCTGTATACTGACGGTTTTGATTGTAAGACTAGTAGTGTGTTTTGCATCCAACACATAACTCTAAAACTTTCATGAAGGAACCAAAATCTGATTTTGTCTATAAGAGTTTTGAATTATGTGTTGAAGTTTAGTTTTGGCTACTGCCTTTATTTTCGAACAGCCTGTAGTTTTTGGGGTATAAATCCTAATATAATTAGCCAAATCGCATACAATTTATGCCATTAGAAACTTAAGATATAGGGGAATGAAATAAATTGATAAGATTATAGGCTAATGTGGGAATTATAGGAAGAAGAAGGACCAATATGCAATTTTCCTAAAGTCAACTCATGGACCAATAAGATTAAAGCATGTGTATCCAATAGAATTGTAATGCATGGTCCAATATAATTGTAACATATGGTCCAATATAATTGTAATATATAGTCCAACGTGATTGTAACACATGATCTAATAGGATTGTGACATATGGTCCAACGGGATTGAAACATGTGTATAAGACTAAAAAATTCATGAAACGGAATATGGAGAAGGGAGATGGATGACTCTTTGATAGCTTAACTTCATAATTTTCTCCTCTCCATTTCACCTTCTTCATCCCATCATTTTTCACTTAGTGATTTAAGCAAAACCAAAGACGAAAGGAAGGAAAAGCATCAGAAGAACTACTTTTCCAATTTTAAGGTTTAGGACTTCACGTAGTTAATTTGTGTATTTGTGTATACTTGAATGTGTAAAAAGATTCATTTGAATGTGGAATGGTTGCTGGGATGATGCTTTGGTGTTATCTTGTATAGAATTGGTTGAATATGACAAGATATTATCATGTAGTGGAATTCTATTTAGGGTTTGTTGAACCATTCACATTGTTTGGTTCATAAATCAACCTATAAACCTCTAAATTTCGTGATTTCAGTTGTATATGAAAACTAATACATAGACATAGAAATATCTAGAAGAGACTCTAACTTAATTTTAGGTTTATGATGTTGGAAATTGCGATAGAAAATGGTGACCTAATGTTGCCCCTGTTTTAGAGCAGCGTGTGATATTTGGTCTATAGGTCATGTGTTAGAAGTCTAAATGGTTGATCTTTGGTGTTTTGGAAACTAGAGACGCAGGTAGAAAAATGTCTATAAGACCACGAAACCTAGTTCTGAACTTTTTTATACGAATATTAAGGAACAACTAGACTTCTTCATGTGATTTGTTCCTGGACTGATAGTTTGCCTATTTTTAGATCACATTGGGGTTTCGCTCAAATTGCACTATTTTGAGTTTGTTTTTATTTCCGATTTTTACTGCATCTTATCTGAACCTTTTTGAATGTGTATGAAACTTTTCAAACACCTAGAAATAAATGAAATAGGACTTACCACATATGAATTGGGTGATTGAACATTGGAATATAAGATTGAGCATAATGCATTCCAAAGAAAATTTACATGTACATAAATGATTTTTATGTATATTCATTACTTATATATGTATAGTATGATTATAAAATTGTGCTTTTGATCTTATAGTGGTGGTAAGCCATGACTTGCATGTATGAACGTAAATACAGATTTTATGACCTGAAATGTATATCATATGATTTCTTAATATATGAATTGTGAAATTTGCAAATGGTCAAAGAAAATGGAACAGTGACTGCTTTATTGTCTTGGTGGTGGATGGATGGGCATGCCTATAGGGTTACAGTGTAGCTGCTACAGTTTGACCTTACTGGTGTCCACAGTTAGATACCTTCAACTATCCACTCGATACCTTCGCGTATCCACAGTTTGATTTCTTTAGATATCCATAGCACCCATTATCCACACCTATAGAAAATTGTACAGGCTTAACACAAAAAGGAAACTTAACAGTCACAAATAAGCAATATAGCATAACAACATGAATAATTGCTATTGAAGAGCATTTGTATTGATTGTAAAGATAAATTGTAATGATGTGCATTTATATTGATAATTTGTATCAATGAGTGTTAAATGAGTGTTAAATATCAATAATTGGCTTATAAATGTTCATTTTCGATATATGGATAATATGTTGAAACATATTTGCATTACGTACTTTACTAAAGTATGCCATGATTGTTTATAAGAGCGTCAAATATCAATGTTTGGTTCATGAATGTGAATTTATTGTATATGAGTTGTAATATTTCTGAATGTGTGTGCTTGGCAGATGACTGGTGTGAGTGGGATCCAAACTATATTTTCCCCACTAAGCTTTCAAGCTTAGCATGGGTGATAATCAGTGTAGGTCCAGGTCATAAGAGTGAGGTACAAGGAACATTTGTAGGGACCAAGGCCAACAACTAGGAGTAAAAGTACCTTTGGATGTATCTTTCGATTAAAGAATGGTTGTATATGTAATAAAGGAAGTTCCGTATAGGCAGTGTTATATATGAAGAGAGATCTAATAAGTTCCTTAAATTAATAGTGATATTATATTTTGTCTTCTTGTATAACTCTCACTTTAGCTTCCTACATTAATGGAAGTAACCTAAGCAACTTTCTAACCATTTCAACATTAGTATAGGTTTAAGACCTTCAAGAGCATTAATAATATCAATAAATCCTCTATACATGCTAGTTTTAGCATGCTTTCCTTTACTTGATTGGTTCTTTCATGTCTAACTTCTAAAGTATACCAAATTTTGTGAGCCAAGATAATGGTTAATTTGAAGTTTACAAAATCCAATAATTGTTCTAACCATTGTACTTAATTAAGATTAATCAATATAAATAAAAGTGAGGAAAATTTTCAATATAAATTAATCAAATAATAGAACAATAATTTAAAGAGGCTAGAGATGAGAGAATGCAAATCAATTTATAGTAGTTTTGTAAACAACTGTTGCCTATATCCACTCCTAAGACTCTTCTTAAAATTTCACTATAATTTTTCTTTCAAGGTGAAGAATGACCTTTTTACAATCTTTCTCGATAAAGATGAGTGCTTTCATATAATCTTCTTCCACGGTGAAGAGGAATCTTAATCCTACTTAGAACATTTCCTAGGTACAATATCCAACATCCTAATAAAAGATTACACCTAAAAAATATCTCACATATTCACTTGATAACTCAAAATGGCTCACTCATACCAATATAAGACAATGATAATCAAATGATTAAAAAAATCTTTGAAATGTGTGCATACAACACCTAAAACCTTTTTGATACTAAAATAGTCATTGGAGCTAAAACTAGCCATCATAACAACCATATACAGTGCACAGTGAACACTGGTCGACTAGTACATATATTGGTCAACCAATATACTAACCTATGTTGCTACAAATTCATGATATATCAAATTTAACAACTTTAACCTATATTGTCGACCTATAACCCATACAGGTATATTAATCACCTTAAAAACATGATTTTAACAACTTTAAATGCTTAAAATCAAATTGTTTAATCCAAATATGATTAAAGCACTTCCTAAAATGTTCCTTAAAGATTATTTGAAAGATTAAGAGGCTTTTATATTAAAATCAAAAGCTTTAGTGTCGTTAGATGAATTTAAAGACTTATTCCATGAAGTAAGATGTAATGATTATGCATGGTAAGCTTTTTAGATCATCAAATTAACAAAATGAGCTTACAAATAATAATACAAAATATGAAATGACCTTGATAATCTTCGATCCTTTTTTGTTCTTGTTTTGATCTTCATTTCATCAGCTACAAACTTCAACTTCTCTTTATCAACTTAATATACTATCTTCATGAGTTTATGGCTCTATTTTGTTCTAATTTTATTTTTCATTAAATATTAGTATTTATATTTTTATCATCAACACAACAATTGGAATCACCCTTAGTTTAAAAATTAGTTACTTAAATCTAAAGTTTAAAATAGATCAAAATTTTAGCCATCCATAGGATTTGAATGAATGGTCTATAGGTGATAAAAATGTTCTTTTCTTACAAATAAAGATCACCACTTTTTATGAAGGAAACAAGGTGTCCCATGTGTAAGTTGATAATCTAAACTCATTTGAGTTAAAAGAAGTTATTATCTTTACATGGGCATTCTACTCTTCCTTAAAATTGTTTTTATAAAAAAATGCAACATTTCATTAATTTAGTATCTTCAATTATCACTCTTAATTATTTGAGAATGAATGATCCCAATTATCTGAGCCCTTGTATATAAGCATTTTGTTGCCCTTTTAAGGAATTAAATACAAAGTACATTATGCCTAACACACTTTTTAGCCTCATTGTCCTTCTACTCTCTCTCTATGTCCGAAGTCTAATTGTTAAACACCACCACTGATGTTTAATAAGTTTCTAAAAATTATTATCCCCTCTCACTAATTTTCCAAATTATGATTAAATACTTACCGTAATCTAGAATTATGGAACCTAAAAAAATAAAATCTCTCTCTTTAAACTTTCTTTCTCTTTGTTATCAAAAGTGCTTTCTTTCAATTTCCATAACCTAAGCATTTATTATCTAGCTCTTTTGAATGAAATTCTAGTAAGGTTCTTATAAAATAGGCATTAAAGGAGAGAGAGGCAGCTCTCCAAATTGTAAAATTTGACCTAAATAGAGCACAACAGAGTTTGAAATTATAGGCAGACAAGAAGAGATCAAAAAAAGAGTTTGAAGTAAAGCAGTTGGTTTAATGAAGCTACAACCATAAAAACAACACTCTCTGCAATGAAGATTTAACTAGAAGCTAGAGTCTCTATACTATGGACCCTATCAGATTGTCACAAAAATTAACAAGGTGGCCTATAAGTTAAAAATTCTAGAAGAATCTACCATTCATCCTACTTTTCATGTTTCCTAACCAAAGAAGTTCATCTTTGAAAAGATACCAACATTAATTTAATTACCATCCACAATAACCAACATTGAAATTTTTTTGGCAACTGTATAGGGAAGAAGGATGATTAAGTGGCACAGTAGAGCAGTTACGCAGTTACTAGCACAATGGTAAGGAGAAACCAAGGAAGAAGCCATATAGGAAACTATGTTCTATTTATAAAAGAGGTTCCCGGAAGTTAATCTAACAGACAAGGCAAATTTTGAAGAAAGAGGGGATGTTATAAACAATTAACCAGACATTACAGGCAGGAAGAAGAAAGTTGGAAACGAGGTCAAAAATTACATATTAGTAAATAACAGATATGCATCATATCAACAACAACTATAACAACCATACGATAGGAGAAGACATTTGTCTTTATTTAGAAACTTCCTGTACTGTAATTTAGTAGCTGTTGTAACGAATTTACGAGCAATGAAAAACCAAGGATGCTATTGCCTTCCTTGTTCTCTCTCTCTCTAAGTTGTTAATGTTCATGAGCTCGTTTATAGCATGTGTGTAAGTGAGTTAAAATTTTCACAACACTCATCCTCTCCCACCAGACATGGTGCTCATCACCACTTACACCAAGGACCGCTTCTCTCACACTTTGGATTCAAAAATAATAGAGGTTGAAGAGGATAGAGCTTCAATCCTCCTTTTAGCCCTAATTTTTCAGAGATAGGTCATGGACTTCTTATGAACTTAGGCTATGTTTGGTTGGAGGTTTATTAATGAAATGAACTAGAATGTAATATTATTCTAACGTTTGAGAGGAGGGTTTATAATGTAATGGAATGAAATGAGATGGAAGAGGAGGGTTTCATATTACATCTCATTCTATCCTAAACAGTAAAAATAAAAAACTTTCGATTTGGGGAGTTTAGGATAGAATGTAAAATGATAAATAACTTTACACTATATTATGTCCATCTAAATAACATTTCACTATATTATATTATGAACCCTTCCATTCCTCCCAAACAACAATTTTCTAATATTACATCAATTTACATTCTATTCCATTATAAACCACTCCATTTCATTTAATTCCGTTACATTCCATTAAAAATTTTACGTCCAACTAAACATAACCTTAAATATCCCGAATGGACTAGATTTCTCCACTAAGTTAGTCTCTTCATATGGGATAGCTTCTTATTATGGCTCCTTCAATACTAAATCCTCATCAAGCCCACACGTTTAACCAAAGCCCAAACTACTAATCCTCACGACCTTAATAAACTTGTCTCCTATTTTCAAATTTGTTAGAAATAGGGATATCTATATATCTACACACTAATGTTTTACGTACTTTGAATCCTGAAATCGTCTACTTGGACCTCCAACTAACCTAAATACTCTTCTTATATCTTTTACTGCGTTGAATCTCTAGTCCCCTCCTAATAAGTTCCACCTTATTTCCAAATATGTTACCTAATGGCTATTTTGATGTCACTTCCCATGCGATACCTCTTCTCATCTCGTGAAATACAAATCTTCGTATACCGATCCAAATCAAGTATTTGTTACTAATGGTTAAGCACTTTAACCGATAAATTTACACTTCTGCTCGCTTGTCCATTTCACCTTACTAATATTTTAATTATTCTATTACTAACCTACTCTTTGTAACAAACTTTGTTAAAAATCTCTTAGGAAGAATCCAAATACTAAGATATTATTACCCACAATAATTTTTATTCAATGAATTTTCTTCAAAATTTTAAAAATGATATTGTTCTCACAAATCACAATTACCTCTGCCTGGCTCCATCTGTGGCATCAGCAACTTACGCATTCTTGTTCAGTTACTCTTTCTAGGTTGTCTCCTCTTTTTCACACTATTAACCCCCTCTTCAGAAGTTCTCCACTCTTTTTCTCGCTATTAACCAACTGTACCGAAGAATCTAAATCTCCAAAAAGGCCCATCCGGCCATCCATTGACTCAAAATTTCCAGCATGGGTGAGACACTCATTTCTTACAGGGATCCATCCACTAATATGGAATAAGCTTACTTTAAAAGCCGAATATAAAACTGTAGATTGTTGCATGACCCGGTTTTAACGGTACTTCTTAAAAGAACACCTTCAAATTTCTTTGAATGAAAAGAAAGCTATTATCGTGAATTCTTGTAAATTCAAAGAAAAGACTATTCCATTACCAAAAACTGACACCAGTAAGCGAGAGACAAAAACAATTGACATAAATTACAAGGTGTTTACATCGCTGTCGGATGACAAAAATCCCATCATGACAAAAACATTTTAAGTTTTTGATACTATATAGTAAAAAACATAAATATCTAGGGTTGGAACTTGACTAATAACTTATGCTGAAAGAATTGAAGGGGAAACAAAAAAGTTAAAGATATCTAATATCTTCAACAGGATATCTCCTCACTCTTCAAATTTGGCTTTAATGTCTTCAGTCTTTGACTGCAATTAATTTTTGGAGCTTGAACAACTGACTGAGAAACTCATGCAATCGGATACAGGGGCACTGCCGTCAAGTGATTTCTTGCTAGCATTGTAAGGAGATGCACACATAACCCTGGAATCCCAGAAATTCAATTCTTTTTGAGCCTAAAAAATGGAAAGAACTGATATTTTTAATGTAGTGGTTAAAATTTTCAAATGTACCTTTCCTTGCGCTTCTCCAAGAACCTAGCCAATGATGCTTTTCGAGCCTGAGGTACAGCAACTGTAAGACAAATATGAGTTCCAGGTATCATATCAAGCTTCTGCACTATCGACAAACAATTTTAAGAGAGAGTAAACCTTACAGAAACAATATTATACCTGCGGGGACTAAAGCTGAAGATACAGGTCCTACCGAAATAATTGGCTTCGAAGCCTCTGTTTGGTTAACAGAAGAAGCTAAAGCTACTACTGGCTTCCCTATTGACAGTTCACTGGGACTACATGAGGTCACAGAGATGGGGCTTGCAAGACCTGAGCACAAGGGCATATTCAGGTTTCTGTTTCCTGTATAACAATCCCAAATTGAAGGTTTTGGGATTGGTGGTGCCCGTGTTTGAGTAGTTTGAACTGACTTGGTCTGAGTTGGAGAAGCCCCATTACCAGCTAAAAGCATAATGGCCTGCGCCTGGATTCACAAGCTTGAATTAGTCTACACTTGTAGAACAAAAAAGATAGATTTGGAAAGACTAAAAAACACTAAAGCAAATACCTTTTCAGGTGATATATCATCATAAACGCACACCGATCCGGCATAAAATATGGTCAACTGAGCAGAATTAACAGAGGCTTTGGAACTGTTCATACACAAGAAATTGAAATTAAGCTGAGCAAACTGAGATTAAAACTCCTATACAAAGGCATTTGGCAGTTTTTGATACCTAAGATCAGTGGTACCAACGATGGAATTCGTGGGGGAAAGGACAGAAACAGGGGTTACGACCGGAACTGCACCAAGAGGTTGTGCGCTTATAGGATTACCAACCACATTGTGCCCAGAGGAACCAAGATGGGACTGCAGAACAGGAGTGCTCATGGAAATCGTAATTGTTTGATTTTGTTGGTTATTGACAGGGAATGTCCTCACTTCCTGTGGGTGATGGACTGGATACGACTTGTAGTGAACAGGAGCATAGCTTGCGGCTTGTTTGTCATGAGTCACATTTTTCTGGTAGACAGAAACAAGATAGTACTTAAATGTCAAAAAATCAAAAGGAATATATAAAAAAAGAAGAGGCTGTATTAAGCATGAAATAAATGGCAGATAGCCTTTCCTATCTAAGAGCTAAAATATCAAATTTTGTTTAATTAAATCTTGAAGCTGAACTTTTCCGTTTTACAGACAAAAATTAAATGGTAATAATAACTAACAATATACCTGAACAATGCCAGCATATGGTTTCTGGTTAGAATCAAAAGCCTCAGGAGTAGAAATAGTCATAAAGCCAGAAGATGATATTGGATCAAGAATAGTCTTTCTGGGAGACTCATCCACTGAAGACTTAAATGATAGGAACTGAGGAACAGAAGAAACCTGCCTGGAAAAAGACCAGTTCATCCCGGAACCTGTCATGGCTACTGCAAGACCAAAATGAAAATGAAATGATGCCAATCAGCTGCTTGAATGGATTTTTTCCACAATCAAACTTAAGATCTGATGTGAGAACACAAACAAGAAATTAAAATAAAATATGCCTTGCAATGTTTGACACAATATTTAAGTAAACTGACAACTGTTGACAAAAGAAGGATAAAAGATAAATTATATGCCAACAAAGAATCTTTTGAAATAGTTTAAAGGGTAATGATATATGTGGACAAAACTGAAACGCACTTCCGCAAACAAGTTTGTACATTGCAACAGTTAAAGTTGGATCCAAATATTCAAATAACCCAAATAAAAAAAAGAAAGATGTACTATCTATCATTATTTTATGTCACAAGATACAAACATGAACACAACCATCCCTGACAATACAAAAAGCACGTAATGCAAATCTACTACTGCTATCCTTCTCTTTTTGTTCTGTTCTTAGCAACTCGCCATCCTTGCCTTGTCTTTAGTTGAAGATAAGAAAGAGGACAGTTGATTATCTAAAAGGATCTACGGTAAGAAACCGTTCAACTTTATTATACTATGATGTTTAAAGTAAAACTATAATTTGAAGGCACTGTTCCCATTTCTCAACTGCTAAGATTGAAAATAGAAGTTTTTCATAAATCAAGATCATGTCATATTTAAAGATGCATATCTGGACGACTAGGACCATTTGAAACTGAGTATGAGTATTAAAACGAGAGAGCAGAATATTATAAGTGCTTATTACGATAAGAGCATCTTCGGAGCATTTAATACATTTTTTTAAATAAAAAAAATCTTATTGTTTCTCACGTTATGTCATGGAAGGGTATTCTTTTCTCTAGGTGGGGGCACAAAGTTTTATTTTCGTTTTACACATTTACATTACAATAATTATAAAAACATCAATTTTGCTTTATAAAGACGACTTCCAACGTGACCCATTAATCTATTACAGCAACAGCCATTGGCCATTGGGCTGTTTTAGAATTTAAGGAAATAATAATAACATAAGTCCTCAAGTAATATTTAGATTCATTAGTAACCAAGTTTATACTTTATAGTATATAGTCTTGGAGTTATTTTTAAATTCTCTTTGACTATGGAGAAAGATTCTCTCTGTTTTGTATATAAGCTTTTACTTCTTATTTGTGTACGTAAAAGGGTTTAAAAGATAAAGCTAAACATGGGCACGGTAAAAACTAAATAGTAAATACGAATCAAAAGGAGGTGTAACGGTTAAACTGTTAAAAGGCATTAGATAGAAAACAGTTCCTATGAATGTCGTACAGGATTTGGTAACTGATTGGGTTCTGATACAGTATTATATTAGTATCGATTAATATTGGGTACAGTTTTAGGTAATTTTTTAAATTTATAAAATAGTCCCTAAATTTTCAAAAATTACAAAATAGTTCATTATCATATTGTACAGTT
>JANSVA010000007.1:14075941-14113490 GCA_025504915.1 Erythroxylum reticulatum | reverse complement strand
TTAATAAATATAATTAAATTTAAAATATATTTTTAAAATATATACATTTCAAATAAATTTTGATTTAATAATAAAAACATATAAAATAAATATTGATTTATAAATAATAATTTATAAATTACTTATTTAAAAAAATAAAATATTTTACTAATACTTTATTGATAAATATTATGTAAAATATTAAAATAAATTAAAATAAAAATAATTTATTAGTAATAAATTTATTAGTAAAAATATTTCATTTTTAAGTTTTATTTAATTTATAATTATTATTAGTAATAAAATATTTATTATTATTTTAAAAATTTTGAAAAAAAAGGGGAAGAAGAGATCGGAGAGCGGGAGGGAGATTTTGAAAATTTTGCAAAAAAGTCCTCTAAATTTTTAAAATTTCCGATACCAGCCGGTACAGTCAAAATTAACCAATACCGACCGGTATTTAAAATCGACTTCAAAATTTAAAATTCCATACTAATTTTGAGCCGATACGAAATAGAGTTCAAAACGTTGTTCCTGTAACTTGCCATTAGCGGTGAACAGTAGATATGATTTGATCCCACGAGGATAAAGGAGGCAAAAGTGAATTATACACATTTTTGAGCTGGTCGTAGGAGTTCCATCTATCTTATCTGAATCACTCACTGGTAGTAAATTCAGTTCCAGCATCATCCTATTAAGATTAAGAAAAAGGCGCAACAGTTAAACTGCTAAGAGGCATCAGATGCGAACGGTTCCTACAACTTCCCATTAGCGGCGGGAATGTATCTTTTTATTCATATGTGTTCCAAAACACTAACTGTAGCTCTTAAATTTCATTGACAGAATAAAGACAAAGACATAACTAGACATGTGGAGATGCATTTATAGACATGTGGAGATGCTTTTATCTCCAAAGGAACAGACAACAACATATTTTTCTTTACAGAAACGACAATTTCTTTTCTTAAAAATTAATCATGAGTACGCAAGCGATCCAGAACTTACAAAAACACAAGTGAAAAGCAGTACAATTCAAGGACAAACCCTTCAAAACAATAATAACAGAAAGAGAGGAATAATTGGTTAATTCCAATTAATTAACCAAAACCGTAACTTGTAAAGAAATAACTGATTAGACGACAACTTCTGAACACATGAGCTGAACGGGAAAAAAGACATACCAGAATCTTTGGAGACGTCAGGAACCTCCTGCTTCACCGTTATAGGAAGGCCCTTTGGAACCCAAGCCCAGGTAATCTCTCTCCGTATCTCCAAAACTAAAAATAGAACTGATAAAAACTTACTGCTACAAGCACCCAATGCCCAACCAAGTTGTCAACTCCATAAAGCCCTTGAGAAGATTTTGGGATTAATACCCCACGAGGAAAATATGGTTGCTTCTTTAAGCAGAGAAAGAGAGCAATCATCGAGAGAGAGAGAGAGGGGAAGAAACCATTTATACATGGTAGGTAATAAACTAGCTTTTCCTTTTTTCAAAGAATTTGGGTGCATCTCAGCCGTTGGATTTTGCAGACCATTTCTTGATCGTTAGTGTTGTTTTGCTCTTAAAAACCTGATCACTTGGATTAACTCTCAATTCGAGTAAATTATAAAGAGTTTTATGATGTCAATTTATCGGAATGCAAGTGGATTAACACTCGAACACTCGATAGTTAATTATCTGACTTACAAACTTTTTCATAATCAATTATCATGCAATTCATCCATTCACCATCCTATACTTCACTTGGTTCAAAATATGGGTTATATGTTAACTCTTACTAGACTGATTATATCAGATCTAGTCCAAATAATGTTAGTTTTTGTCCTGAGAATCTCATTACTCTATGTGTCATTGCGTACTCTCTTTATGACATATAATTGCTCTGACTAGAGACTCCTGTATAATGACCCTAACAAGAGGCCGTAGATATCATCTCCTTCAAGAGTGTTGAATCCTTTATTGGCTATCCAATTACTTTCGAATACTAATAGTTGTACCCAATTACCACCCTATGAGTGACCTCATCTTGAGACAATAAGGAATGGTGTCAAAGCACAAGATTAGTATCCAAGACATCCTTTGAATACCTTAAGTCTAAGGATATTTACACAATTGTTATAATGAGATTAATTACTAACATTTGATAGATCATTCATATGATAATCTCATAATGGGTCATCCGATGTACTTATTAAGAGTAAGCATCTACATGTTAATTCTAAATATCTCATGCTTACAATTTATGAGATCCACTATTGATCAAAATAAGGAGTATAACATGTGCTAGTCTATCCAGATTAACAATGTCTTGTCTCATTAATCCTATAGCTTGAGATAATTTAGATACTAACATAATTACATATAATAGGAATCTCATTATTATGATCTCATCATGATTTCCTTCATGCTATGTTTTGTATCATGGACTTCATTAATTCGATTTAAGATAGACATCAATTTATACATAAATGAACATCAAATTAGTGCAAATTGCCTTTCTCTTTATTAATCAAAATAAACTTTGTACAAAAGTGTTAAAGGTGGTTGCCTTTAGAGCACTACTCTAACAATCTCCCACTTGCGCTCTCTCTATCTTCACATCACCTCTATCAATGATCTCCCTGATAGGTGATATCTTTTGAGTACGTACTTAGACCGTTGATGAGACCTTGCTTCCTTGGCATGAGCAATAGCCCCATTGTTGTCACAATACAACGGTATCAAGTTTACAATGCCGGGAACCACTTCAAGTTCCATCACAAACTTCTTAATCTAAACAACTTCTTTTGTCGCTTCCGCAGTTCCAATATACTTTGACTCGATCGTTGAATCTATAGTTGTCTTTTATTTGGAACTCTTTCAACTGACTACTCTACCATTCAGTGTGAAAATGTAACCTAACTGGGATTTCGAATCATCCTAGTCAGATTGAAAATTGACATCTGTATGCCCTCTCACTATAAGATCTCCATCTCTATATACCAAGAATACATCTTTCATCCTTCTCAAGTACTTTAGGATATTCTTGACAGCCATCCAGTGGAACTCATAAGGATCTGATTGATATCTGCTCGTAACACTTAAAGCATACGATATATAGGATCTTTTACATAACTTAGCATACATGATTGATCTTGTTGTTGAAGCATATGGGATCAAATTCATACGAGTCCTCTCTTATCTTGCGTATTAGGACACATAGATTTCAAGAATTTTATCCCATGAGTCATGGGAAGAAACCCTCTCTTGGATTGCTTCATGCTAAATCTCTTTAGCACTTTATTTATATATGTAGGCTGTGAAAGACTTAGCAACTTCCTTAATCTATCTCTATAGATTTTTATTCCCAATATATAAGTTGCTTCTCTAAGATTTTTTTATGGAGAAGTTCTAGGACAACCAAATTTTGACAGATTGCAAACTTAAGACATCATTTCCTATTAGTAATATGCCATCCACATATAACACAAGGAATATGATAGCACTCCTACTAACCTTCTTGTACACAAAAGATTCATCTGGATTTTGTGAGAAATCAAACTCGTTGATTGTTATATCAAATTGGATGTTCCAACTCCCAGATGCTTGCTTTAATCCATAAATAGATTTATGAAACTTGCATACCTTTTTGCCATCTTTGGATATAAACCCCTCAGGTTGTATCATATACACTTTCTCAGCTAGGTTTACATTTAGGAAAGTTGTTTTCACATCCGTTTTCCATATCTCATCATCATAATGAGCAGTAATGGCTAGGAGTATTCTAATGGATTTAAGCATAGCTATGGGGATAAAAGTCTCGTCATAGTCCATGTCTTGTCTTTGACGATAACCTTTAATGACTAGTCTCACTTTATAGGTAATCACATTATCATCCATGTTGAATTTCTTCTTGAAAATCCACTTGCATCTTATAGGTTTTAGCCCTTCAGATGGGTCAACCAAAGTCTAAACTTGGTTTTTAAATATGGAATCCATTTTAGACTTTATGGCTTGAAGCCATTTTTTAGATTCTAAACTCTTCAGAGCCTCTTCATAGGTTGTAGGCTCATTGTCCTCTATGAGCAATACGTCATTATGTTCACTTATAAGAAATCCGTATCTCTTTGGAACATTCTGTATCCTACTTGACCTATGAACATTTTATTTGTCAAAAGGTTTAACTATTGTCTCATCTCCATGAACAACAATCTCGGGTTCAGGCAGTTGATCTACGTTTGTTTAAGCATCATAAACTTTAACAAGTTCAACTTTTCTCCCATTATCTTCTCTTAAAAGAAACTTTTTCTCTAAAAAGACAACATATTTTGAGACAAACATCTTTTACTCTAAAACATTGTAGAACTGATATCGAATTGTTTCCTTAGGATATCCTACAAATATACATTTATCAGATTTCGCTTCAAGCTCATTTAATTGAATATGATTCATGTAAGCCGGACAATCCCAAACTTTCATATGAGAAAGATAGAGTTTTTTTTAGTCCATATCTCATATAGAGTAACATCAACTATTTTTGAAGGGACTCTATTTATCACATAAATAACAGTCTCGAGTTTATAACCTCAAAAGGATTTCGATATACCTGCTAAGCCCATCATTAACCTTACCATGTCCAACAAAGTTTGATTTCTCTTTTCAACTACACCATTATGTTGCGGTGTGTAACGTGGAGTCCATTGGGATATAATCCCGTTATCCTTGAGATAACTTAGAAACTCCTCGTTCAAGTATTCACGATTGAAATTTCTTGACACTTTTACCGAGTTATTTCTCTACTTCATTTCTAAATTGTTTGAATAGTTCAAATGCTTAAAATTTGTATCTTATTAGATACACATATCCATATCGTGAATAATCATCGATAAAGGCAATGAAGTACATAAAACCACCTTTGGTATGAATGGACATCGGACCACATGCATCAGAATGTATTAGGTATAATAACCCATTCGCAAGTTCACCCTTTCCTTTAAAAGGTAATTTAGTCATCTTGCATAACAAGCAAGATTCACATATGTCATATAATTCATAGTTAAATAACCATAAGCTACCACTCTTATATAGCTTAGCTATGCGTCTCTCACTTATATGGCCAAGTTGATAATACCATAAGATGATTTTAAATTATCCCATTTTTGTCTTTTATTGTCATTTATATTTAAAATTGGATTGTGCATATCTAATACGTAAATGTTGTTGCACAATGTAGCAATACTATACAACATTTCATTCAACTTAAAAACAACCATTGCTAGAAAAAGTTAAAGGAAATCTCCTTTTATTAAAACATAAAACATATATAATGTTCTTTGTCACAATGGGTATATAATAGAAATTATCCAAAATTAACTCTAGTCCTTTAGGAAGATACAAAACATAGGTTTTGACGTCTAATGTAGTAACTTTTGCTCCATTTCACACATGTAGGTCCATCACTCCCTTCTTGAGCGATCTACTATTCCTGAGACCCTGGATATCAACACATATGTGTGAGCCACATCTAGTATCTAATACCGAAATGTTATGATCATAAATAGTATTAACCTCAATGATAAATAACATGCCTGAAGTAGACGATGGAGCATCTAATGCCTTATTTATGCTTTAGTGACTCCAGATAAGCTTTACAGTTCCTCATCCAATGCCCTTCTTTGTTGCAATGAAAGCATATTCCCTTTGGTGTATTGTCCTTTGTCTTCTTCTTAGCTACACCTCTTATTGGCTTCTTGGGCTTCTTCTTCTTCTTTTGTCTCCTCTTACGAGAACCAAAAGCAGAGTCCACTAGTATCATAGCCTTTCTATCCTTCCTGACAATATGCTCAGCTATTTTGAGTAGATTAATTAGCTCAAGTATCGAAGTGAATATTTGGTTCATCTGATAGTTAAGCACAAATAGTGAATAACTATCGGTCAAACCAGTCAGAATTAAATGTATACTTAATTCATGATCCATTATGAAACCCAAACTGGCTAACCTCTCAATAAAAGTGTTTGACAAACAGATGATAAGCTAATTTTTTAGCTTATTGACTAACAATTAGGTTTTAGACCAACTTAAAAAGCTATTGATGTGTTTAGTGAATGACTTATTAGTTAGCTTATTTAATCTCAGTAAGCTTATTTCAAAAAGCTCCATAAAAGGAGCTTTTTTAATGATAAGCCAAAAATTAATAGGTTAAAAACCAATTATACCCTCCTTTCATAATTTTTGAATTATGTTAAATATGCTATAGTGATATTATGGATAATTCAAACTAAAAATCATTCATAACTAAAAATAATGCATGTATTATACAGTGATAATTTTTTTACAATAAAGTAAGTTTTTTAGTACAAAGCTTGAGAGTTTTGTTACTAATGAAATAAGTTTTTTGGTTACAAAACAAAAATATGTTAAGGTAATAAAAATTTTAAGAATGTTCTATGTTTTTTATTAGAGTTGAAAACTTAAATTTTTGTAAAATTAAATATCTAATCATTGCCTTATAATTTTTTTACGTCATGCCCTCATAAGTCATTTTATACTTAAACAGTAAATATAAACAACTAATTTTACTAAATATCTTTAATAAACAGGTAATGTTATCCACTGGTCAAATCAGCTAATATAATCAGCTGTTAACTAACCACTAATAGAATAAGCTAATAGCTACTACAATCCGTTGATTGCCAAAAAGAGCCAATATATCCATTCATCTTCAGTGTATACTACACTAGAGATGATCTCTCAACCATCTTAGAGTGAAAGAACAATCTCAAGGTTTCAAACCTTTCAGAATGAGCTTGCTCATCAAATAGATCCCTTAGATGGTAAACTATGGTATGAGCATCCATATCTTCATGTTGTTTTTGTAGTTCTAGTGACATAGAGGCCAACATAATACAACTAGCCAACTCACTATCATCAAGTAACTTCTTATAAGCTTTTTGATCCTTATTAGAGGCATCGTCAGTAGAGGGATCGGGAAATGGCTCATCTAGGACATATCCTAGTTTCTTAGATTTGAGAACAATTCTCAAATTTCATAGCTAATCTGTTGTGCCCCGTTTTCGGAGCCTAACTATCAATTCGGATACTAAAAGATTTTTGGCCCAGGTCTCAAGACGAAACCCATGGTGACCATTCGGAACTGTCACGTGAGGGTGGTGTGAAAGAAAGGTATAAAGTATTTCAATCATAATAAATCTCTGTGTGGTAGCAAAGGAGAGTTCACCGCGGCGAACCCATGGAGTTATCTCCATAGATCCTCTGGGAAAAGTTCGCCGCGACGGAAGTCATTCTTCGTCGCGGCGAAGTCATCTTTGGAAAGGTTCGCTGCAGCAAACCTCTGGCTTTACCGTTGCGAAACCCTTAAAATTTAAAATCCAAACTCCAATATTCAAACATTCAAGACAAACATATACATTCAAATCTAACCATCCAACTTAATCATAAGCTAAACATAGTCATACACAAGAAACTTCAATTCTTCATTTCATTACTAATCCAAAAAGTTCCAACAAACTTTACTTACAAAACATCATATATATCAAAGCTTAATACAAAATACAAAGTGATGGTCAATGTTGATATGCTTGTAAAGCTATCCAAAATAGTCACTAACTTAGTACAAAAGTCTCTAACTATCGTAGAGTTTTTGATGCCTTGCAAGGATCAACTGTTGTCTTGTTTCGCACTTGAGGAGGAAAAATAATGGGTTGAGATACACGACTCAGTGGCTAATACTTATAGCCATCGGTAACTAACACAAATTCAAGCATATATATATATATGTACTTAGCAATTCAAGTATTCTCAAATATATTCTAGCAATTTGATCATTGACCAATAAAGTTCAAGAACTTAATTAAGCAAGTTAATGTAGAACACATAACATTCAAATGCATCATACTTGATAATTCAAAGATGCAATGCACTAACAAATGGCTCGAGGGTTCCACGGAATCAGAATGGAGAAACCAAAGTTTACACCATGAACAAAATGAGTCCTTTTTCAAAGCTCATATGCCCCAAGCGGGAAGCCGGGAGAAGGCTCTTGTCATTGTGCACGTGACGAACAAAATAGTTCCACTCTCACCCAAACAAAAGCACATATTCATTTGATCATATGCTCATACTTTCATACTTTTTTATCTTTTCGTTCAAAAAAAATGCCATGACATGTTTCAATTGCATAACTTGATCAAGATTCATAACTCACAACACATTTTCAACAATCACATAATTCACTATCAAGCTAGTTGTACATACTCACATATAGGCAAGAATTTGCCCAATCACACAATAACTATAAACAGATTACCCACCTAATTTCGCTTGACAATCCAAGTTCAATGTTGTATTTCCTCTTGCTCTTAGAGGCTTGCTTGGTTTCCTATAACAAATTAAGTTCTCATTCAAAAAACATTCAAAGGAAATGCATAAGGCTTCAAAAATCAAGAAGCTAAAATTGAACTATAACCCCTTCAAAATCCATACTTTCGGGTCCATTTTTCATGATCTTTATGATCAAGTAAGAGAAGAAATTTGATAATACTTTCTTCTAGAAAAATGTCCCCCATTATCTCAAGTTTTTAGTGATACCAAAATTATTCAATTTGGTTCAGTAGTCCGAAAGTTATACTCCAAACATTTTCGGACTGCTCTTATACTAAAACAATATTTTATACTTAACTTCCTTCCAAAATTTGACATCTTTAGAGACTGAATTTAAGCTTTGTTACTTATAGCCCTATTCCTTTAGTTTAATACAAATAAAAAATCACTCTATTTGGATAACTACACAAAAAGTTATGATCAAAATACCGAAGCATGTTTGATGCTGGAAAGTTTGTCGCGGCGAACCTTTTTAGAAAGGAAAAATTTGCCCAAAAAGTCAAAGTTTGTCGTGGCGAATTTTCCTAGGTTGGCCGCGACGAACTTTATCCATCAAGTTGGCTGTGGCGAACTAAGGAGAGTTGGCCGCAGTGAACTTTGACAGAAACATACGCAGAACACTTCATTTTTCTAGATTTTTACTTCCAACATCTACAACCAACACATTCTAAACCTCAACCATCATTTCTACTTCATATTCACTTCATTCTCCACTCCATTTTAACCCAAAATCATTCACAAATACATCATAATCTATCTTTGATCATTAACCCTAAAAGATTAAAGCATTTCCATACACCATTCATTAACAACTCCCTACACACATTCAAGTTCATTTTCACTTCTAACTATCATTAAACATGGTTAATCCAACAAATCAAGAAAGGAAGAATGCTTATACCTACTTGTTTAAGCTCCAAATTCTTCAAACTCGTTAAGATCTCAATAGCCCTAGCTTGATTTTCTCCTCTTCTTCTTTTCTTCTCACACTCACGATGCTTCTCTCTTCTGAACTAAGTCAACAAGTTTCTTCCTCTAATTCTACACTATAACAACCATCAAATGTCCCTTTTTGCCCTCCAACGTAAGCCTTATAATCTTTAGGCTTAAGAAATCTTCCAATTCTACCCCCTTCTTTCATTTAATCCAAAGACTACTTACTTTAGGCCATAATCTTATACCCTAAATCATACACTAATTTAATTATAGCTTTGGCATAATAATTAAAATTCAAATAAAATGATTTATCTAGCAAGACCACAAAATTTATTCAAATCATGCTTAATAAATAAAAATAAAAATTTGGGGCCCAACACTTACGATTTCTTTAGATCTCTTATTTGATGCTTCCTCCTTATTAGACATTTTTAAAGTTCCATTAGGTTTTGATTTTTATTTTTTTCATTCCGGATTAAGATTTTGGTCAACCAGAGATTTAGGTGACAATGTCAAGGTTTTGGATAGACTAATCGACTAGTATGGTAATATGGTTAACCAATGTCTTTCAATAACATGTACCACAAGTTTGTAATAGAATTAATTAACCAATGCCACTATCCTAGCCATTAAATGGTTAGTTTTTGTTTCTAATGAATGTTTTAGGATATTTTAAGTATCAATAGATTACATATGAATTTTAGGAGTGATCTTAGGCATAATAGAGAGTTTTTAAGAGTTTTGAGATGCAAAAGAGTGGATTTAATCATTATATAACATATATTAAGACTTGCACTCCTATATATATAGGACCTTTTGAATTTGATATATACTATATAATTTATCTTTAATTCTTTCATTAGCACTATTGATCTAGATAAAATTAGTGACCATTCAAATATAATTCAAGTCATGCAACTACTATGAGTTTTAAAGTTATAAAACCCCCCTAAATTTTCAATGTCTAGAACTATAATGGCGCCATCATAGTATATGCCACAGTGATCCCTATGTGTTGAATTGATGTACTTCACACTCTTTATGTTTGATGATTATTATTTCCATGCAAGATTAATATCAAAGTACCAATATGGAGAATAGGAGAAAACCATTGTTCTTGAAGGAATTAAAAAAATGATTAAAAGTTCAAATTCTTGTCATCTATGGAATTATGGAGATCATAATGAATGAAATACAATATTGCTAGATGATTCACAATATAAAGTTTTGCGTAATCTAGCATTTAAATTTAGTATCAACCTTTTATCTTTATTATAGGTGTATAATTGCTTTCTTTGTTTCATGATTTTACACCTTCCTACTTATTCATCTAACCTCTCCTTTTTTAATGTAAGGAGTTGAAGTGTTTCCTAACTTATATCGATATTAAGATAATAACAATTTTACCTGAGGTGAGATACTCTAATGATTATTATTTCTCTATTTAGATTGACTACAACAATTCTTTATTCTTATATATATATGGTTTTGGACAAGATTGGAAGGTGAACTCATATGTATTTAGACTGATTGGTTAGGGCATTAGATGTTTCAAATTTTGTTACTTAAAATCCATATGATCAACATGCCTTATATCCCTAGTGCTTTTACTTGTATGAATGAAATTCTTAATTCTTTTATCAAAAGAAGGTCTAAATGTTTAATTATAAGGAAGGTTCTATTTATTTTCTGATCGTGTCATTTATGCTTTAAAATTTATAAGCCCTCAAATACTGTAAGTGCATGGGTCGCCATTGTAGTATAAGATATGTCTTTCCCACAAGGAGGGAGACTATTCTATTTCTATGTTATCTAAGGCCAACAATATATGAAACTCAAAATAAACAATGCAACAAAAAATAATCATAAGAATTGAATTCAAGCACTTAAATCTAAAATTAAACACGAAGGAATTAAGAATTGAGAAATATGCAATCACAATAGAAATCAACCTAAGGAATTACCAATTTATAAGGAAGGGGATTTTACTTACCATTAATGTTAACCAAGTCGATTATGCGTCAATGGAGTGTTGATTCTAGACTATCTAAGGGCTAATTACTCTTTCTCAAGTTATAACCATAAAATCCTAAATTATAAACCCTAATCATATTATGGAATTTGCAATCTCTCAATTCAAAAATTATCCAAAACCTAATTAGATATAAAGCACTGTAATAAGCTATTGGAACATCACACAGGATCTCTCTCCGCACAATTACCAATATGATTTATTACAGTTTCTATTAAATCGTCTAAATCTTATTAATTTGATTTAATCATTTTTCATTCAGTTCACCATCTTAATTTATTACTGAATTATGTAAGAACGTAATTAAATCACGACATTCATCCAAATAACACAATCAACTCAATTATCATTAAATCAAAATAAAATCTCGAAGGAGAGTTTAGAACATCATCAATATTCCCAATCCTATCATCATACTTTCCATCTTAATAAATCGAAACGAAATGGAAATATAACTTGAAATAGACGTTGGAAGGTAACGATGTTGAAAAACCTTTTGATCCAAGAAGCATGTTGAGTCAACTTCATCTTCGTCTTCTTCCTCTTCCATCTTCCTCTTTCTCTCTCTCGATATTCTCACTTTAGGGTTTCTACAGTAGCTGTATGGAAGATCTTCTTTTTCTGCCTCTTTTTGTTCTTTTTATACTTCTTTATGTTTTGAGTAGCCTTAGGGTTTTTCTGGAGTCCGAAAGGTCCAAAAACTCCCTCGAAATATGAAGTTTGTGAGCGTCTATGCATCTGCCCGACGCAAGCAAAAATCATGGCTCACATTTGAGCCTTTTGTCATGATAGTGGCATAGAGGCCATGATCATGGGCCAAACCTGGAGTTTCTGTCCATGATCATGGGCCAAACTTGGAGCTTCTGTCCACGATCGTGGGTCATTGTTTCAACCCAAATGTCTCTTAAACTCCTCCGTTCTTTGATGTTAACCTTGAAACACTAGCAAACACATCAAGGTATCTTTAAAACATAACATTTAAGCTCAAAAGCTTGTACCAACCCTTAAAACTTTGTAACTAAACCTAAGTACATTTTAATGAAAAGTTAAGCTACTTATAAGTTCGGTAGGTTTTTATTAGAAAACGTTTTTGTATTACATTTTAGGGATATGGACCTAGTCTTTTTACATAGAGACAAACACTAGTGATGAATGCTGATCTAGTTACTCGACTAAGTCATGTTTTTATTAAGTTGCTTGGTTAGAAATCGTTATAGCATTTTTACGTGAAGGCACATATTTGTGATACATGTCGATCTGGTTACTCAGCTACATCACGTTCTTAACTGGCTACTAGCTCTATTTATAACCCGAAGGGTAGTGCAATAGTTATTTGTTTAAAACTTGAAAACACACATTATTTATTTATTTAATGCCTACCTTGTTGTCTTAGCTACTCGTTTTCATGAAAAAAATATTAGCTAAATTAGTTGAAAGACCTAAAATTATGAATGAATGTGACAACTTATAGGGTGATAAACTTATGGTCCTTATAAGTGGAGATGCTCAAGAGTATAGAAGACGTACCGTCTGGTATAGACGTATCGTCTGGTGATGACGCATCATCTGGTATGGATGCATCGTCTGGTGAAGACGTATCATCTGGTGATGACATGCCATTTGGTGAGGACGCTTCATTTGGTGAACACATATCATCTTGTAAAGACGCTTCGTCTAGTGAGGACATTTCATCTGGTGAGGACGCTTCATCTTCTGAGGATGTATGGTCTTGTGAGGATGCTTCGACTGGTGAGGACGTATCATCTGGTGAGAATGTATTGTCTTGTGAGGACGCTTTGTTTGATGAAGACGTATCATCTGGTGAGAACGCTTCATCTTCTGAGGACGTTTCGTCTTATGAGGACGTATCGTCATATGAGTACGCTTCGTCTAGAGACGTCATATTGTCTGGTGCACTGTTCATCTGACCCTATTGTCTGGTCACATTTTTAACCCTATAGACGATCGAATTTCACTTTGGAGTCTTTATAAAAGTTGTAGATCTAGAAGTTTCTTTCAAACCGTATAATAATGACCCCAATACGAGGGCTTTTGAGAAAGTTACATCAATTCTCCTAAGAGAGGTACAATCTGATTGAAGACATAAACATACTTGATTCTTTTAGCCATCACTTCATCACTTGACCTCCAAATAAAGTGATTCTTCAAGGAATAGATTCCTGATACATTTTGCTACGTCTCTTTAAAAATTGGTAACTTTTGGTGTAGATTTGAAAAATATTGATGTAAAGAATATGAGGGATTGGTTGGAAGAGCATAACTGGGTTATGAACGCACTTGGATTTTTAGGCATATCTTGAGCTATAGAGCTCCGAATGAGGAGGTTCCTGTTTCAAAATAAACAAGAGGCTGAGAGTTACAATTTTTTTGAAGAAGTCAAATTGTGATTTGGTGTTTAACTAGTGTGGACACATCACCCTTATGGGATGATGGCTAATGAGGATTCAGTGAAATAGCACTACAAAGAAGCCCGCTCACGCTTTATGACTCCAAATTGTTAGACTCCAAAAAATATAGGCTATTCGGCTCATGTTCTCATGTCTTCGATGTTAGGCTTCGGAAGTGGGTTCTAACATCTTTTATCACCGGCGCCTCGATCCAAGGCGACGAAGCTCGAGAGTTCTGATTAAATGCGGCGTTGGAACTCATGGTGAAAGCAAGAGAGGAAAAGATGGCAAATTTTGTGCTTTACAATTACCCATCTTTCTCGAGAGCTTTCTCTACCCTCTTCGCTTATCTCTTCCACTTATGATACCATATTCCTTCTCTTATTCTACCATTCTCTTCTGTTGAACCTGTCAGGTTTTTGGTTTCCATACCCTTTCTTTCCCTAGCTTTTTTAGGTTATCAAAGATGTTTTAAAGCTATTTACTTCATACCTGAAAATAGAAAAAGATTTTAACTTTATTGTGGATTATTTTCATGATTGAGGATTTCTAAATGGAAAGGTTGGAAAGGTGTTATCTCCTCGATTTTCTTGGCCCACCTAGGTTTGCTTCGGTAATTTCATGACAATCTATGTGCAAGTAAGCTTAAATATGTTGCAATCTGTTTCCAACAAGGCAATGTAGCTTATGTAGTGTTGTGGTTTGTTCGGTCTATAGAGTGATAGGTTTTGATCATATAAAGTCCACCTTAAAGATGGTTTCTTCTATTGTAATTTACCAGAGAAAGTCAAATTCTTTGTTGATGATGAGAGGAGTAGCTCTAACGTTGTGTATGAGCATTTCACTAGCAAGCTTGTTAATCTGAAATCTAGTTCTGTAAGTTGCCTGTTGTGATTTTAGTTTGATATCAGTGGCTTTGAGGTGTGGTGTTAAATATTGAGATTTAATCTTTTTGTTTTGATTATGATAAGGAGAAAGCAGATGAATTGTTGGACTTGAAAAATAGGGATAGTGTCGAGATGGTTCTTAAGTACATTGAGTTCATTTTTACTAACCTTTATAATAGTAATACCATTGGTGAGAAGAAATTTTTTTAATTAAAAATCATATGCCTTGCTCATTGAAGTACTTAAAAAGATGTTGTTGTGCTCTTAAAGGAGGATGTGAATATATGTTAAACACTACTTCCCAATCATTCTAAAGATTTGCTATATTAGGGATGCAAATATAACATATTTCACATATACAAGTGAAACAATTACTTGCCACCATTTCTTCATGTGTATGAACTAAGGTGGATCTTGCATTTTTATAACCAGCTAATCATTGGTATAAAATATTTTCTTGTAACAGACATATTTAACAGAAGGATAAGAGCGTCAGTTAACCGAACAACCATCCACCATTATTCCCTTGGTTGTTGGACAAACTGCTAGATCATAATGTTCACCATTCGAACCCTACCAAGTCAAACTTCTATTTTTCAAGCCTACTGAGAAGTACAACAGCACTGCCATAAAAGCTACTCCACCATCCAATGATGTTGAAAGAATGTAGTTATACCTTTGGCACCACTGCCTTTTGTAACAGAAGATGAAGAAATTGAAAATTGTCCCAACTATTATCTAGGAATTGGCTGCTATCGGTTAGATATATGTACTCATATTGATATATTATGTACTTATGACTATTTACTATACACTTATGACGCACTTTTGATATTAATTAGTGTATTATGACATGTTTACGAATTTCAATTAAATAATACATTGTCTGCAGGTATGAAATTCTTGTGATACATGAATAATTACTAAAATTAATGATATACTAAAAATTAAAGAATTATCAAATAAATAAAATTCATAAATAATATTGAAGAGTAATAAAACAAATAAGATTTAAAACATTTTTTATTTTAAAAATTTTATTAAATTATTAAATTAAATGATTTTCGAAAAAATGAAAAAATAATACAACTATCTACGACATTTTTGTATAAACATCACAGAAAGCAACATGCTGTTAAAAACGTCACGGGATGTGACTTTCTGTAATATTTCTAAAAACGTCGCAGAATGTGACTTTCCGTGACGTTTCTACAAAATATCACAGAAAGATCAATTTTTCAGTGACGTTAATCAAAATGTTGCAGAATATCTGTAGTTTTTGTGACGTTTTATGGGAAACATCACAGAAACCTTTGCCTACACCACATTTGGTAACGTTATTTGTGACGTTTTTTAAAACAACGCAAATTATATTCTGGGATGTTTTTTGAGATTTTGAAATGTTTTTTAAACGTCACAAATTGTGTTGTTTTCTTGTAGTGTGTCCTCCAAAAATACGCATATGCATATGGTTCTCCTTCTCTAAGGATTGAATATTTAGTTTATAGGACCATGAAAATTCATATATTATGTTAATATCTTTATCAAGACTCTTAGCAACTAATTCTCAGTTGATTAACTAAATCCTTTTTCTAGTTAAACCTAATATTGCATTAATCAATTCATGAATTTCACTTTTAGGTTTGACTCTAATCTAGATGATTTATGTCAAACTATCTCTTGGTTTTTTTTTGCAAATCCTTTCAATTATGGTAGATCCGTTAATACAAAAAGTTTTATCAATATCTATTGCAAGAAATCATACATGAAATAATACACTTGCAATAATAATTCAAAGGTAATTAATAAAACATAATTGAATCTCAACAAAACCAAATAATGAATTAAGTTAAAAGAAAGTCAGTATAAGGTCTTTCCAAAGGTTAATCTTTTCCAAGCACTAACAAACGTTTAGTTCATAATCATAACATTAAGAATATAAAAAAACATGATACTAAAAGATTAATGATGAGATCCCTTTTAATCTTCATAAAATCCAATTTAGATTGAAAAAAATCCACCCCAAATATGTTTCCTTGCTTGTTCTTCATGCTCTTATTATCCCAGGTCCTCAATACGTGTTTTCCTAAGCATAGCTTGAGCCTCTTATGAACTCCCTTTCTTCTCTTCATTTTATCCATTTATAATTCGAATTTAGGATTTTTAAAGTAGACAATCACCCACAGAGTCGTATGCATGAGTGTGTCTCTCAATCTTGCTTTAATATTTAAAAATCATAAAGATTCATGATCTTAAAGAGTTACATTGTCCCCGTACAACATTGTAGCCTTGCAAAAACCTGTCCTTCTTCAGTATAGATCCCTTCAAAATAGCTTCAAATTTTCCATTTATATCTTGAATTTGCCTAATGCTTCTCCTTTTTATCTATGAAGGCAAATAAGATCTAATGACATGATAGATTAAAAAATTAGTAAGAAACTCTCAAATAAACAATCAAAACATATTAAATATGGAATTAAAAATATAGTCTATTTAGCATTTATCGAAATCGAAGTTAGGTTATTCTTTAATGAATGTCTTAAGGTGGTTTAAGGAGTTATCCGGATGAGAAATGGATAATTTCTTTATATCTCTATCTGATGGAGCTTATTCTCCTAGATTACCTGTTTGATATGATGGCAATAGAAACAACTTCCATTTACCTATGTTTGAGTTCCTATTTCACATAAGAGGTTGTCTTACGAGGAGTCCTTACCTCTTGTAGAGAAATTTCATAACATAAGCAGTATTTGGTGCAACAAGAGCCTTACTGTTGTTGGTATGGTTTAATGTCATGTCCTTCAAAATCGAAAATAGGGTCTATATGTTGAAAAGATTTGACCAAGGTACAACTGATACCGCGATCTTGGGAACTCTTCCATCCAACCTGGATTAGACAAGAACGTGATTTCGGGGATTGGGAGTAAGCAGCAGGGTTATGTCCTTCCCACCGCCGTTCTCAACTAACAAATCAAGAACTGATTCAATCCGGCGAATTTCCAGGCGAAAAACTGGGCAATAGTTGATCTAAATCAAAAGGTGATCATAAGCAGGAGGGAGAGAGAGACGAGTATCATCAATCTTATTTAAAAGGTAACAGTTTTCTTTCCAATAGAAATGCAAGGAGGTGGTTCTTGGACCTTCTCTCCATCTACATCTGTTTTTCATTCGAGGCTCATCAGGTTTGCATGGAATCACATTTCATAAGTCTAGCGTAATTTAGATTTGGAGGCACAAGCTGGACATTAGAGAAGAGGAAAACATAAGAATATCTTTTCATTTGTTCAATTTTAATATTTTATGTTCGGTTTCTATACATAGGTGGGAGGAATAAGAATAAGTGTCTCAGACCCAGAGAATAGTGAAACCCAAAGCAAACTAAGAGACGCGCGTGTAGAAAACGATCAATGTCTATCTATCCAGGAAAAACAATACAAGAAAATAAAGGAACACTTAAGCCATCCCTGTATCCATAAATGGAGGCGACTTAGTACCAGAACTCCTTCCTCTGCCTCCTATTGTTGTGTAAAAAGGTAACATTCTTTGCCCTTTCTTTAGATTACTGATGACCAGAGAATGATAGTGGTCAAAGCCAGAGAGCACCAGCCTCCTTGAGAAGAGGCACAAGAGTTCCGTTAATATGAGAAGCCATGACTCTGTCCATGGCACCAACAAGTTTTCCACCAATGAACACCACTGGAACAGAAGTAGAGCTACCCAGAAGCCTCATCAGTGCATTCTCAATCTCCTTCCCCCCCGGATCTTCGTCTAGCTCGTAAACTGTTGGGTTAACGCCCATTCCACAAAACAACCTCTTAATGGCATGACACATGCAGCATGTGCTTAAGCTAAAGATCACCACGGCATTTTCAGAGGCCAGCCTCTCTATGCACTCCAATAGGTCTCCACCAAAGGCTCTTCGTCGCGTATAAGACCCCCGAGTAGACTCTGTTTCGTACATTTTCAGAGGAGAAACCGGCAAAAACAGAGTACGGATACAGAGACAACACGGTTGAGTAGTGAGAAACAGAGAGAAGGAAAATGTAGAAGTGGATGTTTTGCAAAAAACAGGGGAAGATTATGATGCTATTTAAAGAGTAGAGGAAATGAGGGAGTGCGATAATGAAATTATTAATTTACTGTATGTTACAACTTTGAAGGGTTGTGGTGAGTTGTTCCCTGTAATGTAGTCGTCAGCGACTCAACGCATGCCATAAAGAGAGAGAGGGAGGTAAGGGAGGGAGATTTATAGGTGCATGCTGCTATTATTATCTGCATGCTTCGGTATCTTTATCATCTTGCACTTGAAAGAGTTGCTTTGCTGACATGTTAAAAGATAAAATGGAAATATTAACATACCTTTATAACATGACTAAGAAACCTTAACAATTAAAAATTATTTAAAAATTAATTCAATTAAAAAATCTCTAAATCCATATAATTTCTATAATTTGAAGCACTGATATATGAAGGGGTACATGTGTTTTCTAATCATTCTTCATAAATAGGGTAGAGGCAATTGATCAACCCAATTGATTATTGACAAATTTCTACTTGAATAATATATTTATGATATATACTAATAAAAAGTTAGGAAAAAGGCTGCGTACTATTAGATCTGTCCAAGCCCTTCACCTTAACGGAATTTCTAACGAGTGTTGTTTTTGTTGTTGTATACTAACAACTTTGATAAGTCATTGCTTACAAACTAATCCAAGGTAAATTAATTTGTTATTACAAAATTGACTTGTAAAATAAGGAAAACAAAACCTAGAAGAAAGAAATGATTTAGTGCACATTAATTATATGAAATATGCTAGTAAACATATTAGAACTTCTACCCTTAAGTCTTTAAACTTGTGTTACAGCATTCAAGAGCTAGGTATTCATTGAGACCTTATTTCATGTCTAAATTTTACGATGAAATGATGAAAACCCCTCTTTACGAGATAATCTTTATAGGAAAGGGCCACATAAGAGAAAAGCTAATGTTGATTATGATAAATATTTTACGAAATTTATACGAAAACAACATCACGAGCATTGGATTATCAAAATAATAAAATTATCAAGAAAATACTACTACATATCTCGAAGTTATTCCTTAGAAAATATGCACACCAACACAAGTGGTTCGATAAATTAAAGACTTTGAGGTCTTAGCATTATATTTGCTTTGGCCTCTTCTCCTTTTCCAACAAAGTTTCTTCATATCTGATGTACGTGACTAACAAATTATAGGAAATTCTACCTTAAAATAGACAAGATAAAAATTCCAAAGCTATTATGAAATGAGGGAGACAAAGAGGTTGTTTTAGTGGCTTGGTTAATTAATTGTGTTGTCTTGCATAGTAGCTTCATTAATCCTTGAAACAAATAATAGAATTAGCATAGATAGTTGATTTAAGAGCCAGGCAAAGCTAATGTTGAGCAAGTTTTAAAATTTATAAAACTCTCAATAATCTGCAAGTACACAAATCGTATTTTGTAGTATTAAAAGGTGTCGATCTCTCGAAAAGAGTACTAGTTTAATTCTAAGTTGTCTAAGGCTCAAAACAAAGAATAAAAAGAAATGAAAATTGCACAAGTGAACATGGAAAGTAAATACGAGAATTTGATTCAAGAATTGTAAAGCAAAAATTTCAACAAAACAAAATCAAACTAAGAAGTCATATAGGTCAGAATGGAAATTCGTTAAGAGAGTTAATCAAGTTATGAGAGAGGAGATTTTACCTATCATTAATGCTAATCTAGCCATTTATGTGTTTACGGGGTGTCGTTTCTAGATGGTGGTAGGGTTGATTACTCTCTCACGAGTTATAACCATTAAACTCTAAATTGTAAACTCTAATCGAATCATGGAACTTGCAATCTCTCAATTCATATATTACCCACAATTCTAATTAGTTCTAAAGCTCTTTAATAAACAATTGGGTCTCGCACGGGATCTCTCTATATAAAATTAAGATTGATTAAGTGCTCAATTAGATCACCTAACTCTCATTAATCCAATGTAATAATTTTTATCCGGCGCATTAAAACACTTAAAACATAAATAAATCACAAACTAACACAATTATACCCTAAACACATACTAAACAATCAAATAAATAGCTAAACACATATCGAATCATACCTTAAAATACGATGCATGTCACACCTATCAACATCCCCACACTTAAATATTTGTCTGTCCTCAAGCAAATAAAACAACAAACAACACAACACACAATGCAATAAATGAGACAATGGCTTCAAATTCATGAATAATTTAACTCTAAACATAATCATTGAAGTTGTTCCAAATTATTAACATGCAAAATCTGCATCTAGGGGCTCTAGACTAAACATACATATTAATCAAAACTCAAATGTCAAGTTACTCACTCTTTTCAATTGTACACATACATTAAGAATTCTTTTGTCATTAAAACTCTATAACTATTCCTAAGTACATTTTTATGAAAAGTCAAGCTATTTACAAGTTCGGGAGGTTTTATTATGAAACACATTTTTCTAAAAAATATTCTTTTAGACATGGACCTAGGCTTTTACTCGGAGATAAACATTGGTAATGAATATTGATCCGATGAATCGACTAAATCATGTTATTAAGCTACTTGGTTGAAATGTCATTATAGACTTTTGACGCGAAGGCACACATTTGTGATGCGTGTCAATCCAGTTACTTAGCTACATCATGTTCTCAACTTTCTATTAGCTCTATTCATACCCCGAAGGCCAGTGGAATAGTTATTTATATAAACTTAACCAACACATTTTTTTATTACCTACTTAAGTTGAAAGACCTAAAATTATAAATGAGTATGACAATTTAAAGGGTGAAAAACTTATACTAAATCTTAATTAACTTGCATATTTAGCCAAAAAAACACAAGTCACTAATTTTGTCAGCTAATGAGTCTTCACAACCTAATAGACTATGTTCAAAATTAAATCAATTTCAATCCATCTAATCCATTGACACTTTCACATAATTTACAAAATGTAGCCTAACAGACTATCATACAATATACAAAATTCACATTCAAAGAAAAACATATAACCCTCCCCACTTTTGAACAACACATTGTTCTCAATGTAATAAGGATACATACAAGCACAAAAGGGGGAATGAAACAATAAGTGGAATGGAAAAGAACAAAATACTAATAAAAATGAAAAGAAAAGGGTTAGAATAAGAAACCATCATGGTGACTGAGGTGGTGATATGTCAGAGGCAGAGACCAAATGCGCTTGATGTCGAGTTGGCTTTCTTATCTTATAATGGATTCAGAGAGAGTAAAAGAATTAGTAAGGCAATGCATTCTGAATCATTGATATTTATTTATGGAAATGAAACAACTTTAACTGCATAATAACATAAGTCTACCTAAACATCCTAATTTACGGTTATTAGCTTGACCTTGTTTCATTGGAAACTCAACCAGGATCAAATATGAGCGACTTGCTTCTACCCTTTTCGTTCAACATCAATTTTATAGCCTATGAGTAAGCTACAAATTGTAAAATGATTAAAAGGAAAATAGTGATAAAATTATGAAAATCAATAAAGCTCAGTAATGTCCTTTTCTTGAGTGAATTGTTAACAAAATATGGAAAAATAAAACTCCCTGAATCTTCCATGGATCCAGCAGTTTACCGATAAGAGTGTGAGTTGTTCTCTTCTTAGGTCTTTCCCATTAGCCCTCATCTCCTCTTCTTCTTTAGCTTCGTGAATAAAGACTTCCATAACTTCTTCAAACTTGATGTTCGTTTTCATCTATTCTTCATCCTCATGATCCTTCAAAGATTCTACATCATCAATTCTTATAAATGATATTATTGGTGGGTAAGACGGAGGAGGAATATAGGAAAGGTCCTTATTCTTTTCTTTATCCTTTTTCTGCTTCTCTTAGTATTCTACAGAGTGAGTTTCAGCTGGTCTATCTGTTAGTTCTCCTAACTTTTTCCCACTCCTAAGTGTGATAGCCTTAACTTGCTCTCTTGGATATACTTTTGTGTTGCTAGAAAGAATTCCCACACTTTTTGTAGATAACACATTGGCAAACTGTTCCATTTGAACCTCTAGGTTGAGAATAGAAGAGGTATGAGTCCTTGTTCCTTAGTCAATTTGCTCTTCTAACCTCTTATGGGCCTTATCCATACTTATAAGATTGTCCATGATCTTGTCTAGTTTGGAATCATAGTCATTGTATTGTTTAACAATATTAAGATTCAGTTTAGAAATCATAGTCTAGTTTGATTTCTAAACTGACTCTTAGTATTGTTAAAACAATGAAAATTTGGATGGTTATGCCACTTGACTGGTATGCGCTGGAATAAGGATTACTATCTCCCTGGCCAACTTGTGCTCCATTAAAGTTGAATTGCTCCATGTTGTTTTCCCCTAAGAAGCAATCAGCTGTAATATAGCTCTCTTGTCCACATGACTCATATTCGTGCTGCATTGTTGTGATTGGAGAGGAAGAGGTGGCTTTCAAACTATTCAACTACTCGGTTAGGTTGTCAATCTCAACCTGCAATGTTATCATTGAGTTTGCAGCAACAATCATTCCTTCTGGGTCCCAATAGGTTGACTACTTTCTACTTAGTTATGATGTCCAAAGATAACTAGTGTATACCATATCTTCTAACAGATCGAGCGCTACTTCAATTGTTTTCCTCATAAATGATCCTCCAGCAGATGCGTCTATGATGTTCCTTGTGGGTGGATTAACTCCAGTGTAGAAGGATTGTAATAGGAATTCGTTGGGTAGGTTATGATGAAGATAACTCCTTTGTTACTCCTTATACCGCTCCCATGCTTCATATAAAGACTCCCTGTCATTTTGCTAGAAATTGGTAATTTCCTTTAAAAGGTATATACTTATTTAGAAAAACTAGCACCAACTGCTCTCAAGTTGTGATGTTGGATGGGTGGAGAGAATTTAACTAGGCCTTGGCTCGATCCCTAAATGTAAAAGGAAAGAGCCTCATCCTAATAGCATCCTCTAACTCGTAAAATTACACATTGGTTTATAACATGTTTAATAGTGATGGTTTGATCTTAAACATATTCGCTTGCACCAGTGGTATCGTAATCCCTTGAAGATGAGCATTGAGCTGTGGCCTTATGACGTCCATAAGGGTCCGTCACTCTCCATGATGTATTTCCTCCACCATCGTTCTTCCCATCTCTTTTTAGCAATCAATTCTTGAGATTCCCTATTATTGTCTAGATATCTTTTCTGTTCCATTTACGCCCAACTTCTTTTCTTCTTTTTCCTTTTTTAAGAAAGGAAGGTGAAAAAAACCTTAGACTACAAGAATTAAACTAATCTACAACTCCTTAGCAATGACGCCAAAAACTTGATGAGCAAGTTTTACAATTTATAAAACCCTCAATAATCCGCAATTGCACGGGTCATACTTTTTAGTATTAAAGGGTGTCAATTCCACGAGGAGGGTAATAGCCTAATCCTAAGTCATCTAAGGCTCAAAGAAAAGAATAAAAAGAAATAAAAACTACACATGTGAACACAGAAAGTAAAAATGAGAATTTGATTCAAGATTTGTAAAGAAAAATTTTCAACAAAACATAATCAAATTGAGCATCCACATAGTTCACAATGGAAATCTATCAAGAGAGTTAATCAAGTTATGAGAGAGGGGATTTAATCTATTATTACTGCTAATCTAGCCATTTATGTGTTTAAAGGGTGCCAATTATAAATGTCCATAGGGTTGATTACTCTCTCTCGAGTCATAACCATTAAATCCTAAATTGTAAACCCTAATCGAATTATGGAACTTGCAATCTCTCAATTCACAAATTACCTACAATTCTATTTAGTTCTAAAGCTCTCTGATAAACATTCGGGTCTCGCATCGGATCTCTCTCTATGAAATTACCGACTAGATTGATTAAGTGGTCAATTAGATCGCCTAACTCTCATTAATTTGATCTAATCACTTTATCTAGCTCACCCTCTTGGTTTGTTACCGAAATATACAATTACATTATTCAATTATAACACCTAAAATAATAAATATAAAAATAACTAAATCAACATTAACTTAAAGTAAAATTTTGAAGAAGAGTTCAGAACATTATCAATAACCTGAAATCCTTTTCTATACAATCCATCTTAACTTTATACATTTAAATGAAAAAGGAAATGAAGAGAAAATGGAACTTAGGTTGGACAAATCGGGAAGGCAACAACATTGGGATGCCACATGGCATCGAGATCCACTTCTTCTTACTTCTTCTTCCTCTTCTTCTTCTTTATCTCTCCCTTTAGAGTTTCCAAAAGTGGTTAAATGTAAAGCTCCTCTTTCTGTTCTTATTGTTATATTTATGTTCTTTTGTGTTTAGGGTTGAATTAAGGTTTTCTACCGAAAGGTCCTAAAAATGTCTTGAAACACGAAGTTTGAAAATGACTACACATCTGCCCGATACAGGCCACGATCATGGCCTATGTCAGGTCTTTCTATCACGATCATGGCCATGCAATTGGCCCTAATTTGCTCTAAAACTCCTCCGTTCTTTGTTCTTTACCTTGAAAAACTACCAAACACATCAAGGTACCTCAAACACGTCATATTTGAGCTTAAAGTATTGTTCTAACCCATAAAACAAAAATAAATCACAAACTAACACAATTCTACCCTAAGCACATACTAAATAATCGAATAAACGACTAAATACATATCAAACTATATCATAAAATACAATGCATTTCACGCTTATCACCAGGCATAAAGGAAAAGACAAATATGACTATCCATAGAAATCCCCCATCCATACCCATCTATAGAAATTTCTTTATCAACCTCTAAATATCCTTAATGATATTTTTGTGAAGGAGAAAGTGTGACATCTAGTAAACTTACAAGTTCTTTAAGATAAATACTATAAGATATAGTCATTGAAGGATAACCATTTCTTCTTCCAATTGTTGACCTTTTTTAGATAACTTCAAATAAGGTGTTGCAGTCAGAAAGTCTCCTTGTGGTAAAAACAACCCTTAAATATATTAAGGGGGTTTCTTAACCTTAACGCTAGTGATAAAGCTAAATAAGTTAGCTTGTAGATTGAACCATGAAGATCAAATGAGGTGGCTCTTGTAAAATTTTATGGTTAGCCTAGAAATAAGATTGAAGACCTTAAAGGAGTCCATTTTAACCCTGTTTAAAGCTTAATCACTCCAATAAGGAGTAATAAATCACTTGAATAGGTGAGACTTCCAATTCTTAGTTCTTTGCATTTATAGTGATAAACAAAGCCAATCTACCTTTAAATATCATAGACCAAAATCTGGTTCAACATTTCAAAATAAGGTGAATAGATTTAGGGAGACAGTGTCATTATATTGAAGTCCATTTATTCCCTTGAACATTTTAATAGACTCCCCATCATATAGTACATTGAAAGAGGTGTTTCTAATATATTATTATATCTAATTTCTAAACCTTTGTGGGAAGCCAAATGTTTTCATTGTGTTTCCCAAGAATAGCCAATTGATTTAGTAGAGTGCCATTTGAAAAATTATCTTAATACTATAACATTTAAGAGCTCTATTTTTTGTTATAGATACTGAAGAACTCTTAAGCCATCATGATGTTATCCTTTATACTCTTTCCTTTAATGCAATCCCCTTGATAGGGAACAAATGAGCCAAACACAACCTTTAGTCTATTAGCAATAAGCTTAGAAATTAATAAATTAAGTTTTAACAGGATGTAGACTTGTAATCACTAAGTTCACGTAGATTTTATACATTAAGGACCAATGAGAAGAGTTTTCTATTAAGTTCTTTGAGCATGATCCTCTTAAATAAGAATTCCAACATACATTTACTCACCTCCTTAACCTATCCCTATGTGTTTAAAAGAAGAATCCATTGAAGCCATCTATTTTGGAGCCTTATATGGATTCATAAAGAAAATCACTTTTTTTTACATCCTTAGGAGAGATACATCTAGCTAGTTCTGCCATCTATTCCCTAGACAAAGAGGGATTGATATAATATTAAAGAATTTGTATCTAAAAGGGGTTATTATTAGTAGTTCCTAAGGAATTCTTGAAGAACTCAAAGATATTATTGATTAGGACTTATTCCAAATTGACTCTCCATTGACTCTTTTGAGAAAGGAGATTTTATTAGCATTTCTTCTACATATGATGGCATTATGGAAGTATTTTGTATTTAGATCCCCTTCTCGAGTCACTGAACTCTAGATTTCTATTTTAATGAGGAATAATGGTTGTTTAGAACCAGAATATACTTATTAAGATCTTGTTTCTCTTTTATTTTTATCTATTCATTTTTAGGATCATCGTATACTTCTTCTTAGGTTTTGACTAACATATCTCTAGCCTTTTCTATCTCTTGACTTGTGCTAGCAATCCTTCCTTGGTTTAGGGCCTTGAGTTTAACTTTAATAACATATAGCTTCCGACATACTGTTATGCTTTATAGTCCTATACTTATTCATCCAAACCCCTCTTGATAGCTTTTCTATATCATATATCATTAACTAGATGGTTATTGAACCGAAATGGATTCCTTCATGTAAATGTTCCATTAAAGATATTTTATTTTAATTAGAAATGATCAGAGATCAAATGATTTGAACATATGAATTTAGAGCTCAAGTGATTTGAAAATGTGACTTTACTAAGTGAGACCAAGGCTTATAAAGCCTGATTGACCATAAATTTATCTTGCTTTTTTATAGGTAAGTTATTCCCCACTTTGATGTTCATCTATGCAAACAAATTCCTATTAAAGTTCAAGTCCATCAACCTTAAAGTGTTTAAACAGTTCCTTAGACCACTACTATAACATCTGACAGTATGCCTAACCCTTTCTACTTTTATGGAATATATTGTGGTATTGAAATTACCTAGCAAGAGCCAAGGGTCAGTCATCCTGTTTCTTTATAGTGTTAACATTACCATCATAGATGAAGGTGATAAAGAGCACATTTGGATCTTAATTTGTGAAAAAATATAAATATTGGTCAGAGGAAGCAATATAGTATTGAGTCATATCATTTGAGAATTTATAAAGTGCATTTCATTCACATGCATAATATTCGGATACACACATAAATCATGATTTAGTAAACATTGCCAAGATTTTATGTGCACTCAATTGATATATTCTAGGATATGAAAGGTTTAAAATGATCATGATGTGAATTGTGTATTGTTTATGCCTTGAATTTTGGTTTGGTGGATTATACTTAATAAATTTGGAATTAATTATTACAATTGGAAAATGAATTAATTAAAATATGCATTCAGTTTAGGAAAAATGTCATACTGACACATGTAAATTTAGGATGACTAAGCCTATGAAATAAGCTACAATGGCAGCAGCATTAAGTAACATTTGGCATAGGAAATGAAGTAACATTTGGCATAGGAAATGAAGTGATAAATGGTAGCAGTGATTGAGTGACTAATGTCTTAGGATATTAGTAACATTTGACATCTTATATATGGGACAAATGGAATGCATGCATACGTGACAAATGGAATGCATGCATACGTGACACTTAGCACCTAATGAGTTAAGCTACTATAGAGGTAGTTTCTACTAGTTTCATTCTTCTTCTCCTTTCCTCTCACCACCGAAACACCATACCCTCATATCCTGTGTTTTGCTTAAGTTGTGTCCACTTGACACGCCAAAAAATCTATGCTTTGACCCTTCACAATATAGCTATAGAAGTAGAACATTGTTGTTTTTGCTATTGTCTTTTATCCTTGCTGAAAACCCATCCAATTCCCACCTTATATTTGAGATGATCTTGCATGCATATAAGGAAAATATACTTGATGAATTGAGGTGGAACTTGAGCTGAACAAGTAAGTAAATTACTGATGTCTATGGCATGTTGTAATAGAAAGTTTCTAATGATTGAACTAGGATGGATTGCATGTGATGTTAATGATGAAATGTGCTAGAAAATGATACATGAATTGGATACTTTTCTATTATTTTTTTGTATGCATGAAAGATAAATAGTTTATGAGCTCCTAATTGAATGATTTCGAGTTAGAATTGGAGATGAAGTAGATGAGGAATTGAAGTATAATTAAGGTATAATTGAGATATAATTAATGGAATAATACGAAGATGTTTGGAATTTTGTATGAAGGTGTTAAAATCTGGAGAAATTGAAGGAAACTGGATAGTGCACTTCGTGGCACTCATCCCACGATTGTGGCCAAAGCTATATCATTTCAGTTTTGTGAATTTGTTAAACCAAATGAGGATAAGTCACTCTACATTTGTGTTTTTGGACTTAATTAAGGCTTGAAATGAACCTAGATTGTTGCTTGATTAATTGGTTAAAAGTTTGATAAGTTTAGGTTGTTAATTCATGTCATTACTCAAGGAATGGATTGCCTTGATATCAATGTATTAAATCTGGAAATTATAAGTTGTTAAAGGTATAAAGGTGTTCTTATGAATGAAAATATGATCCAAAGGATATGAGTAATGTATATTAGGTAAAAATGAATGCAAATTGGGAAAAAATGTGTGAATATATTGCTAAAAAAGGGTTAGTAAATATGTGAATGATGAATTTGGAGTAATTAAGTTTACTTAAGGTATAAACCTTATTGTAATTGGTTATATACAAGTTATCATATTTGAATGGTCAAGATTTATGAATAAGGATACATACCCAAAAAGTCAATTGAGCATATATTAAACATGACGCATAAACATGTGCATGATTAAATATTCACTTGATTGAACGATTTAGCGATGGGTAAATTATGAGTGTATTACATGATTTTAGATGCATAAGTTGATCGCCAACATCCAAACATTGCTGGATCATCAAGGCAATAGCTTATCTGGAGCGTATTATGAGTTAAATAGATGTTTCTCACTATGATTAAATTGATTTTGGTTAACTTTCAGTTATTGAATGATTACTTATATGATTGCTATGATTCAAGACATTGTTGGTCCGAGAAGTTTGACACTTGGGACTATATATGGAAGGTTTTTCAAATTGTATGTGTAATTGTTTGTTCAAAAACTAAACTATAAGTTTTACGTCAAAAAAGGCAAGTATATGGGTCATTACTTGTTTAAAACAGATATCGTCCCACAGAGATTGACGTTATACACCACTCAATGTAGGTTAGGCTTCGTTTAAGAGAATGATTTCAAAAGATTAGAAACTAGTTTTTAAATGAAAATTAATTAAACTAACAATGAACAACCAAAACAAGGCAAAATGTAGTAATTTGATGGCTAAGGGTTAAAATTAGGAGTTACTCTATCCCTATTTCTCTTCCCTCTTGTGTTTTTTATCTAATTATGCTAGACCCAAGATTTTCTAATGTTCAATTACCCTCTGTCAAGGCGTAATTAGCTGACCCTAATTGAATGGATTAGAATTGGTTATGATATCTCTAGCCTTACTAACTTTTCCTAATCCTTTAACAAGATTTTAAGCACTCTTATAGGTGATTTTAAGCAAATAACTAGGATCTCTGTTCAACTATTTGGAAAAACTTGAATATTTATTAAGCTCGTTGGGAGATAACTCTCGTTACACTACCCAACTCAAATACCACACTCACCTTCTTGGTCTATTATATGGTATAAGCACAATAAATATCATAAAACATCTTTCATTGCATTCGAAATAACAAGAGTTCCACAAATAGTTCAAGAACAACTCATACAAAGTATTTACTACTCATAATCATGAACAATCCCACAAAATCCATGTTTTTCACACTAAAAGTCATAAAGAGAAAAGAATAAAAGTTGGGTAAAGTCTCTACTCCAAAAAGATGGAAAACACTGTATCTTGATGTTGTCACCACTTTTGCAAGGTAGATTATGTGTTTACCTCTTTTGGCTAGCCTCTAAAAGCCTTACTTTTTTCAATTTTGGTGTGTGATCTGATGGCTGTAGGCTCTTAGGGTTTAGAGTTTTTTATATATGTCAAAGGGAGGGTTAAGCCACTTAAAATCCCATGTTTGACCTGATCCTAGCGAGCTCCGCCTGTCACCATCATACACAAGCATGAGGGTGACAGAGAGGTGAATTTTGATAATTGCACAATTGTGTGCAAGCATGATTGTGATAGAGAGTTGATCATCTGTAGTTGCATGATTGTGCATAAGCACGATTGTGACAGAGAGCTGATCATCTGTTTGTGCACGAACGTGACATAGAGGAGGTCATCTGGTAGTTGACAACTTTTTGCACTCTTCATTCTTTTGGTCATAACTTCTTCTCTAGACCTCTGATTGACTTGAAATTTGAACTACAAGCTCCTCACAAATTTTCCTTCCTCTCCACCAAATTATGTTGTCATCTGAATTCTCTAAGTTTATCCAATGATTCCATTTAATCACATGTACCAGATCCACAGCTGCAAATCTAATAACTGTACAATTCATCAACAAGGTGCATCAATCCATCCTAAAAATAGGATCCAAAACTACCCTCAAACATAAGATAATGTAAAGAAACAACTGAAAACGTCAAAGATTAAGCAAAGATGCAAAAGATGCTAAAGATTAAATAAACTAGAACTAAAACACACAAAGAAGCACAAAAATCATATGAAAACACACCAAAAACATAACCTAAAAACACACTTATCAACTTCCCCACACTTAAACCTTTGCTTGTACTTAAGAAAAATCAAACACAACCAATCCATTCTATCAATTCATCATCACAAGGATTAAGAGCATGCAATATTTTAGACTTTGGCCACTCTAATGTCCAGTTACTACATACATCATGACTAGTTTTCATCGGCAAACTCAAGTTATGAAACTATTGATCAAAGGCAAGCATAGACTCAAAATGGATCTTCCTCATGGAATTGACACATTTCACTCAAGTGTTTAAGGTTAGTGTTTCACTTAAGACTCCCTATAGGAAAGTACACTACCATAGACTTGTAAATACACTAATTATTCTCCACAGTGATTACATGCGCAAATAGATCAAAAGGACTTTGCCAAGGGTTGTAATAGGGCTAGGGTTTAAGTTGTGTCAAAAGGGTTTGGGGGCTCATCACAAGCACTCATAGAATACTAAGTATGCAAAGGGATACAAAATGATTTCTGAGAAATGCAAATGAATATAACTAACTAGTCCACACTTATTGTTGCTACTATATGTTACTCTTTTCCTTTTTCCTTTTTCTTTTCTTCTTTTCTCTTTTTTTAAACAATAATAGAGAAAAAAACTAACATTAGTAGCTAGATGTAATGTGCTCCAAAATTAGAGGTACAAAGAAAGTCATTCAAAGTGTCTCAGAAGAAAAGAAAAATTTTAGTCAAGAATCCCAAACTAATGCAAACTTAGCACTCTATTAAACTTATGATAGGGTAAGTTGATGGAGTTTAAGGTTTAAAATGAGGTTTTTTCTAGAAACAAAAAGGTCAAAGGCTTAAAGGGTTTTATAAGGGACAATGACATAGGTTGTTCATTTAAGTCAAGGGCTAAAAGAACGAGGGCCTTAATCATTTCTATTTAGCATCCATCTAATAGATTCAAATTAGATTAGGGCAAGTTCTAGGGTTACTACCTATGGGAGTATCACATAATCAAGGAAATGATATGACTATGGACTAGAGTCATATAGGCTTAACTCCTCACTTAGGCTTAAATGAAAATCCATCATGTTTCTACACATCACTAAATCACTCAAATATTAATTTATGAGTAAGCCTATGTAACCAAATACACAAGCACGAGGGTGAAAGATAGGTGAAATCTAGAAGTTTCACGATCGTACATAAGCATGATTGTGACAGAGAGCTGATCATCTGTAGTTGTTTTGCATGATCGTGACAGAGAGGAGTCATCTGGTAGTTGCACGATCATGCTACTGTCTGACAGCTTTCTGCACTCTTCATTCATTTGGCCCTCACTTCATCTCCGGACCTTTAATTGACTTAAAACTTAAACTGTAAGCTCCTCACAAATTTTCCTTCCTCTACACCAGATTTTGTTGCCATCTGAATTCTCTAAGTCTATCCAGCGGTGCCATTTAATCACATGTACCACATCTAAAGCTATAAATCTAATACCTGCATAATTCATCAACAAGGTTCATCAATCCATCCTACAAATAGGCTCTAAAACTACCCTCAAACTTTAGATAATGTAAAGAAACAATAAACACTTCAAAGATCAAGAAAATATGCTAAAGATCAAATAAACTAGAACTAAATACACAAAGAAGCACTTAAAACATATGAAAGCATACTAGAAATATGACCTAAAAACACACTTATTAGTAATATGGAGTGTATACTCAACTGAATGTTGAATGTTGAATGTTGGACTCAGGTCCAAAGAATGTGATAAATGAAATGAACACATTGAATGATAAGTATTGATAGCATATTATGTGAATTGATGCATTCCATTACATTGATATACGTGATAAAATAAAGGAGTTGTGACCAGAGTGACCAATATGACAAAGAGCTTTAAGCTCATAAATTGTGCACAAAGAACCACATGCTTAATAAATAATAAGCCCAGTAACCACAACGGATATGGGATAATAAATGAAATGAGTCTAACATCCACAATGGATACGGAACAGTAAATAGGTGCTCGGTTATAATAAAGTAAAATAAAAATAGAGTCACGTGTGCATTTGCATATACATAACTTTACATGTATCATATGAATGATTGAGATGAATTAATGGATTGTTCTGACATAGTTTTATGAAATTTTTGTGTACATATTATACTTGTACTTGATGAAATATGACAAAATGTGATATGGAATTTGATACTGGATGATCTGTTAAACTTCTTGAAATTGGTTATATACTTGACTTTGTGTTCCGACTGGGGTGATCACATCGATGATGGTTCACTCATTGGTTCATAAACTCATCAAAATTGCAACATTGATTTTCTGGTACAAAGGAGTTCTAGCTTCTAAGGTAACCAAGTAGAATTCTAGTACTATCATTTTGAGAACAAGAATGGCTCAAAGGTCTATTCAGATGATATTTGAGGAGTCTAGTTAGGATGTGTTTGTTTAGCTTCTCATTTCATATTAACATTTTGTATGAAGTTGTAAACTCTCAAATGTTATGTAATGTAAATACATGGATATGAATTATCATGGTACAATGTGATTAAGTTTATTTTGTGAATGAAATGAGGAGATTTGATCATTTTGAATACTTATATTATGTATGATGCCATAATATGTTAATGTGAGTATTATAACGTGCCATTCTCATAGGGTATGTTCTCTAATATCTTTAGATGTTCAGGTATATACTCTATAGAAGTGGTACATTACAATTTTGGTATCAGAGCATATTTTGACATCCTTAGGGACATATATAAGAATTTAAATATAACATCTAGTTTGAGAATTATATAGTGATCACAACTATTATTTGTTATAGTTCATCCACAACAGGAGATCGAGTCACAGAATCAGCTGACTTTGAGTCTATAGGAGCCAATAGAGAGTCCCCAATACCCTAGTTTGAACAAATTCCTCAAAGAGGTCTTGAGAGGAGAGAAAGGAGGTATAATAAACTTATGAAGTAGAGGGTTGTAGACTTCTATGGAAGTTCAGACCCTACCAAGGCAGAAGGGTCACTGGAAAGAATAGATAGGGTATTTGATCAGATGGACTTTGAGTCTGATGAAAGGTTTGACTACGTAGTCTCGTTACTTCAAGGTCCGGTTTATTAGTAGTGGAAGACTGTTCCCAATAGTTCCACTCGACCTTGTAGACTGACATGAAAGACTTTTTGAAGGTCTCTAAGGAGAATTATATGCCAAAGATCTATTTGGATAGGAAGATAAAGGAATTCCTAGATTTAAAACAAGGCAATCTCACTATAGTCAAGTATGAGGTGCGGTTTAATGAATTAATAGGGTATGCTAATGCTTTGATTCCGACTGAGGATAAAAGTAGGCAGTTTAAGGATGGACTGAATATAGAGATCAGGATAAGATTGGCTATTACCAATCTGAGTAGTTTTATTGAGTTGCAAGCTACTTCAATCTGAATTGAATAGTTATTAAAGGATGGACAAGGAGAGTATAGACAAGAGTTCTAAATTAAGAGGCATGGTAAGTCTCAAGTTGATTCTAATAGGAGATTTAATAAATGCCAGAATAGATCATTCCGATCACAGACTAGATCGAGACAGTCGGGGTTAAACCAAAAGGCAATTTTGTTCATATTGGTAGTGGTAAAGGTCAAGTATCTGGAGGGTCTAATGGTGGCTATTAATTCCAAATCACTAAGTATAATCCATTAGACCAAAATTCTAGACATATGCAATTCACATTCAAATCATAGCTTAATTTTAACACCTATAACACATGTACGTTCATAAACATGTAATATTTCAACTAGGGTATAATTTCGGGCCTTACATGCAAACTGATTTCCTGACTCCATTTCTCAATGTAATCAAAGCATATAAAGTCCACACATCATAAGCATTAAAGTAAACCATACATTAAACCAAAGTGAGTTCTTACATAGTTATGGTAAGAAAAACCTAAAATCTACTTAGAAATCCATTACAATCGTCAAAAACATCATCACAATAAGTCCATACATCTTCTCCATACAACAACTAAACAAAAACAAATGAGAGAAGAGAGAATAAAAGGCTTACGAGTTGAAGAACAAAGTTAGAACTTTGTGTGACATCTTTGAGATCTTTTGAAATCATTTGGTTCTCCTTGAAAATCCACCTAAAAAAAGTGTTTACCTTCCTTGTTTTTGTGTGTTGCAAGACCCTATTCCTTTATAGGTTTTAAAATGGGGTTTTTATACCCCTTTGTGTGCTTAAACCGGCTTAGGAAAGATATGTTGCAAGCTCCAAAGCTAGAAAATTCCAGCTTCTACCTGGAAAATTCCAACTTTCTCCTTTGATAACTAAAATAAGTCCACTTGCAAGTAAGTTGATAACCAACACAAATAGGGTCCAAATCCTACCCAAACATTGACATACAACCATGCAAAATCTATGTACATCAAAACATAAGAAAAGCATGCAAAACCTAAGCTTAAAAACCTTCATTTATAATCTAACATACAATTTATCATATACAATCACATACACATTCAAGTTATACGAAAATAACATAAAACTTGGGCTAAACATACTAGTATGTATACTCAACATACACATTATAACATAAAATGAATTAGAAAATCATATAAAAAATATCACCTGTCATATACTAATAATTTGGATCATTTTATTGAGTAGGTAAAAATTATCTCGAATGTTTTCAAACTAGAAAAATTATATGCTAATCAAAAGAAGTGTTCCTTCTATATAAATGAAATAGAATTTTCTAATATTTTTTATGAGTGCGAGAGGCATAAAGATGGATGAGGAGAAGGTTAACACTATTCAAAAGTGGTTTATATATAAATCTATAACTGATTTGAGAATTTTTCATAATTTAGCTAGCTTTCCTAGGAGGTCGATGATCTAAGCACATTAGTTATGCCACTTACTAAATTTATTAAAAAGTCTATTAGTTTACATAAGGTGATGAACAATAATATCCTTTTCATTTTTTCTTTTGGAAAGTAATTCATTAATGGAAAGAAATATACATAACCTATTCTAGGTACAACAACAAAAAAGTTACAAAGTTAAGATTCCTAGGTACATATTAGATCAATGGTTTTACGCAAGTAACCATATAAGCTCTATGCCCTGAGAGAGTTCAGAATCTAGCCCTCTAGCTAATAAGTTTAGTTTGCATTAGAGAATGATGGTTTGGTATACCTGCTCCTTACTTCTTACCTCTTTCCTGAATAATCTATTATACCTCTCTTTCTATAGATTATACACCATTATTGCCAAAGATGATTTTTAATTCCTTGTAGTTTGCTTTACTTGCAATATTAACTAATGATGCCTGGTCTATCAACTCATTCCATATGCAAAAAACCTTCCTTAAGCTGAGGATATCTTGTAGTCTCTTCCATATACAATTAGAGTATCTACAATTGACGATAATCTGGTCCATAGTTTCAAGATTGCTTATGGAATAGTTCAAAATGTTTATAACGAATGGTGAAATTGATATTATCCTTTTTTGATAGTCTTCTAGCTATCCGTAGCCATATGATGAATGCATGTGAAAGACTGACATCATTATCCCATACATGTAATACTGGACTTTCTGAGCACTTTTGTGTTGTTCTGTATTTGGAGATACTACTGTATATTGATATATACATGGTTGTATATGAGTTCAAAGATGTATTTGAATCCTTTTGGTGCGTATGCCAGTGATATATAATGTTATGTGCCCTTACCTGAACTTAAAGTTTATCGGTATACGGAATCTTGGAGATTTCCGACATATGAACTTTTAAGTGTGTAAAATCGAGTCCATTGGATGGATATGACCATGATGGTTAAATTAAATGTGTTCTAATGCCTTAGAGGTGATTATACTGATTTATAGACTTATCGGACACTTAGAAAGCTAAATTGGAAAAGTAGATGTATATAAGGGCTTATTTTCAAATTGTCAAAAGTTAAAGGATTTTATTGTAATTTTTCAATTCTTGGAGGACCAATTCGTAATTTTATAGATTTAAGGGGTTTAATTATAATTTTCAAAAGTCCAAGGACCAAAATGAAAATAAAAGTTTTGGTGATTCCCAAATTTTGAACTTAATTGCAAATTTAGGAAAGTTTGGAGGGTAAAATAATAATTTCATACAATCTAAGGGCAAAATGGTAAATTCATCATATTTTGGTCAAAGAAGAGTCAAAATTCTAGACTCTTCTTATGTATGGACGTGCAACCCCCATTTAAGACTTAAAACACTTAGTTTTAATTAAAAGAAAGGAGAAGAAAGGAGAAAAGAG
>JANSVA010000007.1:14032951-14075841 GCA_025504915.1 Erythroxylum reticulatum | reverse complement strand
TTAAATGACATTTTAATATATGAGAATATATACAGACATACATACATACACACACACACACACACACACACACACACACATATATATATATATATATATATTCAGTATGACAATACCATTAGGTTTATTAATTAGTGAATACGAATTTGACATTTTAGACAAACAATGTTCTTTATATAAAAAATGTTAATTATAATAATAAAACAAATAAAAAATCTCAAATTCTTATTATATTGAAGAATTATTAGTTAATTTCATATTAAATCAAAGAATCATTAGTTAATTTTATTAATTTATCTCAAAGTTTTATTTAATATTTAATTATTATCAATTATTAAATTATAAAAAAAGAAATGATCACATTTTTATTTTTATTTGAAAAGGAAGAACGAAAAACATATTATTAAATAACAACAACAACAACAACAATAATAAAAAAAACCATCCTCAAATTTGAGAACCACTAGAAATATGGTTGATACTAGGTTGTTGGAATATCAGGTTTCAATGTTGGATTTTAGCTAAGAATGCTGAAATTTTAGATTTTGTATTGTATGAATTTTGAGAATTGATTGATGGAAATTTAGGCTTAGGATCTCAGGGTTTAATATGCTAGAAGATAGGATCTTGGTTGTTGTAATTTTGTGATGAACACAAAGAATGGAAGATAAGAAACTAGGAATCACTCTTAAGGTCTAATAATCACTCTTAGAAGAAAGCATCATAGCTTCTAGTTGAAAATTGAAGTCTGTAGAAAAATTCCAGATTGCTTTTTTATTTATGAAGAGTTAAGCACATACATATTTATATAGTTTATAGAACCCTTATTCTTGTAGGTCCTAACAAATTTAAATCCTATTCTAATAAAAATTATTTTTAAGTCCTAAACAACTAGTATAACATATGTAAAATAGAATAACATATTAACTTACTACTACTTCCTATCTAATAACGAATCCTAACATGATTTAAATTTTAGCTTTTATCTTTGTTTTCAACTTAATTCCCAATCTTCATCTCACTAAATTAAAGGTTGTGGTTAACTAATTTGTTCTCGTTTATTTCTTCTATATACTTCAAGTCCTTTTGCATTAGTAAATAAAGGTCTTTTCAACTATATAACATTGTAGATAGACAACGAAATGAGATACAAGCAACAATTTTTGTATTTGCTTTTAACACTAAGCACTAATTTGAATTCTTTTTCTTCTTTTTTTCTCTTTTTTTTGAAACTAATTCGAATTAGATGCAATTAAGATAATAAACATGAATTAAATTTATATAGCAATAAAAGGAATATATTATTTTTATAAGATGAAAAGAATGGAAAAGAAAAAATGAAATAGATAAAACAATATAATATGTAAAGATCAATTAAATAACAAGTACACAAACCTAATCTTAGGGACAAAGCTTTAATACCAACTAATTTGGACCATACAAAGAGCAGTAAGACCTAATAATTGAAATTAATAACTTTTCCCTAAAATTATCTAAGAAACTATATTTATGGAAAGAACATTGATCTATTGCTTAAATGAGTAAGCAAGAACCCAACCGATAAAAAAGGTTGTACATCTACACTTAAGGATAAAGAAGAGAAGTTGAGTGATATGGCGTAAATTAATAACTTTGCCCCAAGATTATCTAAGAAACTATATTTATGGAAAGAACATTGACCTATTGCTTGTAGGCATAAGCAAGAACCTAAGTGATAAAAAAGGTTGTACATCTACACTTAAGGATAAAGAAGAGAAGTTGAATGGTAAGACTAAATTGTGAACGCCATAGTTAAAAACTTGATACTTTCAAAGAGTTCAATAAAGAATAAAAAAAGAGAATGGTCTCCTAAAATATTATTAATGATAACTATGTCCCCTACAAGGATTAAATGTGTCATTATATAAAGGAAGGCATAAAACCTTAAAAGACAAACTTAAATCCAATTATAATTTGAACTTAAAAATGTTAAGCATGCCTAAAATAAAAGAAATTATAAAATAACCTTAATTCCCTAATTTGTAGCTACAAAATGGGAAAATAAGTACAAAAGATATACTAAAGAATATGAAAAAAAAATACAACTTAGAATTGGCAAGAAATCCTTCCAAAATAGGAAAACTAAGACAAATAGTCAAAGTTGTCTTATCATTGTCAGTCTTTGTCAAATAATCAAAATTTGAGAGCCATAAATTGATCTACAAAAGTCCAAATTAACTTATTCTTGATTTTTTTTGTCAAGATTAAAGTATCCTATACAACTTCATAGGTTTAGTCAACTTAAACTTCTACCATCTTCTTACATTTTTAAAGAAAAAATTTTTCTACTCTATTCGATTAATTAAGTTAACTAGTATTAAATTTGAGAATTGACTTAATTCTTCATATAAACTTGCACTTTTAGCCCATATACCTTCAATTATCCCATTTAGAGCTTCTTTAATCTTCTTAGCTATTTCTCTTATCATTTGACTTCCATTAATGCCCAGTGGGTGTTATACTTTTAATGCCCTTTAGATTCTTATCATCTCTTAACTCTCCCCTTCCTTCTTACATTCTCTCTTAGTTTTACCTTCCTTTTCTAATCTATCACTTTCCTTTTCTAATAAATATTTTTCGATTATCTTTCTATTTTTACCTTTTCTATCTAATGAGCTTTGCGGCCCTAACCACTAAAACTTTTCCACCACTTTTACAAGCTACCTCCTCCACCTTTACACTTATTAAATTACTCCTCCTTTATGTATAAACCTATTGCAAGCTAAACCTTCAGCAACAACATCTCCCCAACTCGAAGCTAGCAAAAGAACTTTGCATCAGGTCTTAGAGGTTGATCCTTACTTAGTTCCTTAATGATGTTCTCCTAAGCTTATTGATGGGAGCTCCATCGTAACCTCTCTAATTAAACTATTGAAATAAGTAGCTTCTAAATGGAACTCGAGTCTTCATGGTTTTTTTCTAGATAAATGTCTAACTTTTCTAGTTTTAAATGCATTACTTCTTAAAGGAGTTAATAAAGATAATTATATTGTAAATTAGTAGCTCAAGAGATTAACCTCATAGAGAATTTCTTTTTCAAGCAGATAGGGGCATCAGCTAAACTCAGAACTTAAGTTATAGTTATAGGTATAAAATTGACAAATATGAATACAACTAAAATTTTAGAGTTGTTTTTGTTTCTTATAAATAAGTGTTTCCAAGTTAGGTAAATTTTCTCTTTCAACTTCAGTTCTAGTAGGTCAAATTGTAAGCCATCCTTCACAGATGAAGTTATTTGAACATCTTCTTAATTAATCAATTCATTTTACTTTTGTAAAAAAATTTAAGTGAATCAAGAAAGAATAGAACATGGCAAAAAAAGATAGGGTTGGTGATATAACCCTTACTATTAGGATTTGATGATAGTTTTTATCAGCATAAAAAAAAACTAGGATTGTTTTATCAAAAGCAAGTTAACTTTCATTTCACTATATGCTAATATTCATTTTTTCCTTCTATAAGTTAGTTTACTTTTTTTGTAGAGTAACTATTGTTTTCTCCTTATATATGGGATTGGCTCCTTTGGCCTAGTTTGGCAATTTGCCTAGTTTGGCTAATTCCTTAGCTTTTTTACCCTTTGTAATTAATTCTTATGTCTTAAATTAATACATTTTTAACTTTGAAAAGGTTAATCTACAAAATCTAGCACAAAAATACACAAAAAGAAGGATATGATCGCTACACTCTACAAAAGAATGGATTAGGAATGATAAGATATTAGTATTGTTGTCTACTAGCTAGCTAGATAAGATCATTATAATTAAGAAGTTAACACAAGGTTTTTGATAGGTGTAAATTATACTATGTTGTTATAGGTGTTTTAGGGTGTTTTTAAGTATTTATTAGATGATTATCATGTGTATAGGCTTAGAATTATGTTATTATTAATGTTTTTATGTATTCTAGATATTTGTGTGGTTTAGAGCAAGAATTGGATCTTAATTTCATGTGCTCATGAGGCGTTTGATTTATTTATGAGCGTTGGAAATCAATAATTGAAGAATAGGAAGATTTGAAGCAAATAAGGGAACACGATCGTGTCAATGGCCATGTAAGTTTCTTAGCCCACGCTGAATTTATAATTATAGAGATTTTGAGTTATACATAGTCTGATACATGATCATGTATCTCCTAAATGGCAATTATAGTGAATTTCAACTTTTCCAACCATGAGTTATTTTGGTTTTTGACCTTTTGGGGTTATTTTTTAAACCAAATTAAGTGGAGAAATCATAGAAAGAACCCTAGAAGCCTTAAGAACTATTGAAGGACGTAAACACACCAAAAAATGTAGCAGTAAACACACTAAATTGAATCAAAGTGGAGAGATCAAGAAGAAAATCCAGAAAAATCTAGCATTCCAGATCAGGGTGTTAAACAATGTTTTCTCCTTTCAATATCCTTGATATGTTATATGATTTTCTTTATGTTATCATATTTATGGCTTTATAAAACCCTATTAGAAATTATTCTAGTTGTGAATTTATTTCTTGTTGATTTCAATACATATTTTGGTGTTGTGATAAATGTGCATACTTATACTTGACAACGAATCGAGAGATTAAGCCAAAAGTAATCAGATTAGATTGTGCACAAGAATTAGCTGCCTAATAGTTTTACAATTATCAAATTAATAATCATTTGAAGAGAGATCTTCTTTGAGAAATTAATTATCCAATAAATAGCATCAGATTTAATAGAATATGTCAGGGAAAGCTTAATAATAGCCTTAGGAAATCTAAGATCTAACACATAATTGATTAAACAATAATTAAGGAAACAAAATAAGGAAAGAATAAGTCCTAAGTATTTAATCTTGATTAATCTCAATTTTTATTGGCAATTCACTTGTTAATTGTTTGATTGTTTCATTTTATTTATTTTGTTTTCAAATTTTTTATTTAATTTTATTCAAATCAATTTTGTGTTACCTTAGACATACTTAGGTTTAAATTGTTAGTTATTGTATAATCTTCATAGGAGCGATAACCTCTTATACTATAACATATTATCTATATACTTGCGGGTATTAAGAGTTTTATTATTAGATATCAAACTTGCTCAATAGGTTTTTCTAAGAACAAAGATGAAGAAAATTCTTTAAATGTTACAAAGATAAAGAAAATTCTTTAAATGTTCTTTCATTCAAAATAATAATGGCATGCCTCCATTACAATAATAAGCTTTTATAGGTTTAAACCATGTAACTTCTTAAAAGGAAATAACATCCTAGATGCAGTCCATAAATACAAAAAACTTAATTATAGAGTCCTAAAATAAAGTAACTTGAAATAACAAATCCTAACTAATTAAAATAAGAGTTTGGAATTTGTCTTGAAGAATACTTGTATTGATTTTGTTTTGGAGCTATTAGTGCATGCACCAAACACAAGTCTAGAGCTGGTTTGCTTTTGGAACTGCAATCTATAGAAGTCTATAAAAATATAAGTGTTGGCTTGCTTTTAAGTCTAGTATTGATTATGCTTGATAATTGCAATCTCCAACTTCTTTTTATGCTTGATTTGGACCTCTTACAAGCTTTTCAAACCCTTCTTTCTTGCCTTTTCTGTATAGAAATCTAAGTAATTTGGTTCGATGCTAGATTCCCATTAGCTGGCAAAAAGTTTAAATTTTATTTTAACAAAACTAAAATGTGATATGTTCAAAGAATCTAAAATGTACCAAAAAATTTTGCAAGGATAATATTGTCATACAATTTCAATTCAATACTTTAAAGAATTAGAATCCAATTGAAAGGAAAAAGGTTTAAATTTAAGCTGGAAAAAAAAATTTAAGCTTGAGTTCCAACTTGATTAAGAAAGAATATTCACATTCAATTTGATCAAATATATTGTTATTCATTGACTTTTCGTGAAATTAACTTGATTTAAAAAATATTAAACTCAATCTACTCTAGATTATATTGCTTAAATGATTTGTCCAAAAGTTATTATCTTAACACAGAAATAAAACTTAAATGTATGTGTCAATCACATGGAAGTCGTGTTACTTTATAAGGCCCTTGACCTAAATAAATCTATTAAATATAATTTATTTTAATATATATAATTTATTTTATTTAATCTCAAATAAAATGAATTAAGCTATCTTAATTTAATTAACCATAATCTAATAAATCAAAATTTCCAATTATATGAATTATAAAATTATCCCAACTATATTTTAACCTCTTCACCATCTTCTTCCTTTTCATAGTCTTCCTCCAAATGCAAAAAGCGAGTAACCGAAGGTGCGCTCATTTTGTAATAAGACATTTGTAGATAAATTGGCAAGAAACGTTTAATATAAAGTTGAAACTATAGTTTTGGCCCTTCATTTATAAGCTGATTTGTTAGATATTTTATGGCCATCTTTGAATTTTGAAATTGTTCATATACTTCACCCTTCTCAGAAAGAACTATACTCCTAGTTTCAATTTATATGAAGCAAGTTCTTGAGTGAACTTCAAAATTTTCTTAGCTGGGCCCTTGTTCTCCTTTTCAGAGTGACTAAATTCATTTTGTAATTCTTTAATAATGTTTTCTAATTGTTTTATTTTCACTAAAGTTTCTTTCCACCTCAAGTTTTTTACCATTAGCAACTATAGATGCCTCATGAATCGGTTGTTTTTATGACTTTATTTGTCTCTCAAATGTCTTAGTTTCTCATTCAAATCTTTTATTTCATCATCTTTTTGAGTGAGTCTTTGAATCTTCTCTTACAAATCTTTTATTTCATCATCTTTTTGAGTGAGTCTTTGAATCTTCTCTTACAACTATGCGTCTACTTGTTTCTTCTGATTCTTAGTTGAATATTAAAGACAATTTTGATACCTCCATTTAATATTTTGTGTCTTTTGCATTTGAAAGAAGAAGACAAAGAGGAAGACAATAATTTAAAAGTTTAGTAAATTGGGAAATTTAATTTACTAAATTAGGGTTAGTCAGACTAACTAGATTTATTTATAGTTAAATAAAATTTATCAGATTTGATAAAAAAATTTGATGAACTTTTATCACATGAATTGAAATTCAAAAGTTTATTAAAAAATAATATTCTCATTGTATTATTAATGATGTAGTAAAAGAATGACATAAGCATGATTATGTCTACTATGATGTCTACAAAGTTGAATTGAATGTGTTATAAAATATTATTATAAATACTATCAAACATTAGTCCTAGAAATTGCCAAGGATTGTTGTTTATGTCAACAGGAGGAAGAATCTAGAGATCATCTATTTTTCATATACAAAACAATCAACCCATTTTGGAGAATAATCAACAAGGCATGAAATATGGAGGAAATAGGGGAGACACTTCAGGACATTCTTTCCTGGTATAATCAGCATATAAATACCAGAAAAGATGACATAGGCATATGGAGAATTGTAATAAGTAACACAATATCTAAAACTACTCCATAGTGGAGAGTCTATAGGTAAAGGATCTATGGAAGTCTATCAAAGAATGAATAGTATTGCACTGACTATTCTTGAATTGCTTTCCGAAATAATCGAGAACTAGGCACTAGTACATACCATTACCCAACAAGAACTACCAACCTAGAGATGCCAAACACAGTACTCTTCGGGAACTTGACATGCACTCAACATATCAAAGCATCATAACACAATAGATAACCATATCCAATGGTAAGTAGGAAAATATACACTTATCTTTGGATTTGGAGAATTGCCTAAACCATCACATATATTGGGAAAGTAGAGGAACCCCTTTGAGCCTAAAGATAAGGAGAGAACAAACAGATTCAACAAACAGAAGAGTCTTAAAGTTCAAGGCATTTAGTGTACCAGATTCCACATAACATGGAACTTGTTATAAGGGTGTTTTAAGACTCTAAAGATAACTTCAAATCCCTATATTGTAACTTAGCCTCTAACTAAGTTCTTAATGAAATTCCATCAAACAACTTAAGTACACTTAATTAATTTATCAATCACCTTCTAAGCACTCCTTTGAAGCATTTATCCTAAGCCCTTCAATATCCACTCGTTACATGCTTAGAAAACAATCTTTGAAAGATTAAATGTATTGGAATAAGATATAGAAATTTACACATGCAAATACAACTAAATTTGGACAATTAAACATGTATAAGTCTCACTTCACTATTTGAGACATTTCATCGAACATATTATGTACATTTAGTTTTATGGTATTTTTAGGCAGTATATATATGTAACAAATGTTTATTGATGTTTCATAAGAAAGGTTGCATGAAATGAGGTATGAAAAGAGGCAAAATCCACACATTTCCAACCTACAACACACATATATTTAAGGAACAATTTTGTATAAGATCCAATAGTTTTTTCACCAACCAGCATGCCTTTTCATACTAAACTTAGCCTTTTTTGAATATGTAGATGTTTGAAATATTATGACCTACTCAAACATTCAAATTAGGAAAAATAACTTGCAACTAACTTAAATGACAAATTTGACATAATCAATATAACTGACATAATTGAAAGTAATTGTCATTCCATAACTTCCATTTTGTAGCTATCATGATCAGAAGCTAAATTGGTCTTTAACTTGTCTCAAACCCAAATTTCTAACTGCTACAATGGTAAGATTATTCCAACTCTGAATATGGTTGTATTTTTTCGAAATGGACAACTTGCATACTTTTCAACTTTTTAATGACTTAGTAATTTTCTTGACAATTTTGTTGCATCAATTTCTTGCCAAAACATGTGAGTGTCGTATTGCAAGTTTTTTTTGGTAAGAAAAACGTAATAAACACAAATCAACCCTTTAAATATAGAGTACCAACTGCATCATTCAGCAACAAAAGAGAAGCAGAAGCTGGTGGCAAGTCCAGAGCTTGATCTCATTGGCAATAGAACTACTCCTTATCTTTGCGAGATAGTCTGTAACTGAATTTCCTTCTCGAAGCAAAGGGTCCATTTTCACACACCAATCTCTTTGCAACAAAACTCTGATGTCATAAATTACATTTGCATGAAAATGTGTCACCCAATTCCTCCCTTCCAAAAGTCTTAAAGCCTTTTTAGAATCTAACTAAAGAAATTTTTTTCCGAAATCTATTGTCCCAAGCTAAAACCAGTCCTCTTTTAATAGCTAAAAGTTCAGCCTCCACATTCGAAATATAACCAATTGATGCCAAAAAACCCAACCAACCAAGCTCCTTGCTCATTTTGAATTACGCCACCAATACCTGCCGGACCTAGATTTCCAATAGAACTTCCATCTACATTGAGAGCCACAAAGTCACCATTTGAAGGCACCCACTTAACCCATTTAACCATCTCATTATCAGAATTATGATCCATGGCAAAGCAACAAACAAAATCATGAATAAATTGCCAAGCCCATATCATTTGAGCATGATTATCTAAAATTTTTCCATCAATCACTTCCTGGTTACGAAGCCTCCAAATTACCTAGATACATGCTCCAAATTTAATATCCCAGTCACTCAACCCATTGCTTAAAGATTTTATAATAAAAGATTTAAACCAGTCCTTAAAATCAAGAGAAAAAGGTCAGGAAAATTACCTAACCCAAACACAAACTCCCAAATTACACAGACTTTAGGCCAAGACCACATAGCATGTTCGATTGTCTTCGGTTTTTGAATGCAATGCAGACAAATGTCAAAACTGGTTAACTTTATCCAGTGCCTTAACACTTGAGTATGTAGTCTGCCATGCCACATAAGCCACACCACCATCCTAAGCTTCTCCGGTCCTCAAATCCTCCAAATCTAACTCCAATTAACATCCAATTGAGCACTGTTTAATATTCCCGATTCATTTAACCGCCACTGAAAGCTGCTTTTTACAGAATAAACCCCATCAACAGCTCCTCCCCACACAACACGATCTTGCTTGAGACCCAATTGTGACCTATAAATCTTGGGTAAATAATTACAAATTTCATTTGGGACAACCGTCTTGAGCTAATCCAAACACCAATTACCATGCAAATCTAACAAATCTAATGCCATGTGGTCCTCATCATCCTCATGAACCAAACCGACTAACTCTTGCAACCTCTCTGAACCCTGCCACAAATCATTACAAAAATAAATTGATGTCCCATCACCGATCTGATATCAAAAACCACCATCAAGCTTGCACATCGCATTGACGATAGCACGCCAAATCGACGATCCCCCACTAAGCCTTCGTAAATTCAATAAATCCTTCCCTCTTAAGTATTTAGAGATAATAACTTGGGCCGAAAGGGCTCAGAATTATCTAACAAGCATAGAAGTAGTCATAGTTTTACTATCTCTCAAGCCTAAACCTCCAAGCTTTTTTGAAAGTCACACATTCTCCTAAGCCACCAAATGTAAACCTCGACGCATTTCCCTTGGAGCTCTAAATAAATTATTTGGTGTAAGCATCCAAAGCATCACAGATATGCGTCGGCCACTAAACAGTTTGCATCCAATAAGTTGGGATAGTATTTAGTGTAGCTTTGGCAAGAGTAACTCTCCCAACAAGATTCAAAAGCATAGATTTCCTTGAACTCAATTTATTTCGAACTTTCTCACAAATTGCAGCAAATTGGCTTTTCCACCGAGCACCATCACAAGAGAAAACCCAAATACTTACTCATATCATTTGATCCTTTAATACCAAGCATAGCGTCAATTGAAACTCTCGAGTTACGCGTAGTACTAGCAGCAAAGGAAACTTTTGATTTAGAGACACTAATGCGCATGCTAGAGGTAGTACAAAAATGATCCAACACACCTCGAATTAGACTTGCTTGATCCGTAGTTGTTTTTGAACATAAAATTATGTCAACTATAAAAAATAAGTGAGAAATATTAGGACCGTCTCTAGAGCACGAACCCAGCTGCCACCTCCTCTCTGACACTCCTAGTTTATCAATGCGGCAAGCTTCTCCATACATAAGACAAATAAATACAGTGAAAGAAATGGAAGCCGCTCACCATTACAAGCGACAGATATATTATTTTACCAATGCAATTCAGTATCAAATTAACACAATTAGTAGGAAATACAAAGTTAAGAAGAATACCACAAAAGAAATCCCAATTGATCTTATCATAAGCTTTATCAAGATCTATTTTTAACAACATCGTCTCCTGTTTACTTTTTGATCTTTTTCATGTAGTGCATTAACTCACAAACCACAATAATGTTGTTAGCAGTGCTTAGGCCCGAAATGAAGCTACTTGGAGCTGGGTGAACAATTCCATTAAGAAAGGGGTGGATCCTATTAACCATCACCTTAGTAACTATCTTATAAATGACATTACATAAACTAATATAGCGAAATTTAGCTATTCGGTCCGAATTTTGTTCTTTTAGGATAAGAACAGCTAAAGCCTTAGCCAGTCTTTCATCAACATCACTATCTCGAAACACCTCTTAAACCATTTTTATCACTGAGTGACCCACTACATTCCAATTCTTTTTGAAAAAAATCGGTTGAAATCCATCGGGACCTGGTGCCTTATAAATAATCTAACCTACTCTTGGGAAACCAGTCTCCCTAAAGAAACACTTATCTCATTGTCAAACTGCTGGTGCCTCTTAAAATTTGGCAATCACCTGTACCCCCTTCCATACAGAATAAGTCTTTGTAAAAATTCCTCACAGACCATTTAATCACATAAGCATCTGAACACTAATCATCCCTATCGTGCATTTTTAACTTTACTATCTTTTTCTTCTTCGCCTAACAATCATAGTTGTGTGGAAGAATTTTGTGTTGCGGTCACCGGAAATTAAAATTTGGTATCTGCTCTTCTAAAACCAAAGAATTTCTTCCTGCTTTAAAACATCATTGAGCTTAGCAAGGAGCTCTTTTTTGAACAAATTCAATTAACTGTTCTGCTAGTTGGGATTTGCTTCTTAAAGTCCCTAAATTTAGGCCAACAAACACCTCTTCCATCGAAAAATATTACCGAAAACTTCTCTGTTAAAGTCTTTTTCCACCTCTTTTAAAATTTGTAGAGATGTACAAGGATGGGAATCTTGCTCCCAATTATTTAATACAACATCATCAAACCGACTATCTGTTAGCCATGCAGCTTCAAGTCTAAAGGGCTTATTGGCAATCCTATAATTAAAATCAACCACCCTTATCAAAAGAGGAGAGTGATCAGAAGATGTTCTTGAAAAATGCTTAACTACTACCTCCAGGAACACTAGTCTCCACCCAACATTACAAATCGCCCTATCCAATCTCTCAACCACTCTTGGATTCTTCCTCAGTTAAGTATATGTAGGGCCTGTTAAGTCAAGAAGACTTCACTTTAATTAATTTTGATGACAATCAAATAATAATAATATTAGAAATGTATGAACTGTTTTGATAAGTTTGTTAAGTGTGAAAAAATGTAAGTAACGCTTAGTCAAACTCTGAAGAAGCGTGGTCAACAATAGATGAAGCGTAACAATAAACGAAGTGTGACAACAAATGAAGCGCGACAATAGAAGAAGCTTATCAACAGACAAAGCATGACAATAGACAAAGCGCGATACCAAACGAAGTGCAATAACAGACGAAATGTGATAACAAAAGAAGTATTATACCAGACGATACAAAAAGGAAACTATTTTAGAACGTCAACCTATTAGTTAGTCGGAGTTAGTTACAAGTCTCAACTAATAACGATTTCTAGAAGATTCAAGAAGCTGTTTCTTAAACAAGGACAGCTAAAGAATTAAGCTAAAATACTAGTTCTAGTCGAAGACTAAATAACATTTTTTTGTCAAGAGAGAAAATTTTGATTGTACAATACTTAGAGAAATTCTGTATTCAAAGTGTGAGAGAAGAGAGCGAATACATCTATAACGTGAAGCTCAAAATATCTTTCCTATAGAGAGAAAGGAAGGCTAGAGCCTGGAGAGGCTAAGAAAGCGGATAAAGAATACTTTGTGAGAGAGACCTGAAGAGGCTCTGTAAGTGGAGAAAGAATACTTGTAAAGTTGAAGAGTATAGTGAAATCTTAGACAAACTCTGAGGATTGGACGTAGCCTAAGGTTTAGGGTGAATCATTACAAAATCGCAACGTCTATTCTCTAACCCTTGACTTTTAAATTTTCTTGTTATTAAAAGAGTAGATAATATTACTTGCGATTGTATTACTTATCAAATTTAGCAAAGGATTCTTGTGATCATTTGAATTTTGTAAAGAAATCCAAGAAATTATAAAAGATTAATATTTTCTAAAAAGATTACACAATTCAACCCCCGTTCTTGTGTATTTTACATATTATACGTGATTTTTATATTAATAGGTGATTTACTTCAGTTGGTATCAAAGCTTGGTTTCCAAGAAACACTGTTACAAAGTGAGGAAAAAGATCTATAGTTGAATCACATCTTTTTATAGATGAAGGTGTCTTGGTTTGGTGAGTATTATCATTATTGAAAGGACAAGCTACGACTCTTTATAGAATCCACACATATTGATCTTTGGGATATCATCGAGAATGGTCCATATACACCAGTAGAAGATGAAGGCAATAGCATCTCTCGTGACAAATGGTTAGTCGATCAAAAAGCTCGATTTCAGTTAAATTTAAAGGCCAAGTTCTTTCTGAGTTATGCCCTAAGCAGAAGTGAATATGATAAGGTTCATAGATGCGAATCTGCAAAGGAAATGTGGGACACATTAGCCATTACACATGAAGGCACAAATCAAGTGAAAGAGTCCAAGATTAGTATTCTTGTTCATCAGTATGAGTTGTTCAAGATGAAAGATGAGGAGACTATTGATCAAACGTTTAGACGATTTCAATCGATTATTAATGGACTTAAAGCTCTTGGAAGAATCTACAATAATCAAGATCATGTTAGAAAGATTCTCAGAAATCTTCCTAAAAGATGGAGACCCAAAGTTACAGCAATATAAGAGGCCAAGGATTTAAGTAAGCTAAAGCTAGATGAATTGCTTAGTTCGTTGAAGATACATGAAGTAGAGCTTGATGTAGATGATAAACCTAGAAGAGATAAATCTATCGCATTGGAGGCTGGTCAGAAGAATTAGAAGAACCAGAAAAATAGAAGCACATCTTCAAAAGCATTAAAGATTAAAAAATCAAGAATGATGATGCTAGTGAATCTGATCAAGATTCAAGTGAAGATGATGATGAACTATCCCTCATTTCAAGAAAGATTAGGAGAATGTGGAAAAAGAAAGTGAAAGGAAATAAAGATTTTTATTTTAAGAAGAATAGCAAAGACGAATTAAAGAATGAGAAAAATTCTATTGTCTACTTTGAGTGCAACAAACTAGGACATTACAAGTTTGAATGTTTGTTGCTCAAAAGAAAACAGAAGAAAAGTAAAGAAAACAAAAAGAGCATGATGGCAACTTGGGCAGATTTAGATTCTTCTGAATCTGACTGAAGCAAATATATGCTTGGTAGCTAAAAAGGAATACGATGATGAGGTAACTTCTAACATTAATAAACTTCAAGATGTATATTTAAAATTGTTAGAAGATTCACATGCTATATTAAAACAATATAAGATTTTGAAAAATAAATTTGCTGAAAGCTTGAAGAACACAAAAGTGTTAAAAAAAGGAAATGCCTGCCTTAAGAAACAAGTAGACAACATGAAAAGGAAAGTAACTGTAGATAGATCTGAGGAAATTAATCAATTGAAACAAAGGATTAATAGTCTTTCAGCAGATTTATCAACATTTACTATAAGTACAAAAAGGATGAATGATATGATTGGAAAGTATAGACATCCAAATGATAAGTGTGGTTTAGGGTTTAATAGTAGTATGTTAGTCATAATAAGAGTTTTGTTCTTGATAAAAAGAAAGAGAAACAATATTCTTATTATTTAAGGAATAATTGGAAGTCTAACCCTAAAGGACCCAAAAAAATATGGGTCCTAAGAAAGACATAATATATACTGCAGATCTCCTTTTTTGGAAAAAGCAACCAGCACCAATGGTACTTGGGCAGTGGATCCTTGCGACGCATGAAGGGAAGAAGATCTATGTTCCTAGACCTCCAAAATAAGCAACGAGGATCAGTAACTTTTGCAGACAACCAACAGGACCAAATAGTTGGAATCGGTAAAATTAGTAAAGATTCATTTGCATCTATTGATAATGTTTTTCTAGTTGAAGGATTGAAGCATAATCTAATTAGTGTAAGTCAATTATGTGATTCTAGTTTTGAAGTATCCTTTAATCAAAATTCTTGTGTAGTTAAAAATAAGGACGATTCTATATTCTTTTTTGCCAAAAGATGAAATAATCTTTATAAGATTAACTTAGATGATTTGAAAAGTCAAAATATTTCATGTTTTATATTAATAGATGAAGAAAAACTGATTCGGCGTAAAAAGCTAGGTCATGTTAGTTTTAAACATATTTCCAAGTTGGTTAGATATGATTTGGTAAGGGGATTACCAAAAATGAGTTTTAACAAAGATTTCTTTTGTGAGAGTTGTCAAAAAGGAAAACAAGTTAAAACATCTTTTTCTTCTAAAAATGTTGTAACTTCATCTAGACCTCTAGAGTTGTTACATATAGATTTGTTCGGTCCTACCAGAACACTAAGTCTTGGCGGAAAAAAGTATGGTTTCGTATTATTGATGAGTTCATTAGATTTTTTTGGATATTGTTTTTATCACATAAAGATGAATCTCTTAAGTGCTTTAAAATTCTATCCAAAAAGTTACAAAATGAAAAAGGAATTTCTATCGTTAGAATTAGGAGTGATCATAGTGGAGAATTTGAAAATGAAAAATTCAGAATGTTTTGTGACGAGAATGGAATTTTCCATAATTTCTTTGCTCCTAGAACTCCATAACAGAATGGATTTGTAAAAAGAAAGAATAGGACGAGTGAGGAAATGGCAAGGATTATGCTATGTGAAATGAATCTTCCTAAGTATTTCTAGGTAGAAGCTGTAAATACAGCTTGTTATATTCAAAATAGAGTATTTTTGCGACCTATTTGAAGTCAAACTCCATATGAGTTATGGAAAGGAAGAAAGCCAAATATCTCTTACTTCCATCCCTTTGGTTGCAAATGCACTATATTAAATACAAAAGAAAATTTTGATAAATTCGATTCTAAGATCAATTCAGGAATTTTTCTAGGATATTCGATGTCTTCTGAAGCTTATAAAGTTTATAATCTTGTTTCTAAGTCTGTTGAAGAATCTGTGCATGTTAAGTTTGATGATGATTCTCATCTAGATAGAAGGGATGATTCTGATGATGAAACTCTATCTGCTCCTTTAGTTAATAACTTAGACATGTCACCACCAGATGATCCACCTGATAAGGTAGAAGATATCCCTGAAAACTTTAGTCTTAAAAAAGACTAGAAGTATAAATCTTCTCACCCAGAAAACCTGATTATAAGCGAAACTTCAGAAGGAGTGAGAACTACGTCTAAGTTTAGAAGAGACGTAAATGAAGCTTTTGTTTCTAAATTAGAACCTAAGAAAATTGATGAAGCTTAGATTTTAGCCATGCAAGTGGAGTTAAATCAATTTACAAAAAACAAAGTTTGGTCTTTAGTTCCTAGACCATCCAATAAGTCTATCATAAGAACCAGATGGGTATTTAAAAATAAACTAGATGAATCAGGAAGAGTAAACCGTAACAAGGTTAGATTAGTAGCTCAAGGCCATAATCATTAAGAAGGAATAAACTATAATGAAAACTATCCTCCTATAGCTAGATTAGAAGCTATTAGGATTTTGCTTGCATATGTTGTTTGTCATGATATAAAACTATTTCAAATGGATGTGAAAAGTGCCTTTTTGAATGGTTTTATAGATGAAGAAGTTTATATAAAGTAACCTCCTAGTTTTGAAGATCCTGATAAACTAGATTATGTCTATAGACTTCATAAAGCTTGTATGGATTAAAACAAGCACCTCGTGCTTGGTATGATCATCTAAGTTCATTTTTTATTAAAAATGACTTAATAGAGGACAAGTAGAAAAGACTCTGTTTAGAAAATGTATTAAAAATGATTTCATTGTTGTACAGATATATATAGATGATATCATTTTTGGTGCAACTTCTAAAAAGCTATATTCTAGTTTTGAAACTCTTATAAAAGTGAATTTGAAATGAGTATAATGGGTGAATTGAAATTCTTTCTTGGTTTACAAATTAAGCAAACCGAAGAAATGATTTTTATTCATCAACATAAATATATCAAAGAATTGTTAATCAAATATAAAATGGAGAAGGTCAAACCTATTTAAACTATTATGCATCCTTCAATCCTTTTATCTAAGGATGAAGCAAGTAAGAAAGTAGATCAACCACTTTTCAGAGGAATTATTGGTTCTTTACTTTACCTAACTGCAAGCAGACATGATATTTTGTTTAGTGTTCGTTTGTGTGCAAGATTTCAAGCAGATCCTAGAGAATCTCATTATATTGCTGTCAAAAGAATATTGGGATACTTGGAAGGTTCTCCTGATCTTTGTTTAATGTATGAGAAAGGTAAATTTTTCAGGTTAATTAGCTACTGTGATGCTAATTATGCTGGACAAAGAATTGATAGGAAGAGTACAAGTAGAGGTTGTCACTTTCTTGGTCATAATCTAATTTCTTAGTCAAGCAAGAGGTAAAGGTCAATTGCTTTATCTACTGCAGAAGCTGAATACATATCAGCTGCAAGTTGTTGTTCACAGATGTTATAGATTAAATATCAGTTAGAAGATTACTTTATATAAGAAGATCAAATTTCAATCTTTTGTGATAACACAAGTGCTATCAATCTACCAAAGAATCCAATATAACACTCGAGGGCAAAGCATATTGAAGTTAGACATCATTTTATACGAGACTATGTATAGAGAGGAATAATCAGTCAAAATTTTTTTAAGACGAATCAACAATGGCAGATATCTTTACTAAACCCTTGTGTGAAGATAGATTCAAGGAAATCAAATGGAACTTGAATATGGTAATGTTGAATGACCATTCGTCTAACACATCATGACCTAGACGATTCGTACAAGAAGAAGATAAAAAGTCGTAAGTTTTCAAGTAAATAATAACAGTAAGTTATGAACGGTAACTTTTCAGACTATATACAAGAAGGAAATCTTCTAAGACTTTAAACTACCTTCTACTCTAGAATTTTCTTTAAAAAAACTTTGAAACCAACTTGTTTAGTGATCTCAACTAAGACGATTCAGTAATCTGTTCTAAGCTTCAAGTTCTTTTCGTTTTTCATTCTTACTTTTAGATACTAACCTCGCTACATTAAGTGAAATAAATTTGTGTGTTTAGTTTTTATTTGTTATAGATCATAAATAGAGCAATCTCTTATCTATGGGAGACATGATGATTTCATCTCATTCTAGGAAAATCAGATGGACATTGAACCAGAAATTAAAGCTGTTGGCTGGAAAATTTTCTTTAACGTTTGTGAAAAGGTCTATTTGAATGAGATATATGAGTTTTGGAAGAATGCAAAGTTGGTGGATGACACATTAGTATCAATGGTATATGGACTATTGGTTATCATCACACAAGATACTATCAAGAGGGCCATTGAATGTTCTAGTATTAGAGCAAAGATGTTTTAACAATACAAAATGGATTACTCAAGGTCGTGTAGATAAAGTGCACATCAATCGACAACTATATGGAAGTAGTGATCCAGGAGTTAAGAAGGCTTTAACCCTCATTCTGAAGGCTAGGGTTTTACACTCACTGCTACTCTACTGTGTTCTACTAAGAATAAGCTCAAAGGATGTTGTGACAATGAACGATGAGCATTGTTTGTTTCACTTACTCAATTACCAACCCATTAATCTTTCGTACTTGATTTTGAAGAAGATGATGAAGTCAAAGAGAGATTCTAGCTCTTTACCTTATGGTATGCTGTCGATAAGGATTTTTAAAGAATCTGGAATCTTACTCGACAGAGGAAATAGGGTAAAGATGGATGTAAAGAGTATTATAAATGTCACTACTATTCACATAATGAGAATAAAGTTTGAAGATGAAGCGGATAAAGGTTCTACACCGAAAGCAAGGTATGAGGGGGAGCTTGTAGTAAGACGAAGTAGAAGTGAATGTGTTACGTCTAAAAGAAAAACAAAACCTCGATCGACAAGAAGAACATCTTCAGAAGAAAGGACTGAGAAATCATCTGATGTACTAATAAAAGCTAAGACGATTCTACAGAAGGAGGAAAGCTAGATTCAACAATCTTCACAACATGTGTCATTGAAGAGAAAGGCAGAAACACTTCAATAAAAAAAATCCAAACAGTTAAGAAGGTCACCAAGACTATTGACCTTACGACAATAAGAACAGAAGAAGCAGAAAGCTTTGATTCTTGGTGGAGATTCTAAAAAGCAAGAGAAAAGACAGCAGCCTACCAGATCAATTGTCTCTATTTTGCAAAGTCAATCAGCAAAATTATCTGGAGAGACAGAGATAAAAAGGAAGTTGATATTTGAGAGGAAGGAGTCTCAACAACAACTTTCTTTTACATCGGCAGAAGAATAAAACAAGGTGAAGATTAGTCTAAAAAAGGTTTCTTCATCTGATGTTCAATAGAAGACCAAAACAATTGAACACCAATTGGGATCTTACAATCCTTCTCAACCAATCAACAAAAATGATTTAAAAATAAAGATTATAGAAGAATCAGTACCTGTTCGAAGTAGAAGCTCAATTATTATCAGAGAACCTTCGAAGAAGACAGACAACGTCTACGTTGAGCTATCTTTTTGATTAATAACAAATACAGGGAGAACGAGAAGAGAAGATAGAAAGCATTGTATATACTTCTTATACATTTGTTGTGTTTTTTTGCATTTCTTATGTTTTTGTTTTGATTATTATTCATCTGAAAATCATTTTATTTTCTAAAATTATGATTATTTGTTATCATCAAAAAGGGGGAAATTGTTAAGTCAATAAGACTTCACTTCTATTAATTTTGATGGCAATCAAATAATAATAATATTAGAAATGTATGAACTGTTTTGATAAGTTTGTTAAGTGTGCAAAAAATGTAAGTAACACTTAGTCAAACTCAGAAGATGTGTAGTCAACAACAGATGAAGCGCGACAACAGACAAAGCGCAATACCAAACAAAGTGCAATAACAGATGAAACGTGATAACATAAGAAGTATTATACCAGACGATACAAAAAGGAAACTATTCTAGAACATCATCCAGTTAGTTAGTTGGAGTTAGTTGCATGACTCAACTAATAATGGTTTCTAGAAGATTTAAGAAGTAGTTCTGAAACAAGGACAATTGAAGAATTAGGCTATAAATACTAGTTCTAGTCGAAGACTAAATAACGTTTTTTAACAAGAGAGAAAAATTTAATTGTACAATACTTAGAGAAATTTTGTATTCAAAGTGCGAAAGAAGAGGGTGAACACATCTATAACGTGAAGCTCAAAATATCTTTCTTAGAAAGAGAAAGGAAGGTTAGAGCTTGGAGCGGCTAACAAAGCAGATAAAGAATACTTTATGAGAGAGACCTGAAGAGGCTCTACAAGTGTAGAAAGAATACTTGTAAAGTTGAAGAGTATAGTAAAATCTCAGACAAACTCTGAGGACTGGACATAGCCCAAGGTTTAGGGTGAACCAGTATAAAATCGTGGCGTTTATTCTCTAATCCTTAACTTTTAAATTTTTTTATTGTTAGAAGAAGAGTAGATAATATTATTTGCGATTGCATTACTTATCAACTTTGCCAAAGTATTCATGTGATCATCTAAATTTTGTAAAGAAATCCAAGAAATTCTAAAAGATTAATATTTTCTTAAAAAATTAAACAATTTAACCCCCCTTCTTGTGTATTTTACATATTATACGTAATTTCTATATTAACAAGTGATTTACTTCAGGGCCAACAAAACCCATGTCAACTAAATCACAATTGTCTAAATGAGCCTTAAATTTTTAAGCACGATGTCTCTAGAACACCCCCCCCCCTCCCTTTCATTTGACGAGGTAATATCATTTAAGTCACCAACTAGCATCCACGGTTCCCCCTAGTAGCAATATGCTCAAAAAGATATTCCCACATATTGTCTCTCATACCAGGCACCGTGCTAGCATAGGTAGCTGAAATTAACCAACTCGGCCTATTTGCCATTACGACCCTTCCTGTAATACACTGGGATATTGTATCCATAATTGTTACTTGGAAATTATTTGTCCTCTAAACAAGCCAAATGCCTCAAGACCACCTTACTGGGTTCATTATTTCCCTTCTGTCATATCCCACACTCTGCCAAAAGCGAGATAATTTTCTGTATGGAACTCTTGTTTCTACCAAAATTAGTACATCGAATCCATAAAGATTGATCAGCGTATGTAAGTGTCTTTTCGCCACCATGTTACCAGCTCCCCTAATATTCCACATACCAATATTTATATTAATAATTAACAAAAGTGAAAATATGGGAGAATTAATCAACAATAATCATCTCGGCATTGTCCTGCAGTTCTTCAACAACAAGATTATCCTTATGCAATCCAATATCATCTTTTTCTACTTTTTCCTCCACCTCCTCCATGTTATCATCATCTATTTTTGGAGGTCAAGGCGGGTGCTGACCTTGGTTTGAAGGAAGGATGACAATATTGTCACCTTCAACACCTAATTGGCCACTCTCACCATCTGTTATGACTCTTCTTGCTACTTGTTGGTCTTCCTCAGTCACCCTGCTATCAACATTTGTAGCCATAGTAGAAGACTCTTCTCTTCTCTTCATGTATTCGAACAATTTCCCACCTGTGCTTAGACCGTTGTCTTTGCTTTTGACAACTTCATGCACAACTGTTCGTTTCCCCGCTTCAACCCCTTTTTTTCCCCGATAATGCTCACTCTTGCGCCCGTATTGTGCATGTGCAACCTGCACTTCATAAGTTCTTTCTACGGTTTCAGCTTCCTCCATTTCATCAGCAAGCCCCACAAACCTGTTCGAGCCTTCACCTCTAATTGAGTTCCTACCATCTTTTTTTCCTCAAACACTAGTATTGCGCTTTATATGCACCATCATCCATTCCCCGTGCAATCGATCTGGTTTTACAATCTCATCTGTTTTGACTAACTCACTTACTCCTACATCTGGTGTTTCTTGAACAATTTCTATCTCCTCCTCTATCAAATAGTTATCTTTGAGATGCCCATATATGCCCAAGTTGAGGCAAATATGATGAAGACCCTTGTATTCAATTCTATACTTTTTCCTGTTCACAAACATACATTGTACAAAGGGCTTCATTCTAGCAAATTTACCTCTTTCTACCTTTAGAGTATTAATGTCTACCCTAATTGGCTTACCCATTGCACTAGCTAGTGCATATAGCACATCAATGTTATAAAATTTCATAGGCAATTTCGGGAATCGAATCCAGGCCCAAACTTTATCGATCACAGCTTCAGTCGAAGAGAAACTTGGCATCCAATCCATTACCGTCAAGTAGTAGTCTTGAATCATCTAGGGTCCTCGATTCAAAGCGAACTCCTTATCCTGACTATTCGAGAATTTCACTCAGAAAAAATCATTCTCTAGATCTACAATCTCCATATTACCGTTGGGCTTCCAGAGCTGATGATGACAAAAAATAGAAACTGATACTTTTCCCAAGATGTTTGATTATAATCGTTTATAATCGTGTCATTCCAAGGGCTCTCAATTTTGTCCATTAAAGCATTCTTCATCTGGAAATACGGGACCGGCTTTTTTTACCTCCAGAATATTTCAAAGACAACAAGTCATCCTTTAAAAGGTTCTTTGATTTTACCACAGCATCAAACCCTCGCTCTACTTCATCCATCTCACATGTAACAACCGAATTTTTGAGTGAGTCAACCATGTTGTGACCAGTACCATCGGGGCCATCCTCTTTGTCAAAACACCACAGTCGTTTTGATCGGCCCAACCATGACAATCAATAACAACACAGAAGAGGTTTGGGAAGGAAAATTTACCTTACTGCTATTATTAGAGAAATATAATGTATTGCAAGTTGTGTAACGTTGGTGTTTGTGAAACACCAAAAAGGAAGGTCTCACATAATCCAATATTGTCCCAATTCTTAATATACTAATGAAACTAATTTTTTGATTTTCCAAAAAAATATTAAGGTTAAATTTACCTTATTTTGGCATAATGTATGGTATAACGCTACTTTCTCCCGTATAAATTAGTACTTCCGCCCCTCACTTATCTGCACTTACTTTTGGATGTGATTGCTTTCCCGATTGCTAACAATCGCCAAAGAAAAGAAGAAATGGCAAACAAACCACAATCAAAGCTATTGTCATCTTCCACGAGATTCAGATCTCCAGTTCTTCTCTTCACTCTCTTTCTTCTCACTCTTTCCCTCCTCTTCCTCCTCTTCTCAATCTCCTCCTCCTCCTCCTCCTCTTCCTCCACTTACGACAACCCCGGCCGACTCACGCTCCGCCTTGAGACTTCCTTCGTTGCTTCTCTCGAGCGCTTCCTCGCACACAGATCACCTCCGGTCACCGACGACACTGTGAGTGCTGCTGAAGTGACCGAAGAGGATGTCAGGAAATTGGATGATAAAATGTTTGCTGGAGAGAGCGAGAGAGTTCAGGGATCTCCGTACTACCCTCTGGAGTTGCCAATTCGGGTTTATGTGTACGAGATGCCGAGGAAATTCACTTACGATTTACTATGGTTGTTTATGAATACTTATAGAGATACTGATAATCTCACCTCCAACGGAAGCCCTGTGCATCGCTTGATCGAACAGGTAAGGTAATTTGCTTCTCTAATTTTGTGTGTTATCAATTATTTATGTGTTATATCTTGCAGCATTCAATAGATTATTGGCTTTGGGCGGATTTGATAGCGCCAGAATCGGAAAGGTTTATCAAAAGTGTAGTGCGAGTTGAGAGACAGGAGGTGGCCGATTTATTCTATATCCCTTTCTTCACAACTATTAGCTTTTTCTTGCTGGAGAAGCAGCAATGCAAGGCTCTTTATAGGGTGTGAGTGCACTTCCTTATTCTTTTAACTTTCCAGGACTTTAATTAAGAGATTTCTATCTTATAATGAGAATTTGATTTTTGTGCTGCAATATCGAGATTTAATGTTTCGTTGCCGATGGTTGTAGGAAGTCCTGAATTGGGTGACAGATCAGCCAGCTTGGAAACGATCTGGAGGAAGAGATCATATACTTCCTGTTCATCATCCTTGGTCTTTCAAATCTGTCCGTAAATTCATGAAAAATGCAATCTGGTTGCTACCTGATATGGACTCCACAGGGAATTGGTGAATACTTGACTAAGATGGAGAGTTTCTTGGAGCTCTCTTAATTTATTGTCCACTGTTGGTCGTAAACTCTACTCTTTTTCAGGTACAAGCCAGGACAAGTTTTTCTGGAGAAAGATCTCATTCTTCCTTATGTTCCCAATGTTGATTTATGTGATACCAAATGCTTGTTGGAAAGTGAATCAAAGAGAAACATTCTTCTTTTCTTCCGCGGGAGACTTAAAAGAAATGCTGTAAGCTCTTTGGTCTACTTTTTAGGTTTTTGGTTTCTAGTTTGAATATTTATCCGAAATTCTCAGATTTACAGAGGATGTTTTATGAGGTTGGAATCTGGATGAAAACATAATGCAACTGCATGTAGTCAATTCCCTTTAGTTTTCTAGTATCTATTTGCTGCTTATTAGTTTGCGTCTTTTGTAGTGTTTACTTGGCTTTCCCCTTTAAGGTAGTGCTATAAACAAGCCGAGTCAAACCATTCTTCAACATGTTCACACCTGATTCGTTTAGAAGGTAACGGATGTTCAAACTTGATTCAACATGGGCTCGAGCTGACTTTTGTTCAACAAATAAAATTAACTCTAATATTTAGTACTATAAAGATATAGGAGTATCCCACAAACATTATCAAGAGTATAACTGAGCCATTAACTGAATGTTCATGAACATGAACATAAATGATCTGTAATCTTCCCATGTTTAAGTTGGTTCATTTTTTAAACACAAATAAAATTACAGCTCCAATTCATTTGATTATTTAAGTGAATGAGTTCAAAACAAGCCTTATTGAGCCACGTACTAGGCATATGATCAGCCTTGGTTTGTTGGAGCCTGAGCTCAAGGCAAGGTTTTTAAACAAGTACAAGATTTACAATTGTCTTGATTTCATAGAATTTTCTTTTATCAACTTTGGGGCTTTTGCTTGCTTAAGATTTCGAAATGATTATCATTGGAAGAGAGTTCTGTATGTAGTTGTTAAATCAATTTACTTGCAGATTTTTTACCGAAAAAAACTATAGAAATGGTGATAGTTGTGAAATGAGGCAGCTCGTAGGGTATGTGTAGACTCATAAACTGAATGATTATGATGTAGCATTATATTTGTTGTCAACCATTGTACCCCTTAACTGATACAAATGAACATTGTCATTGCTGTTGTTTATCCTTTTTCTTTGAGAATCATGTATGTATTGAAATCTCATATTTACTTTTCGTTTCTTTTATTTTTCTTTCTTTTTTAGCTAGAGGACCCATTTTAAGCTACTCTTAAAATCGTCATTTATTGGTAGAAGACTAATTTCTTCTAAAGTGGGAACTACTTGTCATCGGTTATCTATGTTGGAAGTTTGGTTATTTTGTATGTTGATTCAGCTAGCTTGTAAATTGCTACTTATGGGATTATACATTGATGCACATACTGTTGTAATCTCTTCTATTACAATATGTAACAGGGTGGGAAGATTCGTTCTAGACTTGTGGCAGAGCTAAGTGGTGCCAAGGGTATGGTTATGGAAGAGGGAACAGCTGGAGAGGGAGGAAAAGCGGCAGCTCAGATTGGCATGAGAAGGTGAATATTTTCTATCTTTTCTCTTTCGCCTAATGCAATTTCCTTATCATTTTCAATTAAATAGTGGATTTGCTTACTCTGTCATCAGGTCCATCTTTTGCCTAAGTCCAGCGGGTGACACTCCATCATCTGCTAGATTATTTGATGCTATTGTTAGTGGGTGCATTCCAGTGATAGTGAGTGATGAGTTGGAGCTTCCATTTGAAGGGATAGTCAATTATAAAAAGGTATTTGTACAGTTTAAGATCATGCAGTAAACACCTTCTTTTGCCTTATGGATCTTTTGTAACTCTTAAGTGATTGGACGGATGTATGTATCATATCTAAATAGTTTTGTTGTTGAATACATCTGAAGTTGTTCATATTATATGTAGATACTAGTTACACAAGGCATATGTTTGGCAATTCATCTAAATGAGAAATTTAAGCACTCAGCTGTGTTTTTTGAAACATGACAACACTGAAGTTTCATCTGACAAATGCAACTTTACAGAAATGTAGGCGCTTATTTTTCGGCTTCTGCTTTACAATAAAATTAATCTTTATTACTTATTAGATCATATTCTAGGATTGAGGTCTTATATTATGAAAAGCTTATTTAAATGCTACTATGATCTGTGACTTAGGAGCTCTTGAGATCTTGTTGCTTTAGGTAATAACCAGGATTAAATTGCTGAAGTTCTCATCATTTTAGTCTCATCAATTTGTGGGAGGAAAACAGAGAACTTTTTGATCTGAAATATCATTTGAAACTTGAAAAAGGCCATGCTATCATTGTGGGAAATGATACTACATTGATATCATTGTGGCTAACTTAAGTTGTGTCTCATGCCAGGCAGAAAGATTGATGATATGTGGTAGGGCTTCGTGTATGTCTTTTGCTTATCTGTTGATTTTCAGTCAATCACGTGGACACTACACTTGGTATCTTGAAAAATAATAATAATCATATGAATATTGAATCATTCCCCAACATGGGTAAGAATATCTGACAGCACTTGCCCTATGTTGAATTTTCCTAAGCATATGATGTTAGTACCATCTATCATGTCCCTATACTTTGTCTTTTGGAGCAGGAAATTAAATAACTTTAGTGCTCATATTGAGTCCGACCTGATTTATTCTAGAAAGAAAGTTGCAATTGTATGTCTAATATGGTGGATTTAATAGTTCATGGTTTACCTTAAAAGGTCTGTCTTGATCAATTGCTGAGGCCTACATTGCCTCTCAATGCAGATAGCTATTTTTGTTTCTTCCAATGATGCTGTTCAACCAGGTTGGCTATTGAAATTTTTAGAAAGTATTAGCCCTTCTCAAATCAGGGAAATGCAGAAGAGCCTTGCAAAGGTTTGTCAATTCTATTTTTTTGTTTGTTTGTTATAGAAAATTGGACAAATTTGGAATTCCATTTCCTCACCTAATTTCAAGTAATTCAGACAAGTAACTTTTGACAGAATTCCAATTTTTGTGGTGGGATTGAACTAATTTCAATCAACTTAATATTTACTGAATTACAATAAATTTATAACAATTCCAATACCTGGAACTGAAATCACAATTCAGTTAGATTTGAAATTGGAATTGCAGTTTCAATTCCATGAATAAAATGCACTTACAAAATTCTTCGGCCTTGTAATTGTTTGTATCATTCTTCAGGGTTAAGATGCGTCTCTTAATGTTCTAATAGACAACTACTTTGATCAACGTGAGAAATTTTCATACCTGCTCATATTTCTATTCTCATTTGAGGAATTTCCTTTTTGTAATTATGTGCCTTTTGGACCAAGGACCGTTCAATATTTAGACACACCCCCTTTTCTAAGAAATCAAACTGAAGAGTTTCTCTCATACTGATTCTTTTCCATGGTTCATTAGTATTTACGGTGATTGGTGTTGTTTAATCTGTCATTGAGTCACCTTTCCTGTTTATATTATTTTATTGTACTGAATTTCTAAATTATGTCAGACAACTGATTCTTTAAACTTGTTTTTCACTTTCAGTATTCAAGGCATTTTCTGTATTCCAGTCCAGCTCAGCCCTTGGGACCAGAAGATTTGGTCTGGAGAATGGTTTGTTCATTTCCCAAAAGTTTTGCTCCTGTCTATACTTACTGTATATGCTTGCATTGTATATATGCTCAAACCTTATTTAGATAATGTCTGTTGCTATAACCAGTCGATGCATTTATCATGTTACTGAATGTGCAATAAATTTTCTAGTTGTTGAATACATTTCTTGGCCCCTATCATTTCGAGGAAGCCCACCTCACCGCTTTCTCTTTCCTCACAATTCTCTAATCTGTTCCTCTTTCTGCCTGGTTGAGAATTCTGAAGCTAATGTTTTCTTTGGTTGCAAATCTTCCACCAGTGGTTTTGTGGTAAACAGTGTTTTGTTCACTTGCTTTTCTAAATTAAATTTGTTCCCCTTTGCCAGGAGTTTCTGTGATCATATGATCCAAAATGGTATTATTGAGTGTATGCTGATGATGGTACTTTGATTGCGGTTTACTTTAGCAGTTCTTTGGGGATGGTGATAAGGAGGACCCCCCATATCAATCAGCCTTTGTGTTGTATGTGATATTTCAGATATATTCAGTTGGAGCTCATGGTACTATTACCAGATACTCCATTAGTTGACATTTGTGCATTCGTTTTAGCAACGAGGAAGTCTAATGCGCTTCATCAATATTTCTCTTTGTCTGTTCTTTCACCTAGACCATAATATGACAATTATGTTGCTATCAGTTCCAATATCTGTTCTTAGATAATGGACCATATCTTACTGTTTAAATCAGGAATACTTGTTCTTCCATCCGTTTTAGTACCCAAAAGCAAAAACTTGTAAATTGTTTATACTATTTCCTAGTGTGTGTTGGCGTACAGCATCAGTCCACTTGCCTCTTCCTACTTGGATCTAAAACTTAGTGTTAGTAAGTGTTGATTGAGGATGGATTTCTTTTTAGGTGTTTGATGTAGGACAAATAGAAGAATTATTACCTAGTAGCTAAAAATTACAAAATTATGAATTATGATTGATATTAGGCTGCTGGAATATCAGGTTTTAAGGTTGGATTTTGGCTAGAAATTCTGAAATTTTGGATTTTGTATAGTTAGAATTTTTCTGAAAATTTAGGCTTAGGATATCAGGGTTTAACATGCTAGAAGTAGAAGTTAGGGTTTTCGTTGCTGAAATTTTGTAGTGAGCACAAAGAATGGAAGGTAGGAAATTATGAATCACTCCTAAGGTCTAAGAATTACTCTTAGAAGAAGCATCACACCTTCTAGTTGAAAATTTGAATTTGTTATTGACGAAGAGCTGAATACACATATATATAGTTCTTAAAACCCTTATTCTAGTACGAAAGGATTCTTAATAAATTTAAATCCTATTCTAATAAAAAATTTATAAATCCTAACCAACTAGGATAACATATGTAAATTAGAATAACATATTTAACTTATTACTATCTCCTATCTAATAAGGAATCCTAACATAATTTAAATTTAAGCTCTTATCTTTATTGTCATCTCAATTCTCAATCTTCATCCCACCAAATTAAAGCTTGTGGTTGACTGATTTTTCCTCTTTTATTTCATTTATATACTTTAAGTTCTCTTGCATTAGTGCTAAATTCGAATTTAAATCTGTTTGTTTTTGTTCCTTCTGTACCAAACAGATGGCTGGTAAATTGATGAATATTAAGCTTCACATAAGGAGATCCCAGCGGGTGGTGAAAGAATCTAGAAGTGTATGCACATGTGATTGCAAGCGAGCTAACAGTTCGAGTTCCATTTCCCTATAGAAAAGAGTTCCTACTTCCTATCACATTTTATGCACTTTTACTCTTCGTAGAGTCCACGCTGTTAACGCTTCAGTACTGAGCGATGGGAACATGAAAACATCACCCATTTGTGGTCTGACCTTTCCTGCCTTGTTGGATCTTCTGATACTTGATTCACCAATTAGAAGTATATTGTTTATTATAAGCGACCATTGACTAGTAGAGCATTTCTGTTAACTTATACGGTTCAATTTTTCTTGGGCTTGAGGTTGAATATTTGATTGGATTTGAATTAAAGAACATTGTTGTTGCCAGACATTTATGGGAAAGTGATTTGTTTTTTACTTATTTTATTGATCAATTTGGAGACGGCTTTAATCGCCTAAATAATCCTTTAGTTCAAGAAGTTAGTCGAGTGCTTGTTAAAATCGTTAAGGCGCTGGTGATCGTGATCGACCAAATCTAGCAAGAGCATGAGAGGACGTGTCACTCTGCAGAACCGGCCTTTAAACAATTGAGTTGCTGTTGGTTCCCCAGTGATTGGTGTTGTCTAACATTTGACGAGAAAGTTGAAAGATGATACAATGGACTCAGATAATGTGCTTATAAATGGGTTTGGTTACAATTCTGCCCAAATAAATCTACCAAGTGTTGTGTCGGAAATTCATACGCAATCTCTTAACGTGAATACTAAAATAAATAAATTGAGTGATCTTTTCAACTAATAGCACTTTAACTCATATAACAATCATATTAAAGCATACATATAAAAGAGTACTTTGTTATGAAGATTGATTTTCTTTTCTTAAATTAAAATTTGAATTAGGTTATTATGAATTATTATAATTACACAAATGGTTAATCTCTGCCCGTATCCATACAAAAAATTACAAGTTCTACAAGTAGTGTAAAAAAGAATATGTCAAGGATATTAACATTTATAGAGCTTAATCTTTTAATAATTTAATTTAGTTATAATCATAATTATAGTTAAAATTATAATTAATAAACCTTTTAATAATTTTATTTAATTATAACCATAATTTTAATTAAAATATAGTTAATTCTTATCAAATCAATTAGGTCCTAATAAAAATTAATTATTTAATATTAGTCATTATTTATTAAATATCTTATAATTAATCTTTTTTATTGAATAAAAAACTTGTTTTCTCAATCCCCTCTAGTTGTTGGTCCCCCTATTTCTTTTCTTAACTAAGCTTTCTGCGAGTTTCTTTAGATTTATATATTTCTTTAGCCTCCTACGTTTTTTCGCTTCTTCTCCTCTTACGTTTTTTTCTTATGATTTTTCCTTTCAGGCTCCGTTTGGTTCACAGGAAAGTAAAATAAATTTGGAATATGATTCTTCGGAAAATAAATCTATGGTAAGTAAAGATATTCACATGTTTGGATACTTATAAGAATTCTAATAGAAAAGTTGAGTGAATTCTTATTATAGTGTTTGGTATGCAATAGTATTTTATAACATGTAACTTAATTTTGACTTGTGTTTCTAATTATATCCCTACAAACCAAATAAAAATTAAAATAATTAAATAAGAAAAAATATGAACCTGAAGAGTAAAAATATTCAAAATCCAAATATCGATCAATACTGGAAATTTTAATAAATATAAATTTTTTGCAAAATTTTAAAAAAATTTTAAAATCTTCCTCCTTCCCTCTTATCTCTCCTTCCCCATTTTTTTCAAAATTTTTTAATTAGTTATTTTATTTTTTTCAACTTTTATAATTATTGTGAATCGTTAATTTTTTTTAAATAATAATAAATATTTTATTACTAATAATAATTATAAATTAAATAAACCTTACAAAAAATATTTTTATGTACATTTATTTAAATAATTTATATAATATTTATTAATAAAATATTTTATTTTTTAAAAATAAATTATTTAAAAATTATTATTTATAAACTTAAATTTATTTTTATATATTTTTAGTTATTAAATCAAAATTTATTTGAAATTTTTATATTTTAAAGTTGTAGAGTTGAGAGAGAAGGAAGGGTTAAATTGGTCAGTACAATTTTTAGATTAAATTCTTGAGGAAAGTAATCTAAATACCAAAAGAGTGTTGGGATTTAGAATCCAAGCAAAGTGCTACTACTTTTACTAAATTAGGAAAGTTTTCACTTCCCTAACTACTCAGAAAAACGAACCAAACGTAATAATTTAAATTTTAGGAAAAATATTACTTTCCCAGTTAGCAATCCGTGCCAACCAAACAGAGCCTCAAAGTACTTATAATACCTTGAGGCGATTTCCATTTCTAGTATGGTAGCTTTAACATCATGTACTCACTCTACTCTTTTAACTTCACTTACTCCACCTTCTTTGTCTTTCCCTACCTCTTTTCCACCCCTCTCTAAGCCCCTAACCTTAGCTAGTTCAACAACCTCTTTTTACACCCATCTAGTTCGGCTCTCTCTTCAAACTCTCCCCTTTAGCCAATCTCTCAAACACAAAACTCACCATTTCTTGTAGCTCCTCTACCTTAGGCCTCTTCTTTGGGTGAGAAGTGATCAAGAATTTTTAGGCATCAAGGTGGTTGGAGATGCGTCTCTAGATGTTAACCGAAGTTACATCCCCCTTCCTTAGTTAAAAATGGCAAGCTTGTGGCCCCTCCTTTACAAGTTATTTAAATTAGTGTAGACAAGTGGATTAAAACTCTAGTAAGATTCTTCCTTAATAAGAGATCATCTTAATTTTCTCACAATGCACTAATGGGATATGAAGCACTAAAAGCAAGACGGCCTTGATGAAATCATAATTAGTGAACATGATTAATTAATTTTCAATCAACTTAATGCGTAGAAGGAACAAAGTTATAGAGCAAGGGCTTATCACATCAATAGCAATATGATTTTTCTACTTAAATGGAGACCTGGTATAGACATGGAGAAAATGATCATAGAGCACATCCTATTATGGTTGAAATTTTATAAAATCGTATTCAAATACTAGTTATGTTGAGATGAAGCTATTTGATTAGCTTCATTAGAAGGCCACTTTTTCTTGTCGAAACAATAACAAAATTAAAATGAATTAGGTAAGCTAGAGTATGCATGTAAGTTAAAATGAAGCAAACACTTCCTAAGAAGATCTCAATTTCAAAGCTTAAAATTAATTATGAAATGATAGAATCAAAAAAAGAGTCAGCTATTAGTGGAGACCTAATCAGGAGCAAACAAAGATGTAACAAAAACCAACTGGAAGATAATTCCAAAATGGTGATTATGAAGAGTTTTCAAACATTGATAAGAAAGGATCTTAAGGTCAACTTGAAATAAATACTTAACATATTAACTCACAACTTAACCTAAAAGTTTAATTGCCACAAGAAGAGATACATAATTCTTATACAAGTAGATATAGTGTAACTATACCAGATGATGAAAAAAAGAAGCAACCTGATTCAGTAGTAAGAAGAAATGATCAACTTCAAAGGTTAAATAAATCCCAATCATAATTTATAAGCATAAATTCTAATGAAGAAAGCTAATAGGTTGGCAACAGCCTCAAGGAATAACTAACAAAGACCTTATTTGACAATTTAAAAGAGGAACCAAGCTTTAGTTTACCTCAATGGTCAATAGACTAGTCTAAGCATAATGTCATTAGTTGCATAGAATATTAGAAGGCTACATTGCCCTAAGAAACAAGAGTTCCTATGGTAGATGAATATTTGATTATATTTTGACTCCATATTTGATGTATTTTGCTTGATATTTGATACTTTTATTGTATATTTGGTACTTAATATACTTCAAATATATTTACAGGTGATAATTACCTACATGGACTTAAGGGAGATGAATTTAGATGAAAACATGACATAAAGCTTATTTCTATTGAATTGACAACTTGATCACTAGAAATTTACATAGACATATATGAGGCATATAAGATCCAAATGAGGTGATTCAAAAGCTCAAATTCAAGCCATCATCCTGGTATGTAATTCATATGTAGAAATTGAGGCCTAAAAGTGTTGTTTTGAGGCGCTAAAAAGGCTGAGAAGGAGATAGAAAGTCTGTTTAGGCCAAGTCTGACATTCCCGTAGGTTTTGGCCTATAACTTTAGGTACGGGGTTTTTTTTAAGAAAGAGGATCCATCAGAAGGCTAAGAATTAGAGATAAAATTTATATGAAGACACTATAACCTAAATATGAAAGTATAGGAGTGCATGGTCATGCAAAAGTGCATACCCATTCATTTTCATGATTTCCAGCCAATTCTGATTATGCACGATCATATACATGCCTGTTCACATCACCGTGCATCCCCTAAAAATCCTAATTTTTAAGATAAACAAATGTTTTCGGGACATATTGAAAGGGAGGCAACCATGGGAGACTTTGGAAGGTGATTTCCAGATGTGGAATCACCCTCTAGGTTCGATTTTGGTCTAGAGAAGCAAAAAACAAGAAGAAATCATCGAAAGATCCATCGGAATACAAGATTAAGATTTTGGTGCCATTTTTTAGGGCTTTGATATTAGGAAAGCCTGAGTGTTGTTACTCTAGCCATTTTTATTTTTATGTTATTTTATTGTATTCATGGCTTATTAATTTAATTTTATTTTGAATTTCTCCACTTGATCTTGAGTTTGTGGTTTATTATAGGAATTGCGATTCATTGTTATAGCTAAAACTCATAATAGAAGGATGGAACAAACATTATTTTATGGGAGCTATAATATGTCTTTGTGATCTACATCATTAACATATTAGAGAGAGGGTGTTCTTGTATATTTTCAGAAGAGCAACCAATATTTCAGCCGTGTCACAACATTGGTGGGAGTTATCAGTACAATCATGAATATCGAGCACCTACTTATATATGGGAGAAACTGAGAATGTACAATCAACCTTATGGTACAGTATACAAGAACAATTACAATTCAGAGTGGCATAACTCTTATGCCTATGGATGAAACGATTACACTCCAGCTAGATATTTATACCAACAAGCACTTTCAGTTAACGAGCTAACTGTGGAAGATAAATTGATGGAAGACATTGCTAAAATGAAAGCTAACCGACGTGCATTTGAGAGTAGAGAAAAGACAAAGGTTAGCTTCATGAATGGAAGGATATTTTATAAAGAACTTACATAAAAAAGAAAGTATTACTTGTTGACTAATTGAATGCCTTATTGAGAGAGTAGCTAGTCAATTTGAATTTGAAAAGAGACTTCCTTCACTTACATATGATGAGTATAATCTAAGCTTTAAACAGTTTTAGAGTAAAGAAAAGACAACAGTCGATTTCATGAATAAACATACACTTTAGGAATGCGAGGAGGTAACTGATGTTTTGAAAAATATGATGATTGAGTTTATTTAAGAATCAAACATGAGGCTTTAGGAAATAGAGGCTTGTATATAGAATATGGTGAATCAAATTTATCATCTGGCAGAGATATTATCCAACAAACAACTAGGGTGTTTTCCTAGTCATAATGAAACAGAACCTAACGAATTTGGAATGACAACTACCCTTAGTAGTAAAGATGAGCTCTCAAAAGAAGAGGAGGAAGTGGAAACAAGCATTGCATATCAATTAATGGAATATCTTTCCAAACTTAAAGCTAGCTGACATGAATTGTAAGAAATAATTTCTTCACTTGAAAATCATGAGAATAACACAGAATATTATTGGAGCTTATTAACGCAACAGAGTGAAGAAAAGGCAAGGGTTGGTTTAAAAAATGGAGTGATATTCCAAAAAGAGCTTCCTAAAGAAGAAGTCTCCAGCCAATAAGAGGAAGTAAAAGATTCATAAGAGGTAATTGAAGAATATGAGCTAGCAACCTCTATCCAAGAAGACGAAGAAGTGTGAATAGAGGTGGTTGAGAAAGAATTGGTGGAAGAACTAAGTAAGGAAATTACTCATGAGGTATTGGTAGTGACCTAAAGTACAAAGGATTCTCACTTCCTCAAAGACAAACTGTTCAAGCTAGTCAATGATATAGGGAGTTTTGTTATTCCCTACACTTTTAATAATTTGTCATTAAAAAGGCTGTTGTTGCTAGAAGTTGGATTTATTAATTTGATAAATTGTATACTTGTTATTATCTTACAATAGATGGATGGCTTGTTTATAGGCCATGAAACTGCTTTGTAGAGAAAAGGAAGCTGTTGATTATTGATCCAAAATGACATTAAATATGCAGGATAGGTTGAGCTTCTGATGATAAAGAAGCGTTGCATGAGGCAACCCATGAGTTAGTTTTAATTTTATTTCAATATTGATATTATCTTTTGTTTGCATTCATTTTAGTATATGATTTAGTTTTAATTTTATTTCAATTTTGATATTATCTTTTGTTTACTTTCATCTTAGTATATGATTTTATTTTCTGTTATGTTATTTTTTTTTCTTTTTATCCTTTTCTTTTATATTTTATAAGGATGTTAGTCTCATATTGGATGGATCTAATTCAAAAAATCGTCATAATTAGGAAAGTACCAAAAAAATCTTTCATTTTCCCATATGCTTGTATTGTGTACGTTGAGGAAAATGTACAACTTTAAGTGGGGGATGGGTTTATTGAATTTTTAACGATTTTCTTCAAGTTTATTATAATCATGATTATAAACCTTATTAACTAATGTATTGAATTAATTGAAATATGTCCATGAACACTATATGTTGTTGTTGAATATTGATTTGAATTGGTGTGCGAAAGGATGGTGGTTAGAATGAAATTAGTTTTCTAAGTCATATTGATAGTAATCATTAAATTTTTTAAGTTGAATAAAAAATGCATATTATTTACACTCATATGCACATTCTTTTTCGTGAGCTTTTAGGCCCAAAGAGCAATTTTTGAAAATTCTTAATGCTCTTGTTATTCTTTCATATGTGATAAGATTGCATAGTAGGAACTAGCTTTATTATGCATGTTGAGACCATATTTGTGTAAATTAGAAGCACTGACATAATAAAGGCACTTAGACTCACCAACTTGTTTAAGCCTTTTTCTTTGAAAATTGTCATACCCAAAATTGACCTTTAGGAATAAATAAGTTGAGCCTTATCCTTTTTCATTAATTAAACCCTTATATTAAGCCTTATTCCTACTTTTTCTTCAAAGACTTGTTATTATTTTGAACCTTGAAGGTTATTTGCATTATTTACTTGTTGAGACTTGAAATTTGTGAAAGGTCCAATATTTCTTGAATTGTGGTATCGAATATTTATTGTGGAAAAGAAAGCATAAAAGAAAGAAGAAAAGAAAGAAAAAAGAGAGAAAAAAAAGTATGTAGCACCATTAGTTTTGCAATGAAAGGGCCAATGTCTATTTGTAAACAAGTCTTGAAATATTTGGCATAGTAAATTTCCTTCAATTTAACCTTTTTATTATCTCAATCATACCTTACCTAGTCCCTATTACAACCTATACGAAGACCTTTTGATTTTTGTTTCTAGTTGTACATTAGTGGTAGAGATGTGATTTTATTACAAGCCTATGGTAAGAATTCTACTATGCATTAATTAAGAGCTTGGACACCTTTCACCCTAAATACTTGAGTGCATTGAGTCAAATATTGGCGAGGTTGTAAATAGGTATGTTTTTTATTTCAACACGATGGATAAGGTGATTACTATTAATATTACTTAGGAATTTAATTCTATGAAAACTTGATTATGATTGTATGTAAATTTGATTCAATAGGATATAATGCTATGTAGTTTGAATGGACAAGTTGAAATTGATGATAGATTGAAGTTGTGAATTTATAAGTTTGATTACGGTTTGCTTGACGAAAAATAAACGCTTAAGTCTGAGGATGTTTGATAGATGAATATTTGACCACATTTTGACACCCATATTTGATGTATTTTGCTTGATATTTGATACTTTTATTGTATATTTGGTACTTAATATACTTTAAATGTGTTTATAGGTGATAATTACCTCTATAGACTTAAAGGAGAAGAGTTTGGATGAAAACATGACATAAAGCTTATTTATGCTGAATTGGCAACTTGACCACCGGAGCTTTACATGGACATATATGAGGCTTATAAGATCCAAATGAGGTGATTCAGAAGCTCAAATTCAAACCAATATCTTAGTACATAATGCATATGTGTAAGGCCTAAAAGTTTTGTTTTGAGTGGACAAAAAGGTTGAGAAGGAGATATAAAGTCCGTCTTGTCTAGGTCTAAACTTCCTATGGGTTTTGGCCTATAGCTTTAGCTACGTGGCTTTGTTTTAAGAAAAAAAAAGGATCCTTTGCAAATAGAGCTACAATTTATATGTAGACACTATGACCTAAATATGAAGTTATAGGAGTGCACAACCATTCAAAAGTGCACGCCCGTGTATTTTCTCGATTTCCATCTAATTTTGATTATGCATGGTCATGCACGTTTTTACACACGACCCTGTATCCCCTAAAAACCCTAATTTTAAAGATAAAAGGATGTTTTTGGGGTCATATTGAAGGGAGGTAGCCAGGGGAGCCTTTAGGAGGCTATTTTCAGACATGGAGTCATCCTTTAGGTTTGATTTTGATCTAAAGAAGTAAAAAACACGAAGAAATCATCGAAAAATCCTTTGGAAAAAAGATTAAGCCTCTACATCGAATGAACATTCAATAGAAGACAATTGGAAACTCTTAGAATTATGATTCCGTTGTTTTCAATTCATTTTTCTTTCTATTTATGTTTGATTTCATATTTTATCATGTATAACTAAATGTCTAGCTAGTATGTAGGCTAGATGAACGTTAGTTGAATACTTTGATATGATTTGATTTTTTAATTCATGCAATTGATCTGATTGTCTTATTGTGATCCTATTACTTGTATTTTTATATTCTAATAAGAATATTAGATTATAATATGATTTTATACGTAGAGATTTAGAAGTTGTAGTATGAAAAGATCTACCGTACTGGAAAAAGTTGATTACAACCCTAAAAATAGGATGACATAAATCTTCTAGATTAAGGTCAAACCTATAAGATTTAACTTGAGTAATTCAGTTAGAGACCTTAGGATTAGTTGTTAATAGACTCAAGGTCAGCTACTAGCATACCATAGGAATCTCCATGGTCCAATAACCTAATAAAGCAATTGTATGATAAAAGATCAATCTATTAAGGGTTTAGGGGAATTTGAAACCTAGATATTAATTCTCGATATTGACAATTTCCTAAGTGCTTCTTTAATTCTCTGTTCAATTTCTTTACCTATTTTATTTTACTTGCTTAGTTTTATTTTCTTTTAATTAAAAATCTTGAACCATCCTTAAGGTAAATAATAGCGGAATGGTAATTACCACTATTCATCGTCTTCGTGGGATAGACCTGTAATTTCCAGTACTAGTTATAGCTACGCCGTGCACTTGTTGTTTATTACAAATTTTATTATTACGAAATAGGTCAATCTACATGTGTTAAGTCAAGAAGACTTCACTTCTATTAATTTTGATGACAATCAAATAATAATAATATTAGAAAGGTATGAACTTTTTTAATAAGTTTGTTAAGTGTGCAGGAAAATTTAAGTAACATTTAGTCAAACTCAGAAGATCCGTGGTCAACACCAGATGAAGCGTAAGAACAGACGAAGCACGACAACAGACGAAGCCCAACAATAGACGAAGTCCAATAACAGAAGAAGCGCGATACCAAACGAAGTGTAATAATAGATGAAACGTGTTAACAGAAGAAGTATTATACCAGATCATACAAAAAGGAAACTATTCTAGAATGTCATCTAGATATTTAGTTGGAGTTAGTTACAAGACTCAACTAATAATGGTTTCTAGAAGATTCAAGAAGCAGTTTCTAAAAAAAAGGACAGTTGAAGAATTAGGCTATAAATACTAGTTTTAGTTGAAGACTAAATAACATTTTGATAAGAGAGAAAATTTTGATTGTACAATACTTAGAGAAATTCTATATTCAAAGTGCGAAAGAAGAGAGTGAATACATCTATAACGTGAAGCTTAAAATATCTTCTTAGAAAGAGAAAGGAAGGCTAGAGCCTGGAGATGCTAACAAAGCAGATAAAGAATACTTTGTGAGAGACACCTGAAGAGGCTCTACAAATGTAGAAAGAATACTTATAAAGTTGAAGAGCATAGTGAAATCTCATAAAAGATTTGAGGACTGAACGTAGCTCAAGATTTAGGGTGAACCAGTATAAAATCGCGGTGTCTATTCTCCAGCCCTTAACTTTTAAATTTTCTTGTTGTTAGAAGAGTAGATAATATTATTTACGATTGCATTACTTATCAATTTTAGCAAAGTATTCTTTTGATCATTTGAATTCTATAAAGAAATCCAAGAAATTCTAAAAGATTAATATTTTCTGATAAGATTACATAATTCAACCCCCCTTCTTGTGTATTTTACACATTATTTGTGATTTCTATATTAACAAGTGATTTACTTCAGTTGGTATGAGAGCCTGGTTTCCAAGAAACACTGTTACAAAGTAAGGACAAAGATCCAAGGTTGAATCACATGTTTTTATAACTAAAGGTGCCACGGTCACAAGACCTCCTGCATTCAATGGTGAGAATTATCATTATTGGAAGGACATGATGCGGCTCTTTATAGAATCCACACATATTGATCTTTGGGATATCATCGAGAATGGTCCATATACACCAACAAACGAAGAAAGCAATAGCATCTCTCGTGACAAATGGTCAATCGAAAAGAAAGCTTGTTTTCAGTTAAACTCGAAGGCTTAGTTCTTTCTAAGTTATGCCATAAGAAGAAGTGAATATGATAAGGTTCATGGATGTGAATCTACAAAGAAAATGTGGGACACATTAGCCATTGTACACGAAGGCACAAATTAAGTGAAAGAGTCCAAGATCAGTATTCTTATTCATCGGTATGAGTTGTTCAAGATGAAGGATGAGGAGACTATTGATCAGATGTTTGCATGATTTCAAACGATTGTTAATGAACTTAAGCTCTTGGGGAATCTACGATAAGCAAGATCATGTAAGAAAGATTCTTAAAAGTCTTCCTAAAAGATGGAGACCCAAAGTTACAACAATACAAGAGGCCAAGGACTTAAGTAAGCTGAAGTTAGATGAATTGCTTGGTTCACTGAAGATACATGAAGTAGAGTTTGATGCAGAAGATAAACCTAGAAGAGATAAATCTATCGCATTAAATGTTGGTCAGAAGAATCAGAAGAACTAGAAAAATAGAAACACATCTTCAAAAGCATTAAAGATTCAAGAAATCAAGAATGATGATGCCAGTGAATCTGATCAAGATTCAAGTGAAGATGATGATGACCTATCCTTCATTACAAAAAAGTTTAGGAGGATATGGAAAAAGAAAGCGAAGATAAATAAAGACTTTTCTTTTAAGAAGAATAGCAAAGACGAATCAAAGAATGAGAAAAGTTCTATCATCTACTATGAGTGCAATAAACCAAGACATTACAAGTTTGAATGTCTGTTGCTCAAAAGAAAAAAGAAGAAAAGTAAAGAAAATAAAAAGAGCATGATGGCAACTTAGGAAGATTTTGGATTCGTCCGAATTTGACTCCGATTCAGAAGCATTAAAACAAGCAAATATATGTTCGGTAGCTGAAAAGGAATGTGAACATGAACAAACTTCTAACTTTAATGAACTTCAAGAGGTGTATTTAGAATTGTTAGAGGATTCACACGCTATATTAAAACAATATAGGATTTTGAAAAAGAAATTTGTTGAAAGCTCGAAGAACATGGAAGTGTTAGAAAAAGAAAACGTCTGCCTTAAGAAACAAGTAGACGATATGAAAAAGAAAGTAACTGTAGATAGATATGAGGAAATCAATCAATTGAAACAAAGGATTAATAGTCTTTCAGTAAATTTATCAACATTTACTGAAAGTACAAAAAGGATGAATGATATGATTGGAAAATATAGACATACAAACAATAAGAGTGGTATAGGGTTTAATAATAGTAATGTTCTACATAATAAGAATTTTGTTCTTAATAGGAAGAAAAAGAAACAATATCCTTATTATTTGAGGAATAATTGTAAGTCTAACCCCAAAGGACCCAAGAAAATCTAGGTACCTAAGAAAGACATAATATATACTGCAAATCTCCTTTCTTGGAAAAAGCAACCAGCACCAATGGTACTTGGACAGTAGATGCTCGCGACATATGACGGGAAGAAGGTCTATATTCCTAAACATCCAAAATAAGCAAGGAGGATCAGTAACTTTTGGAGACAACTGGTAGGGTAAAATGGTTGGAATCGACAAAATTGGTAAACATTCATTTGCGTCTATTGATAATGTCCTGCTAATTGAAGGATTAAAGTATAATCTAATTAATGTAAGTCAAATATGTGATTCTGGTTTTGAAGTATCCTTTAATCAAAACTCTTGCATAGTCAAAAACAAGGACGATTCCGTATTCTTTTCTGCCAAGAGATGAAATAATCTCTATAAGATTAATTTAGGTGATTTGAAAAGTCAAAATATTTCATGTTTTATATCAACAGATGAGGAAAAACTAATTTGGCATAAAAAGATAGGTCATGTTAGTTTTAAACATATTTCCAAGTTGGTTCGACATGATTTGGTAAGAGGATTACCAAAAATAAGTTTTAACAAAGATTTCTTTTGTGAGAATTGTCAAAAAGGAAAATAAGTTAAAAACATCTTTTTCTTCTAAAAATGTTGTAACTTTGTCTACATATAGATTTGTTTTGTCCAACCAGAGCACTAAGTCTTAGCGGAAAGAAGTATGGTCTCGCAATTATTGATGACTTCACTAGATTTTGTTGGATATTGTTTTTATCACATAAAGATGAATCTCTTAAATGCTTTAAAATTCTATCCAAAAAGTTACAAAATGAAAAAGGAATTTCTATCGTTGGAATTAAGAGTGATCATGACGGTGAATTTAAAAATGAAAAATTCAGAATGTTTTGTAAAGAGAATGAAATTTTTCATAGTTTCTCTACTCCTAGAACTCCACAACAGAATGGAGTTGTAGAAAGAAAGAACAGGATGATTCACGAAATGGCAAGGACTATGCTATGTGAAATGAATCTTCCTAAGTATTTTTGGGTAGAAGCTGTAAATACAACTTGTTATATTCAAAATAGAGTATTTTTGTGACATATTTTAAATAAAACTCCATATGAGTTATGGAAAGGAAGAAAGCCAAATATCTCTTACTTCCATCCTTTTGGCTGCAAATGCACTATATTG
>JANSVA010000007.1:13985249-14001567 GCA_025504915.1 Erythroxylum reticulatum | reverse complement strand
TATTGATTTCACAAGCTAATAAATCTTCACAACCTAAAAGACTATGTTTAAGGAAAAATCCATCCTGGTAAGTTCTATCTATTGACACATCCATACAGATCATATAATGCAACCTAAACAAATTATCATACAATATTCAAAATTCAAATTCAACCCTCTTTATATTTGAACAACACATTGCCCTTAATGTGAGGACACATAAACACACATAAGGGATGAAATAAAAACCCACGATATGAAAAACATAAGAAGAAAATACTAAAAAAATAAAAAGAAAGGGTTAGAATATGAAATTGTCAAGGTGACTGAGGTAATGATGGTGTCGAAGATGGAGACCCAATATGCTTGACACCAAGCTGGGTTCCCTTTCTTATAATTGATTCAAGAGACTTAAAGAATTAGTAATCCAAATCATTCCAAATCATTCAAAACTTATTTTATAATTTAAAACAAACCTAACTACACAACAATGTAAATCTAACTACTAAACGTGCTAATTTAGGGTTATTAGCTTAACCTTGTATCCTTGGAAGCTTAGCCAGGATCAACTACAAGTGGATTTTTTCTACCTTTCTCATTCAACATCAAATTTATAACCTGTGAGTAAGATACAAATTGCAAGCTAATGAAAAGGACATAATCTATCAAATTAAAGAAGCCCAATAAGCTTAGTAATATCCTTTTCAATGAAAAACTATCAACAAAATAGTGAATAATGAAACTTCTTGAATCTTCCATTGAATCCAACAAATTTTCTTATAAGAGGGTGATTAGTTCATATCCTTCCTCAGTCACCCCCGTCTCCTCTTCTTTTTACACTTCAAGAAGAGAGATTTCTGTGTGTTCTTAAACCTCTATGTTTGTTTTCATTTATTTTTCTTCCTTTCACTCTTTTAAAGATTCAAACACATAAATTATCCTAAATGAGTCACCCTTCTTTGGATTCTTTAATACATAATTCATGTTGAATGTTACTTGTTCATTACTAATCTAAAGTATAATGTTCTCTTCATAGACATCTACTAAAGCTTTTTTGGTGCTTAAGAATGGTATGCTAAGATTTGGCGAATAATATGGGGATTTTCATCCTATTTTTCAACCTTTTTCTTTGTTTCTTGGTCTTCTACGAGGTAGGGTTCAACTTGATCTCTCATTGGTTCTTCTAGATCTACCCAATTCCTAAGTGTGATAGCCTAATATGGCTCTTGTTGATGTATTTCCATGCTGCTCAGGAAGTTCTCCACACTTTGCTTACAAAATTCACTAGAAAGTTGTCTCTTTTGAATCTCTAAGTTTTCAATGTAAAAGGTATGATCTTCTATTACTTACTCAAACTTCTCTTCCAGTTGCTTCTAGGCCTCTTCCATATCTATGAGCTTATCCATGATTTTATCTAGTTTGTAATCCCATAAATTGGACTCATCTTGTTGAAATCCTATTAGGTCTTGATGTCCTATGGGAGTCCTTACATTGTTAGACCAACAAAAATCTGGGTGGTTTTGCCACCCCGAAGTGTATATGTTCATATAAGGATATCAATTTTGCCCTCTAAATTATGCCTTATTAAAGTCTGTAAGAGTTCCTTGCTCACTATAATATATATCCTCCACCATTTGTCTTTCCATTTCTTTTTGGCATTTAACCTTCTTAATTCCTTATAGTCATCTTTTGAGGTCCAAAAGATGTGCCTTCGACTTACACCCAAAATTCCCTTTTTGTAAAATTTCTTAACCCTAAAATTAAAAGAATTAAACTAATCCTATGCCTTCTCGATGACAGCGTCAAAAACTTAATTGTGTTCGTGAAGCTTTGCAATTATATCCATCAAATATATCAAGTGCACGTGTCACGAATTATAGTAATTAAGATCCCACGAGGAGGGTTAACTAATCTAGTTCTAAGGTGTTTAAGGCTCAGAGAAATAATAAAGTGAAATTAAAAAATGAAACAAAGATATAAACATGGGAATTTGATTGCAAGAATTCTTGCAAAATAAGAATTAAAATTGGGCAACACAAAAGGTCACTATGGAAATTAGTCAAGAGAAATTACCAAGTTATGAGAGAGGGGATTCTACCTATCATTAATGCTAACCTAGCTAATTATGTGTTATCAGGATGTCAGTTCTAGACTATCGTAGGGGGAATTACTCTCTCTCAAGTTATAATCCCGTACCCTAAATCATTAAGCCTAATTAAATTACGGAAGTTGCAATCTCTCAATTAACAAAATATCCATAATTAAAATTAGATCAGAATCTCTCTACTAAACTACCGAGCCTCACATAAGATCTCTCTCTGCATAAAAACCTACAAGATTAACTATATGGTCTATTGGATCACCTAACTGTCATTAAGTCAATCCAATCGAATCATTTTCTCTCTCTCTTGAACTTTCCAAAAATGGAAAATTGTAGAAGCCCCCTTAGGGTTACATCCTTAAGTCTTATATAGTATCCTGAAAGGTCTGAAAATCTCTCGAAAACTCTAGTTGGGATTACTATCTATGTTTCTGTTGTGTAGGCCACGATCGTGTCCAAAAAATTTTGCTTCTGTCACGATTGTAGCCCATAATGACATGATAGTGACTACCTGGGCCAACTTCTGTCACAATCGCTCCTTGCTCTTGCTCATGGCACTGGGTTATTTCCCGGGTCTTCTTCGAATCTCCTCCAATTGCCTTAAAACACTAACAAACACATCAAGGCACCTTATAAACATAAAATTGAAGTTCAACATCATGTTCCAACCTATAAAACACTTAAAACCCAAATATTTACTAACACAATGCTAACTTAACATGTACTAAATAATCAAATTAACAATTAAACACACACTAAACTACCCATAAAAATACGACGCAGTGTACACCTATCACATTATAGAGAATGAATCCATCAGAATTTCACATGATGAAGATAAGGAGGCGTTTCTGAACATATTCCAAATCCTATTGTTAGTTTAGCTAAAAGTGGGGATTTCTCTAGTGAACAAACCATGAGGATCTCACTACTTCCTCAAAATAGTCTTGAATCACCTAGTCTTTGACCTTGCAGCCTGTCAAACCAAGAAGTTGGAATAGCCAATGAAGAGTAGAATATGCAATTCAAAACAATTGAAAGGTAAAGATCTCAACAGAGTAAGAACAAGGGCTCTAAAAACATAACTTTTTAATATGTCAATTATCATCTGGAATGTCTGATGTTTAAATTAGCCTAAAAAGTAAGTTACTTTAAAGGATTTTGTTTAGAAGGAAAAACCTCTAATTGTAGGATTACTAGAAACCAAAAAAAAACTAGACAATGTTAGTAAGTTAAATTTAGGTTCTGGTTGGTAGATGCTTACAAACCATTCACATCATATTATTGGTTGAATTATTACATGTTATAAGGATAACTAAGCCAAAGTTGAGCTCCCTCATTCCTTTAAGCAGATATTGCACCTTAAAAAATCTTTTTTGTATGAAAACACTGATATCATCTTCCATCATATATGCTAGTAATTTTGGATTCCAACAAGTAGTATTATGGTCTGATTTATTAACTCTTAACATAAACATCTGACAGCCTTGGATTTTATGTGGTGACTTCAACTCTATATTTTATAGGTCTGAGGCTAATGGTAATTATAACCTTTAAAAGTTTCTGAAGATTTCACAACCTGTGTAGATCAGTTAAATATGACAGATTTGAAGTAAGTTGGCCATAAATATACGTAGTCCAAAAAACAAAGCTCACATTGGTTCATTCAAAAGAAACTTGATCATCCCCTAGTCAATGGTAACTGGCTAGCTCAGATCCCCAATAGTAGTGCCACATTCCTTGACCCTTTTTTCTCAGAGCATACCCTAATTAGGGTGTAGCATCTATTTCAATTGGTTGATAGGATGTTCCTTTTTAGGTTTAACAATCACTTGGCCAAAGCACCATGATTTCTCAAAGCCTGTAAGAAAGGATCCGAATACTATTTTCAGGGCACCAAACAATTCATTTGTGTCTAAAAGTTGAAGGAAATTAAGAAAAAATTGAAATCCTGGCCTCCTTAAGAGGCTTCATTGAACAATCTGTTTCTAAAGCTAAGGAAGAACTCATTAGAATTCAGTATAGTCTTGCATTATACCCTTATGATCCACAACTACTTGCTAATGAAAAATAGGCCCTCTCTCACCATAAGTTCACAGTTTAAAATCACACCTCATTCCTCCAACAAAGAACAAGAGTGAATTGGCTTCAAAATGGAGATAAATGCACAAAGTTCTTTTTCAACTCTATCTTAGCTTACAAAAACAAAACACAATTTGTTCCATCTCTACTATTGAGGGAGTTCAACTTTAAAACCATCTATAAATTCAAAAAGCAACTATTAGGTATTTTAATAATTTTTTTGGTTTTTCCATTTTTGACACTATCACCAATGCATATCTCTTGGCTTTCATTTCTAAGAGACTAAAACATGAAGATTTCAAAATGTTGACTAAGGCAATTGATGATAAAGAAATTAAGGCAACTCTTACATATTTGAATGGTATGAAAGCTCCAAGTGTGAACGATCTCAATGGCTATTTTTACCAAAAATTATGGGAAATTATAGGCCTTTATGTCTAGAAAATAGTGAAAGAATTTTTCTCTAATGGAATACTTCTCAACGAATTCAATAAAAGATTTTTTCTCTGATTCCAAAAATTGAAAACCCATTATCTTTAAGTGATTTCATACTAATCTATTGTACAAACTTCCTCTATAAAATTATTTCGAAGATCCTCTCAACAAGACTAAGGAAATCACTCATCCCAATCATCAAAGAAAATCAAGGAGCTTTCATCATCATTAAGATTGATTTTTATAAAGCATTTGACAGTGTTCGATGGGGCTTCTTATGGTAGATGATGGAGGCATATGGATTCCCAATTATCATCATTAAATAGATCAAATAATGTGTCACCACAGTGATGTATTCAGTTCTAATCAATAAAAGCCACTCTAACTTATTTAAAGTAGGGAAAGGCTTAAGACAAGGGCACCCTATTTCTTCTTATCTTTTCATTATGTGCATGGCAATTCTCAACTTCATAATTCAACATGAAGTGGCTTTTAATACTATGTTTAAACACCATTCTAAGTGTAAGAAACTTGGTTTAACTAACCTTTTCTTTGCAGACAATTTGTTACTATTATATAATGCCAAGCTTAATTCGATCTAGAGCTTTATGAAGGCTCTTGATAGATTTAAAGAATTATCGTTTTTTACATCAACCCTAATAACAATCATTTTATCATTTCCGAAGGAACTGCTCCAATGGCTACTTAAATAGCATCACTCACTGGTATGGCTAAGAAAGCACCACCCTTGTTATATCTGGGTCTTCTAGTTTCAACAAGAAGACTTACCACCCTCAAATGCCCTCCAATTATAACAAAATTCATAGAAGAATAGGCACTTGGGTGAATAAATTCTTATCTTTTGCAGGGAAAATTCAACTTATCAAATTAGTTCTTAGCTTATTCTATATCTATTGAAGCTCAAATATATTCCTTTACAAAGCATTCATTAATGAAATAAAAAGTATACTCAAAGACTTCTTGTGGAATCAATCGATGGGAGTTAAAAGAAGTGCAAAAATTAAGTGGACTGACATTTTTTGCCTAAAAAAAGGAGGACTCAATATTACTTCTGTTAAACTCACAACCAGTCCCATATATTGAGGTGATTATGGTGAATTATTAAAGATTGAAAATCTTTATGGCTAAGAAATGGCGAAGCATCTGGGCTATATGCATTCCTTCAAGTAGTTCATATTTTTTGAATCAATTACTACACTTAATAAATCTTATACAGGACTATATGACTTGCACCATCGCTAATGGAAAGTTAATTCCATATGGTTTGATAATTGGACAAGTTAAGGAACTCTTTTCAGTACAGGAAAACCACATAGAGCTCCTATCGATCTCCCTCTACATACCAAAATGGAATCCTTCATCAATGGCGATATTTGGCATTTTCAAAATATCCTCAAACACTTGCAACCTTCATATCCTCCCTCTCTTAATCAAGATACGTTATACTGGTTTAACATGCCTACCAACCTCTTATTAAATAAACTTATAAGGTACCTATTACAGGTGAGGAAACATGAAGTGGGATCGCACCGAATCATCTGACATAAAATTATCCCTCTAAGATCTTCCTTTGTTATATAGATTACTACATACAATAGATTAAATACAATTGACCGATTTAGTTACTTTAACATTAATACTCGTTGTCCCTTCTGTTTAACTCAGGCAGAAATATGAGGCCATATATTTTTTATTTGTGAGATGACTCATCGGGTTTGGAGAGCTACTCAATTGAGTTGCCAATGGCATAATGAATTTACTATTTTCTTCACTATTGTCCAGTGGCTAGCTACTCGAAGAACTCCCCTAAAGTTACCTTATATCGTATCTATTAGTGTATGTGTTCAGACTATATAGAAAGAACATAATGCTAGGAGGTTTGAAGTTAGGTCCAAATATATAGATATTCTAATCTCTGAAGCTAATGATAACATTAAAGAGCTTGGTTTTTAAATTGAATCCTTGGAAAAGATTTTGAAACCACTATGAGAGAATTTTATAGAATTCTCTCACTAAACTACTATCCCAATAACAGAATGATCATTATATGTAGATATAGTATAAAATACTTAAACATTTCACTTAGTCTAGGTGAGAGATTATTAGTTTATACCCTAAAACGAATCAGTTAGTTATAGTTTGGTGACGAAATATTTGAAAGACATTCTTTACCTTATACATATTCAAATGTATATGATAAAATATATGTAATAAATATACATTGCTAATGAAATTCTGATGAGAACATAATTATGAGATTTATATTGCATTCATATATTATCCCTAAATTGTTCATAGTCATTGTTCTGTTGAGACTAGACATTAATAGAGCATAAAAAGACTAGCATACGTTGTGTTTTCCCTATAAATGAAGTAATGGATCTTATGGACTAAAGTGTAAAGATATTTAAACAAATGTGTGGGTGCTTGTTATAGAATAAATTTACTGAATTGACCCCATATGAGAAATCCATTTAAGACATTGCATGTTTATGAAAATTCTCAATATGATGATTGTATAAGTAACCCTTGACCTTGAGATCTCTAAAGTTTTCTTATATATGGACTGTTATATTTTGATACTACTTATAACTTGTTCTAGCCAAAGATAATTCACTCACTAGTCATTGAATATAAAATGAACTATATGGAGATACTTGAATGTTCAATGTATGATTCATCACCCTAAAGTAATTAGGAATAATGTTCTGTTGTGCTCGATTTTTTGGAAAATACTTGTTTAAGGTGGAATGAAATTTTGTAAATAATTTATAGATGTCATTAATTGAATTAATAGCTAATAATGGGGAACTAATATGATTGGACTCAAAATGGAGTAGACATTAATTTTATGCTCTATATTTAATTGTAACATTGTATGATGAAAGGATTGAATTATATGAAAAAATCATGTATGAAAAGGTTAGTTAAAACCATTTCAACATTCCTAAATAATTAGGTTATCATGACATGTTGCTAGGTGTCGATTTTTATCTATAGATATAAAATATTTAATTAGAGAATTAAAGATAAATTAAAGGAGTCTAGTTTATCTAATCTTAAATATGATTTAAGGTTATAATTTGTCTCCATTGACAAAATATTTGAGAACCTAATATGTCATACATAAAAAATAGAATGAAAAGAGAAAAAGTGATTTAATCAAGTTAGACTTGATAAAGTTTGAGAAGCTTTTTTATTAAATATGATACATTTAATAAATAAGAATCAGTATGAGATATTAGATCTTATTATAGCATAATTGATAGTTCATTATAATTATTTATAATTTTAATTAAAATTCAATTATGTCAATTTCAATTAAATTTTAATTGAAAATTACTAAAATGTCTAAAATCTATTATAAATTGGCTTAAGTTCTAAGGGAGCTAGTACTCCTTGCCTAACCCTCTCTATAATAGTTATAGAGTTCTCTCAACTTATTTTGTAGAAATAAGTTGAACAGTTGCATGACTATGATGGTTGAGATGAGCCAATTTCGAAAATGGTTTGAAGGATACGATAAGAAAAGGACCAAGCTTAAAAAAAGGGTACAAATTATGATTCGTACTTTTTATAATTTTGTATATTAATTACTTTATAAAATTTAAGTGATCTTAGCTTTTGACAAACCAAACAAAAAAGTTTTTTTTATTATTCCTTTGCATGGCAGATCATATCCTAGCCTGATTTCCTTGTAACATATTGTATTCTATATAAAGGTACTTTCCTTATGAAGTAATCTTTTAAGATGTTGCACTATTTCAAAGTAATTGAAACATGTAAAAAATGAAGCACTATCATTCATGGAATTGTAATGTTTATCATTATTAGTTGAGAATAGTTTCTAACAACGATGACAAACAATCACTTATTTGTAAGTTAATATCATATAGCCATCTTATGTGTAATTGAGAACCTTAGAGATTTAGTGCTATTAGACTAATATTTGTAATTGAAATTAGTATTGGTAAATGTCAGTGATGAAGCTACTGGAAAAACTCCATAATGTTTGTCTTAACATAAGAAAGAAGAATGAAATGGTTGATGAAGATTCTCATTAGATGAATATGTTTCTAATTGATCTTCAATGTAATTTCTAGAATTGTGCTAATTTGGATGTTTTCGATATCCTTTAGGTAGGTGATTTTATGCTCTCTCATGCAATTTGAATCTAAAAGGAATCCTAAATCTAGGAACATATTTGACATATAGATTGAAATATAAAAACTGTTTATGGTTGTTTCATCACATCTCAATAAAGAAAAGGCTAACTTGATGGATATAAATGAGACCTTAATAACATGGATATTAGATATAAAAGATGTTTAATAGCTTGAAAAATACGTGAGTTTTATTTTTAAAAATGTACTTAAAATATTTATTAAAAAATTAAATTATTATTTATTTTTCTTCCTAATACGGGACTTTTGAGTTAACATTGATATTTGTGACGTGATAACAATAGAGTAAACATGAATTTAAAATTTTAAAATATTGGTTTTGTTAATGTTACGAATACTATATTAGACTTTGTATCAAATTTGGTTATAATACAATATAGTATTAGTATCCTATAAATACCGAGTACCATTTTAAATAATTTTTAAAATTATAAAATAATATAAAATTTTTATAAATTTTCAAAATAGTCCCTTTTTATGTAGTCTTGGTTGTTTTTATGATCAATATCATTCATAAAACTTCATTATTCAAAAAAATCATAATAAATAGTGTTTTCCTTTTTTATATTATATTTTTTAGGTGTTTCTCAGTCAAAAGTTAACTGCTTAAATTTTTTTTGAAAAATGTTTATGTATTAAGCCTTGAAAACAAAACCAGTTGTACATAGAAAATACAATGCTAAATGTCACTAAGTATTAGTAACTATAAAGGATTACAAGTAAATGGAAACTAAATATTCCAAAAGGAAAGGTGGTATTGCTTATCTTCCAATCTATGGTGTTGAATGTTGGTCTGAAGTCTTATGTGTTGCATAAGTTAGTTGCTAAATTTGTGTTAGTTTGGAGCTATCCCATAAGCTTCTAGATAAGATTCCGATCATTAAACTAGGTGAGGGGAATTCACTTTGAGAGGACAACATAGCAGTATCCTATCAATGGCAACCTCACCCTAAAATACAAGGGAAAGTGTGGAAGGCTACGGGAAAAATGCTCCAGATAGTGAGTTACCCACAACTTATGGGGTTGGACACAAATCATGATATAAATACAACCTCTGGAAATTTCTCCATTAAAAATGTAAAATAAGAGAGCCTTTTAAATAGTTTGAATCATCATCACATTGTGAACTATAATGCTCTTATATTGAATAGTATGGACAATCCTAATATCTTAGACATTGTGGTGAATGAATCCATCAAATTTTCATATGATGTAGAGAAGGAGGCTTCTTTTGAACTTACTCCAAATCCTACTATTAGTTTAACTGAAAGTGGGTATTTCTCCAATGAAAAAATCATGACCACCTCACTACTTCCTTAAAATAGGCCTAAAACATCTAGTCTTTCACCTTACAACTTGTCAACCCATGAAGTTGGAATTTCCAATGAAGAGAATAATATGCAGTTCCAAACAATTGAAAGGTTGAGATCCTAATGGAGTAAGAAAAAGGGCTTCAATATTTTTTTAAATATTTCAATTATTGTTTAGAATGTTCGAGGTTTAAATTTCCCTACAAAGCAAGTTGCTTTAAAAGATTTTGTTTAGAGGTAAAGTCCTCTAATTGTACGATTACTAGAAACCAAAACAACACTAGAAAATGTTGGTATGTTAAATTTGAGCTCTGGTTGGTAGATGTTTATAAACCATTCACATCATATTTCGTGTCAAATTATTGTATGTTATAAGGCTAACAAAGACAAAGTTAGGCTCCTTCATTCCTCTAAGTAGATACTGCACCTTAAAATATATTTTTTGTATGACAACACTGATATCATCTCATCCATCATCTGTGATAGTAATTTTGGATTCTAAGGAGTAGTATTATGGTTTGATTTATTACCTCTCAACATAAACATCCAATAGCCTTGGATTTTATATGGTGACTTAAATTATGTATAGTATAGGTTTTAGGCTAACGGTAACTATAACCTTCGAAATTTCTCTAAAGATTTCAAGATTTGTGTAGATCAGCTGGATAGGACATAATTGAAGCACGTTGGCAATAAATATAACAAAGCTCATGTTGGTTTGTTCAAAAGAAACTTGATCGTGCCCTGGTCAATGACAACTGGCTAGCTCAGTCCCCTAATAGCAATGCCACATTCCTTGACCCTCTTTTCTCAGGTCATACCCCATTCAGGGTGGAGCATCTGTTTTAATCGATTGCTAGGAAGTTCCCTTTCAGGTTTAACAATCACTTAGCTAAAGCATTAAGATTTCTCAAAGCTTTTAAGAAAGGATCCGACTGCCTTTTTTAAGGGACCAAACAATTCATTTATGTCAAAAAATTGAATGAAATTGAGAAAGAACTGAAATCCCTACATTCTTTGAGAGGCTCCACTGAACAATTTGTTTCTAAAGCTAAGGAAGAACTCATTAGAATTCAGCATAGTCTTACATTATATCCTTATGATCCACAACTATTCACTAATGAAAAATAGGCCCTCTCTCACTATATGTTCATAGTTCAAAATCAAAACTCATTCCCCTAATAAAGAGCAAGAGTGAATTGGCTTAAAGATGGAGACAAATGCACAAAGTTTTCTTCAACTCAATCCTAGCTTGCAAAAACAAAACAGAATATGTTCCATCTCTATTATTGAGGGAGTTCGGCTTCAGGCATTTCAACAATTTCTCAGTTAATATTGAATGGTGCAATAATTATTTCATAACACATTGCAAGTAGTGTCTTCTTCTAATTAATCTATTATCATTTGGATTTTCTTTTGATATAATTTGCTTATTGAACATTAAACGCACCCGGACCTAAACAAAAGTTTGATGATAACTTTAATAAATTGAAGAGGATAAATTATTGTTCGATAGTTCTCCAGGGAAATTTATTTGTATCCTTTGATTTTGTTGTGGTGGACCACCGCACCGGTCAAAAACGAATAAAAGCCATTGGTGCTTGTAGTTTGTAGAATTAGAATTTAATTTTTATTCCAAAATTGGAATGCACTTTGCCAATGGTGCTTTTACTTTAAAGAATTGAAGTCCAACTTTTACTATAATACCCGCTTTAAACCATCAAAACAAACATTCCAATTTAGAAAATTAAAAAAAACAAAGTAAGGAAAAGATTTTGAAACCACTGTGGAGAATAGCGATAAGGTTACTATTTGTTAATTCTGATAATTTGTCCGCCAATAATGTCCTATTCTATCCATTAAGGTTTTAACACAAAAATAATTAAATTTATTTTACAAAAACATATATATATATATATATTAACTTCAAATCCTTTAATACAAGATTTTGTATATTTCAAATGATATTAGTACTTCTTAGACTTAATTAAATTTATATAATGAAGGAGAAATGATATTTTAAATCTAAAAATTTACTTAACTATGTAACAATAATAAGTTAAAAAATGCGTGTATTATGAAATAAATTAATACATAACTTTTATTAATTTAATTTTATTAAATAATTGAAGGAATATCTCTTAAAATAAAATTCACATCTTCTTTACTTCGTCCCTTGAGAAATTACTTTTGTAATAATAAAATCACATAACGTTCAATTAATTGATATGACTACATGAATAAGGAAATATTACCATTTATCCTCTTGTTGGAGCTATCATCAACATCTTTGATGGTTTGTTGTTTTTATCTAAGAAATAGATTTCTTGTTTATAACAACGTTAGTAATGTATCACACAATACATTTGTTGGTTTAGAGACTTTAGTCTTATAAAATATCTAAGTATGTATTTAGAAGTAATTAAGATTAAAATTGTAAGATTTAAGCAAGTGTTCATTATAAAGTGTCTTATGGAATTCTCTCACTAAACTACTGTCCCAGCAATAGCATGATCGTTATATGGAGGTATAGTATAAGATACTTTAATAATTGGCTTAGTGTAATTGGGAGATTATTGATTTTTGCCCTAAATCCAATTGGTTAGCTGTAGTTTAGTGATAAAATAATTTAAAGGCATTCTTTACCTTATACATCTTCAAATGTATTGATAAAGTCTAGGTAATAAATAACCATTGCTAATGAAATTATGATGAGAACATAATTATGAGATTTATATTATATTCATGTATTATCTCTAAATTGTTCATAGTTATTGTTATGTTGAGACTAGACATTATTAGAGCATATAAAGAGTAGCATATGTTGTGTTTTTCTATGAATGAAGTAGATGATCTCATAGAATAAAGTATAGAGATATTTAAACAATGAGTGGGTGCTTGTTACAGAATAAATTAACTGAATTGACCCCATATGATAAATCCATTTGAGAAATTATCTACATGTTTATGAAAATTCTCAATATAATGATTGTATAAGTGATCATTTTCCTTAAGATCTCTGAAGTTATCTTGTATAAAGGTTGCTATGTTTTGATGCTACTTATAACTTCTTTTAGTTAGAGATATCTCAGTCGCCAGTCATTGGATATAACATGAACTATATGAAGGTACTTGAATGATCAATGTATAATTCATTACCCTAAAGGAATTAAGAAGAATGTTTTGTTGTACTCGATTAGTATTGTTTCATAATATCTTGAGTTAAGGTGGAATGATGTTTTCTAAATAATTTACAAATGTCATTAATTGAATTAATAGCTAATAATGGAGAACTAACATGATTGGACTCAAATTAGAGTAGACATTAATTTCATGCTCTATATTTAATTGTAACATTGTCTGATGAAAAGACTGAATTATATGAAAAAATCATGTATAAAAAGGTTAGTTAAAACCATTTCAACATTCTTAAATAATTAGGTGATCATAACGTGTTGCTAGATGTTAATCTTGCTAAAGTTTGAGAAGCTTTATGATTAAATATGAGATATTTAATAAATAAGGATGAATATGAAATATTAGATCTTATAAGGGAATAATTGGTATTTAATTATAATTATTTATAATTTTAATTAAAATTCAATTATGCCAGTTTCAATTAAATTTTAATTGAAAATTACAAAAAATTCTAAAACCTATAATAAATAAGCTTAAGCTTTAAGGGAGATAGCACTCCTTGTCTAAGCCTCTCTACAATAGTGATATAGTTCTTTCAACTTGCTCAGTAGACACAACTAAAAGCTGAATACTTATGCAACTATGATGGCTGAGATGCGCCAGTTTCGAAAATGGTTCAAGGTATATGACAGGAAAAGGATCAAGCTTTAGAATAAGATTTGATTTACGATTTATGCTTTACTATTATATATATGTTTATTATTTTATAGAATTTAAGTGATATTAGCTTTCGAGAAATCAAACAAAAAAGTTTTGTAATTATTCCTTTACATGGTGAATCATATCCTAGCTTGATTTCCCTACAACATATTGTATTCTATATAAAGGTAATTTCCTTAAAAAGTAATCTTTTAAGATGTTGCACTATTTTAAAGTAATTGAAACATATAAAAAATGAAGCACTATCATTCATGGAATTGTAATGTTGATCCCTATTAGTTGAGACTGCTTTCTAAGAACGATGATAAACAGTCACTTATTTGTAAGTTAATGTCATATAGCCATCTTATATGTAACTGAGAACTATAGATATTCAGTGTTAGTTAACCAACAATTGTTCTTGAAATTAGTATTGGAAAATCTCAGGGACGAAGCTGCTTAAAAAACTCCATAAAGTTTGTCTTAATATAGGAAACAAGAATGAAATGGTTGATGAAGATTTATATTAGATGAATATGTTTCTAATTGATCTTCAAAGTAATTTCCAGCATTTTACTAATTAGGATGTTGTCAATACCCTTTAGGTAATGATTTTAAGCCCTCTCAAGCAATTTAGATCTAAAAAGATTCCCAAATTTAGAAACATAGTTAACTTATGGATTGAAACATAAAAGCTAATTATGGTTGTTTGATCCCATCTCAATAAAGAAAAGGCTCAAGTTGATGAATATAAATGAGGCCTTAATAACACGGTTATCAGGCATAAAAGATGTTTAATAGCTTGAAAAATATGTGAGTTTTACTTTGAAAGATGTAGTTAAAATATTTATAAAAATTTAAGTTATTATTTATTTTTCTTTATAATACACAACTTTTGAGTTAGACTTGATATTTGTGACGTGATAACAATAGAGTAAACATCAAGTTAAATTTTCATAATATTGATTTTGTTAATGTTGCGAATACCGTACCAGGAATTGTATCAGATTTGGTGATAATACAATATAGTATTTGTATCCTATCAATACCGAGTAACATTTTAAATAATTTTTAAAATTATAAAATAATATATATTTATCATAAAATTTCAAAGCAATCCCTTTTTCTGTAGTCTTGATTATTTCTACCAACAATATCATTCATAGAACTTCATTATAAAAAATGATGATAAATAATGTTTTCCTTTTTATATTAGATTTTTAAGGTATTTCTCAGTTAAAGATTAACTGCTTAATTTTTTTTTTGAAAAATGGTAATGTATTAAACCTTGAAAAGAAAACTAATTGTACATACAAAATAAAATGCTTGTCACTATGGATTAGTGACTATCAAGGATTACAAGTAAACAAAAACTAAATATTCCAAAAGGACAGGAGGTATTGCTTGTCTTGTAATATATGGTGTTGAATGTTGATCTAAAGTCTTACGTGTTGCATAAGTTGGATGCTGAATTTGTGTTAGTGTGGAGATATCCCTTAAGCTTCCAGCTGAGATTCCAATCATTAGACTAGGTGAGGGGAATGCACGTTGTGAGGAAAACATAGCAGTATCCTATCAATGGAAACCTCACCCTAAAATACAAGGGAAAATGTGGATGGATATGGGAAAAATATTCCAAAAAGTGAATTATCAAGAACTTATAGGGATGGACACAAATCATGATTTAAATATAACCTCTGGAAATGTCTCCACTAAAAATGCAGAACACGAGAGCTTTCTAAATAGTCAAAATCATCATCCAATTGTGAACATTGGTGCTCTTCTATTGAATAGTATTGACAATCCTATTATCTCTGACATTATGATCGTGTTCGTCGAGTTTTACAATTATTGTCACGACTTGGTATCACATCGGGCCTATGATAACCGTCGCATACTTGGGCTAGAGACACTTGCAGCATCCTTAATCCGACGATGCAAGGCTAACTGAATATCTCTTTTTTTTGGAAAATTTTGGGTAGCACAACAACTATATTTTAAAAATCTCAAAACCTACAAACGATTTAAAAAACACTTCTATATTCACATCCAACCACAAAGTCAGGATTCTCTAGTCCACTCAAGGTAATCTCAATAGTAGTTTCAAAAATTCATACATAAAATCATTTATAAATAAAAAACAGTCAAAAGTTAACTTACAAAGTCATAAGGCATAACTACATAACACAGTTCATGAGCCACTAAACAATCCAAAGTACAAAACATAAACTACCCATGTGCGGAAATACTCCGAAAATATCAAAAGCAACACGATCCTCACAAAGCTTCAAGCTCACTAAATTAACCTGCATGGTTGGAAAGCGAAGGGGGTGAGTACACTAGGTACTCAGTGAGCAGGAAAGGCATAT
>JANSVA010000007.1:13960623-13976884 GCA_025504915.1 Erythroxylum reticulatum | reverse complement strand
TAGTGCTAGCTAGATTAAATTCATTAATGAGCGCTTTTAGGCTGATTCGAAGTGGATGTGCTAGCTAGATTAAATTCATTAATGAGCGCTTTTAGGCTGATTCGAAGTGGATGTAAGGCCTATTTAGCTTATGTAACTGATACTCGAGTTGAGTAGACATTAAAAGATCTTCCTACTGTTAGGGATTTCCTAGATGTTTTTCCCATTAAATTACTGGGATTACTAGCAGATAGGGAAACAAAGTTCACCCCTAACCTTATCCCTGGTACTACTCCTATATTTATTCCTCCTTATAACATGAAACTTGTGGAAATTAAAGAACTTAATAATCAATTGCAGAAGTTGATAGATAAGGGTTTTATCAGACCCAGTATATCACCTTAGGGAGCTTCAGTTTTGTTTGTAAAGAAGAATTATAGGACTTTCAGATTGTGCATTGATTATAGGTAATTAAATCAAGTGATAGTAAAGAATAAATATCCCTTACTAAAAATAGATAATTTACTCAATTAGTTGTAAGGAGCTCAGGTGTTTACCAATCTAGATTTGAGATTAGGGTATTATCAATTGAAAATAGTAGAAGCTGATGTACCAAAGACTACATTCAGAACTAGATATACTCACTTCGAGTTTTTGGTGATGCCTTTTGGATTGAGGAATGCTTCGGTAGCCTTTATGAAATTGATGAATAAAGTATTCCAACCTTAATTAGATCACTTTGTTATTGTATTCATAGAAGATATCTTGGTGTATTCGAGGAATAGAGAGGAACATTTTGAGTATTTAAGGGTAATTTTACAGATAATGAGAGAGAAGCAATGGTACGCCAAGTTCAATAAGCATTAATTCTGGCTTGATCAGATAGTGGTCTTAGGTCATGTAGTGTCTATACAAGGCATATAGGTAGAGTTAAAGAAAGTAAAGGTAATGATGATGTGGAAGGCACCTAGAAATGTGTTAGAGATTTGAAGTTTTCTTGGGTTGGCAGTTTATTACAGGAGGTTTATCAAGGGGTTCTCATTGATCTCATCCCCTTTGAAAAAGCTTCTGAGGAAAAATATACCTTTTTGATGGACTGATGAATGTCAAAGGAGCTTTGAAGAGTTAAAATATTAAATAACTACGACACCGGTGTTGACTATTCCAATTTCTGGAGGATATATTATATATAATGATGTTTCACACCAGGGGTTAGGGTGTGTTTTGATGCAGTATGGTCGAGTGATTGCTTATGCTTCAAAACAATTAAGGCCTTATAAGTTAAATTATCTAGTTCAAGATTTAGAGCTTACTATAGTAGTGTTTGCCTTGAAAATTTAGAGACATTATTTATATGGAAAAACGTTTTAGGTTTTTACAGATCATCGAAGTTTGAGATATATGTTGAGTCAAAAGCAACTTAATATAAGACAAAGGAGGTGGATTGAGTTACTTAAGGATTATGATTCCATGATAGAATACCATCCAGGTAAGGTTAATGTTGTAGTTAATGCATTAAGCAAGAAATCTAATAGCAATGTAGCACAAATTCAAGCATCGACGTTACCAAATATAGTTCAACTAAGAGTCCTAAATGTTGAGCTAAGTTTGGGATAGAATGAAGCATTGTTAGCTACGTTGAAGCTTAGACTGGTATTATATAAAAGGATTATAATAGCTCAAAGTAAAGACCCAGAAGTAGTGAAGATTGTAGAGAAGTTAAAACAAAATCGAAGTTCTGATTTTGAATTGAGAAATCATACATTGTGGTTGAATAAGAGATTATGTGTACCAGATGTTGATGGTTTGAGAAAGGAAATTTTGGAGGAAGCACACATAGCAACCTAAGCTATTCATCCTAGTACTACCAAGATGTACAATACTCTGAAACAACATTTTTTATGGCCAGGGATAAAGAAGCAAGTGGTTGAGTATATTGCTAGGTGTTTGACATGTCAACAAGTTAAGGCAGAGAATCAAGCACCAGTTAGGAAACTGCACTCATTACCTATTCCAAAGTGGAAATAGGGAAGGATTATAATGGAATTTATTGTGTGTTTTACAAGAACTTCGAGACAGCATGATGCCTTATGGGTCATTGTTGACAAATTAATAAAATCAGCTCATTTCTTATCTATTAGAGAGACTAACACACTAGATCAGTTAGCCCAGATATATGTCAATGAGATAGTGAGGTTATATGGAGTCCCAGTGTCTATTATATCAGATTGAGATCCCAAATTTACTTCTAGATTTACTATAGATAGAATTGGGTACGAAGTTAAATTTTAGTACAACATTTCATCCTCAGACAGATAGACAGAGTGAGAAGAGTCTTTAGAATGTTGAGGATATGCTTAGGGCTTGTGTTTGGAGTTTTAAGGAGCATGGGATGAATATATAGCTCTGATTAGATTTGCATACAATAATCATTATCATAGTAGTATTGGTATGGCTCCATATGTGGCGTTATATGATAAAAGGTGTAGAGCATCTTTGTATTGGGATGAAGAAGACATAAGGATTGTTGAACGCCTAGAGTTTATTTAAGATATCGTTAATAAGGTAAAATTGATCTGTAGTAGGTTTAAGGCAGCTTAAGATTGGCGAAAGAGTCATGCAGATTAGCCTCAGATTGACATGGAGTACCAAGTAGGAGATAGGTATTTTTTATAGTATCACCTTAGCGAGGAGTTTTAAGGTTCAAAGAAAAGGGAAAGTTAAGCCTTAGATATATCAAACCTTATGAGATTACTGAAAGAGTTAGCCCATTGGCTTACAAATTAGCATTACTGCTAAAAACATCTCAGATTCATAATATATTTCATGTTAGTATGCTGAGGATATCGGTCAGATCCAACACATATATTATCGATACAGGAGTATGAGATCATAACTAATTTGAGTTATGTGGAGGAACCGGTTAAAATAGTTGGATATCATACTAAGCAATTAAGAAACCGAGTAATTCCTTTAGTTAAAGTCCTTTGGAGGAATCATTTGAGAGGAGAAGACATGGGAGACTGAGGAAAACATGAAGAAACAATACCCCCACCTATTTGATCAATCAGATAAGAATCTAGAGGACCAAATTTATTGAGGAAGGGAGAATTATAATAGGTGGTTTCCAAACTTACTGAGGGATTAAAGTGTTCGTCACATGAATTGCATCATATTATAATGAATTTGATGCATTAAGAATATGATTTCATTCATATACACAACATGAGCACACACACATATGAATTTTGATATAGAAAAATTACACTCAATTGAAATGTTTTGGGGTATGATAGTTTCTAAATAATTGTGACATGATTGTGCATTTCTAATGTCTTGTATTTTGATTTACCAATAAAAATAATTGATGAAATTCAATTAGTAGTTAGGAGTTATTTGTTACAATTGGGAGATTGATGAATTCATATGTTCATTACAAGTTGACAAGTGAAAAATTAGGATGACTAAGCCTATAAAATGAGTGACACGTGGCAATAGATTTGAGTGACAAATGGATTAGGGAATTGAGTGACAAATGGCAGCCTAAAGAGAGGACATGTAGCTGGCCTAGATACTTGAGAAGTTTCTTTAACCCATCCTCTACTCACATCACACGACACACATATGGCAAGCCCCTTCATTTGTTGTTTTCTACTAAAACCCTCACCTTCTTCTTCCTCTCACTTCCAAAAGCTTACTTCTCCCTTATACCTCTATGTTTTTGTCTAAATTATGTTTAATTGTGACACCAAAATCCATGAAAAAATCCTTCATAAAGATAGTTATAGAAGCAGAACATTGTTGTATTTGTTGTTATCTTTTTGTCTTTACTGAAACTCATCTTATTCCCTCAATGATCTTGCATGCATGTGAGACAAAGTAGGTTTGATACATTCAGGTGGAATTTATGATGTTCAAGTAAGTGAAATACTGATCTTTATGGCATGTGTTAGTAGAATTTTATGATCACTAAATTGGGATGGATTGAATGTAATGTTGATGATGAAGTTGTGCTACAAAATGATGGATAAATTGGTTACTTTTCTATTTTGTTTTTGGATGCATGAAAATAGTAGTTTATAGGCTATTATATGCATGATTTTGGTTGGGATTTGAGGTATAATTGATGATGAATTTGTGCCGAAGATAGGTGTTATTAAGGTGTTTTCAAATATGAAAAAGTTAGGACTACATGTATAATGGCATAAAGCAATTGGTAATGAAACAAATGAGTAGATTTTTGTGAGATTTAATGTAACCATTGTGGAAGCTAGACTAGCATGAAACGAAGTAGCTTTAAAGGACATGAATTCTAGAAAAATTCACGTGTTAGTGATGTTATATGATTTCAAGAAGAATTAAGGGAAGAAAGACAGTATAAGATTGGGGCCCTCATCCCGCAATCGTGGCCTATTGCACTAGATTCTGTCACAATCGTGGCAAGGTTCCCCATAACCATGGGCCTAGTTCTAGAATGTTAATTTTTTTCTTTGTGCACATGTTGAACCAGATGAGGAAAAGTTACTTTAAATTGGTGTATTTGGACTTGATTAAGGCTTGGAATAAACCTAGATTGTTACTTGATTAATTGTTTAAGAGTTTGATAAGTATAAGTTGTTAATTGAAGTCATAACTTAAAGAATGGACTGTTTGAAATCTATGTATCCAAATCTGACCATTATGAGTTGTCAAGGGAATAAAGGCATTCTTATGAATGCAAACACAATTTAAGGATATGAATAATGTGTTTTAGAAATGAATGAATAAGTATTGAAGAACTAACGTAATTATGTATGTATGTTGCTAGAAAATTATGGTGAATGTATGATTATGAATTTGGAGTAAATCAAGCTTACTTAAGGTATAAACATGATTGCAAACTAGTTGTATACAAGCTATAATGTTTGAATGATCAAGAATTTTGTATAAGGATACATACTCAAAAAGTCAATTGAGTATGCATTGAAATATGAAACATATACATGTACATGATTAGAAATTGGGAACTATGTGTGTATTGCATGACGATAGACGTACAAGGCAATTGTCAACATCCAGACATTGTCGGAACATTAAGGCAATAACTTTTCTGGAGCATACTGTAAGTTAACTTAGATGTGTAAAGTTAATTATATATACTTCTGTATGAATTGAATGTTTAGTCTAAAATGTGTGTACAATTGATTGATAAATTCCATACTTAGATCCAAGGAGCTTGTTATATGTCTTGAGTATATTGAAATGAAAGTATGGAAAATGAATGATGCATCTTGTAATATTGAAATGCATGATTAGATAAAGGAGTTGTGGCTAGAGTGATCGATTTTAGAAAAGAACTTTGAGCTTAGGATTGTGAAAAAGGAGCCTTAATCTCAGATAACATGGACTCGATATTCATAAAGGATATGAAAGAAATGAGCTCGATATCCACAACAGAGACGGGAAAGTAAATTGGGTTGATAGGCACTTGGTCATATAAAAAAAAGGGGACTGGAAACAATTGTGCATTTGCATATACGTCACTACATGTATCATATGATTGAATTGAAATGAATTATTAAATTGTTTGATTTAGTGAAATACTGTTGAAGTAAATGAGGTTATGTTGTGATATGTAATGCTAGCTTACATGATGCACTTGTTGATGTATGATGAAATGTGATGTGGTATTCAATACTAGATTATTTGATTTACTTATTTTTGTGTTCTAACTTGAGTGAATACATCGATGATTATTCATTCACTGAGTTCAAAAACTCATAAAAATTGCAACGTTATTTTTTAGGTTCAAGGGAGTTCTAGTTACCGAGGTTATATAGTAGAAGTCTAGTACTTGGATTTTAGGGACAAGAATGACTCAAAGGTATGATTAACTGAATTTGAGGAGTCTAGTTGGATTTTTGTTTATTAACATCCCATTTTATGTTTTATTTTCAGTACTGAGATTGAACTCAAAACAAAATGTTGTGTAATGTAAATATGGATTTTCTGAATTTGTGATGACATATGACTTTTATGTTTGTGAATGAAATGGGAAGAGATTTTGTTTTTAGAATGCTTATGATATGTTGATGCCTTAAATGAGATGGTTTGATTATCCTAATGTTCCATTTTCATAGATTATATTCTCAAATATCTTCCGGTATAAGATCTCTCTTTGAATGATAGTTTATTTTTAATTGCATGATATATTAAAGTATCAACTCTTGTTTCATGATTTAATCATATTACTTTTGATTTACCTTGTCGATTTTTTGTCAAAGTAAATGCATGCATAGTGAACACAAAACTAAAATATTGTATTGAATCTACAAAGATAAAAGTCACAAAATAACTACAAATACAACCTAATCTGGAAATTAGAATGTCATGAAATTAGTAGACATCTGGAAATTCAAGTATGATGAAAATAACAAAATTGAAAGAAAAAAACTCTATTCTGTGATTGATTTGGAAAACTAAAAATTTGGACGTCTTTCTCAATCTTCCTTGTTTGATCCACTTTTTCCAGATGATGACTACATTTTTTAAAGGCTTTTTAGTATGCTTAAATGGTCTTTTAGGGTCTTTGGGGTGTAACTAGGGTTTTCACCCTTTGATTGGTTCCAAAAATGCCCCCAAACCATAAAACAAATGGAAAAGTTACGCTTGCAAAGCATCTTTCATAATCATCACATTGGAGTCGCAATCATGACTCTATAAAATTGCTCTCTATGATGATCGTGACAATTCAGTCATAATCATGAATCTAGTTAATTCTCTTCTATAAAGATCATGTCATGATTATGCCTTTGCCTATACATCACCATGCATGTCCAGCTCTCTTGTTATTCACTTATCTGATTTCTAACACTAATAATTAAGATTGCAAACATGCTCAAAACCATAAGAACACTTAGAATATAAATAAACACTCACATTAACATAATTCTAATCCTATATATGCAACAATAATCTAATAAACACCTATAAATACACTAAAACACATATCAAAACATAGTATAAAATAAACCTATCAAATTGGACTAAACCATTCCTTAACTGTTTATATTAGGTTTTATATTTTAAGCATAAAAAGACATGTTTTCTTATTTATTTCTTCTTTATTCATTTCTAGAAAAACATAGTAATAGTCTCAAATGACCTAAAAATTCATGTTCTCGTAATTAAATTATAGGACTCGAATCTCAATGACTTAATATACTAAAGAAATTTTTTATGGTCTATATTTCATCTCAATCTTAATCCCAACATTTGAATGCTTAAATTCATGAACTATTAGATCCTCTAACAAAAAAGCATAAGTTCTTCCTAAGACTAAAATCTTACACATTAAGATCTATAAATTCTATTAATTTATAGACCTATCATCAAATGCTTAAGAGAAAATCCCTTTTGCACATTTTTTACTCTAAATTTCCTAGAAAAACATAATTCTTGAAACCCCTAATTATTTAATAATTAAAAATAGAAAAATAAAATGTATTCAACAATGTATAGCATTCAATTTGAGATAAAGACAATGTCTAAAACACAGGCTAAAAGGATGCCTTATAGTGGAGTGAAAAGTTTTCAGGAGATACATGGCCTGAGAGATACATGGATCTCACCCTGTATACCTCTTGAGATTATAATGGAGTGAAAAGTTTTCAAAAGATACATGGCCTAAAAGATACCTATATCTCACCCTATATACCTCTTGAAAATGTTAAAAAAATTACAAAGCCCAAGCCCCTAACTCATTAAATTACGTATCCATCACTAAAAAAAAAAAGAAAGATATATGACCTATATCCTAAAACATGTCTTATTGACGAAGTTAAAGGCCTCGCCCTATTTAATGAACTAGAAAACCTAATTTTCATAGTTAGTTTTCATATTAGTTCATTTTAAAGTTTAGGGAATAGGAGTCAGCTTTCTTTTCTTTCCATTTCTACTACTATCTGTTGTCTATTGCCCTATACTACTAATATTCTAAACTTGGTCAAAGGAAAGGAATATTTTGAAATGTATTTAATTATAATATTTGATTTGTTTTTATTTTAAAATTTAAATATTTAACATTAAATGTTATTATAATATTATTTTAATAATTCTGTCAATTAATTTATAGGAGGCATGCTAGTTTACTATTCGATTCAATTTGTAGATATATTAGACACTAAATTCATAATTGTTTAATCCTCGTAATCTATGAAGCAAGTAGAGCTTAGATAATTTTTACCCAAAAGTTCTTAGATCTTATGGAGAATAAACAACTTAATTTAATGTAACCACTTATGCCTATCTTATTTTCTTTATTGATCTTTTTGGTACTTTAACTGGTCACTTAATTAATTATTTAGCTTTGAGTAAGGTTTATTTAGTAGAAAAAGATTAATTAGGTTTCATCTTATCTATTTAAATATATTTAGGAAGAGACTGGAATTAATTCTATCGATGAATATTCAAAGTATAAATAGTTTATTCATAAATTAATGATTTATAAAAAAATTCGAATATAGAGGTGAACTATTATATTCTTATTTAATCTACTTTTTTCTTCATTATATTTTTTTAAATGTTACACCATAATCAAAATATCCATCTTTGTTCCTTTTCCTACCTAAAAAATAGGGTTAGATACTTTCTATAGACTTGGAAATGGGTCAAAACAAATTTAGACTACATATGGCCTTAGCCTAGCCTAAATCTTTCAATTTTAAATTAATCTCGGACTTGATTGACCCTAGTGCTAATAGACTGAGCAAAAGCTTATTTAGTCTTGAAAAAAATAAGTTAATCTAGTTAAGTCAATCCTAAATTGTGTTAAATAAAATGACATCATTTGAAGACTTAGTTTTTATTCACTATAAAATAAAATGGTATCATCTTGTTATATCAGCAATAACAACATTTCATATCGTGATCAACTCAGGCTATTGATTTATATCCACTCAAGCCATATTCAAGCTCTTTTTTCTAAGTCTACTTCTACTACTGCACAGTTTTATAGACTAAGGATTTATTTTCGAATGGAAGCAATAACATAATAGAAACAAACACCAACTTTTAATTATTTTATCAAACAATTATTAGCATTTTTCTACTCCCTAAGTTCGACTTAACAAATCCACTGTTTCTCTTTTATCAATATGTGAAAAGGAACCCTTTATACAATATCTTCTTTTCCTAAAATGAAAAGGAAAACTAAAAAATCAATTTCTCTCACAATTCTTATCTCAATCACTTAAATACAACTAAATACCTACTATTTTAATCATACAATGCACTAAGGACTCATATCATGCTCACACCATATGAATGTGATGAAATTCTATGAAAAGCTTCCTAGGACTTCTTTTAATGATAATGATCCTTCTCTAAACTAATATGTGGTATATCTATACCAAAATAACCAAATATACTTATTAGAGAATCAAACTAGTCATGACAATGACATTGGTTAATAACCTATCAACCAATGATTATATATGAATTCATTATACAAAAAAAATTCTTTCTTTTAACAATCAGGTTCGATCAATATGATAAATTAGTCAAACAATATATGCATATAATAAACAAATGGTTTCAAAACCCTAAGATAGATATATTTAACTTCAGTATAGGTTGGCTAAGCCTCCTAAAAATCGTTTTCCAAAACATAAATAATTCTATCAAACAACAAAATGTACTTTTTTTATAAATTTTGATCTAAAACTATTTCAAAAGTCATGTAAAATGTTTTGATTTAACAGGAGTAATTTTTAAAATTAAACCAAATTAATTATGAAATTACGTATAAATTATGCATACAATACAATAATTATTTAATATTTGACCCCCTCCTTAATAGTCAACGTACTTATTACACAAAGCTCCCCACTTTGTGAGAGTCTAGGGATGGTCATCGATGTAAGCAACCTTCCCCTTGTATTTTTTAGAAAGAACTTATTTTTATAAATCGAACCTATTACCTTCTAGTCACAAAGGGGCAACTTTTACTAGTTGCTCCAAGGCTCTCCCTCTAAATTTATGACTATGCTAAAAGAAAGAATATAATCATTCCACCTTACTTGAATTGCCTTAAAGCTCCTTTAAATTAAATGTATGCTCCACTTTGCTCATTTTGTACATTATTTAATTGCTCTCTCATATAGTTGACTCCTTTACTTATTTTATCTTCCATTAAACTTGATATACTTCTTAGTTTCATTAAATTGAGTTACTTATATCACCAAAAATAATTTGATTAATAGAAATATAGTTTATTATCATCAAAACTGCATCTTAGGACGTCACTTGATCACTAACTATTAGTATTTTGCTTCGAATTCCCTTAACTCATATGAGGACTTTTAATACCACATGCTTCCAAATGAATTATGCCTCAATAGACAACAACCTAATGATAAGGCTTAACCTCTCATTCCTTACCATAAGGCTAAGACTTACAATCTAATAATCATAAAAATAAAAGGAAATAAATCAATCTAGATGGTAATATCTCCATAAAAACCATGCTTGAAAAATGCCTATGTCCCCATGCTTCTATCATGTAATCCAATCCCTAAAAAAAACGAAAAATTAGGTAGTATGTAATAATTGGGAAAATAATAATAACATAAATATAAATTTAAACCTATTCTATTATATATTTTGTAAATATCTATAAATGTGCTTATACTTTTAAAAAAATAGAGTACAAGTTAAGGAAATAAGTTATTAAAATGTAATGTTTCAAAATAAATAAACCAAATGCAACAATTTAATGTTGTCTAACATATAAGCCTTATGCCTATTCGTATCTAGGCATGAATAATTTTCCTTATAAAATAGAATGGTACCCAACCCACTATAGCCATATGTACTTCAACTTAAGTAATATAATGATACACATCCAATTCTTGTGGGATATAGCTAACTAGAGTACTCACTAAACATTATATATATGCTTAATTTCCCTTTTTATGGGCTTAAATCATACAAAATTAGGATTGAATCACACAACACACCTAACATCTGTATGAGGCACCATTTATAGGAATGCATCCATAATTAATTTTGAATTAGTTAAAGGTGTTCTCTGATGCAAAAAAATCACAATTAAAATGCCTACTTTTCTCTTTTTTTTGTTTTGAAGTTTAGAAGAGTTGTATTAAAACTAAATGATGGATATAAATGACCAAACGATGCTAGCTCTCTAATGGTTCAATGATGTTATAAAACATGAACTAATAATAAAACAGGCTAAACAAAGTTTTTACTACAAGGAAAGGTTTACTTCTATTTCATTAAAAAATCATAGCCTTTTGAGTAAAATTCTTATGGTAATCTCATTAATTTTACCAGAACTTCTACAAAATAATTTTTCATTCCTTTTTTTCCAATTGAAATGCAACTTTAAGCAAAAATCCGTCTTAAAGAGCTTAAAATCTCCTTTGTGTTTCACTTTAAGTTCAATGACCTAGATGAGTATATTCATCTATCCAGTAATTGAAGTGTTTTTATAAAAGATTCTAAGCATGAACTTCCAAATTCTATTGGTGAGTAAACAGTCAAAGAAGAGATGGTTAAGATTTTTCTACTCCCTTTGGAATCATATACAACTATTATCATTTAACTGGAACTTTAGTTTATCCTTTATTCTTAGCTTTCCCCCAAGCTGCTAGCCATAATATGAATGAGTGAAAGTAATAATATGTGAATCCCATATCAGCTTGTATCAAGGAAAATACTTTTTCTTTTTAAATAGTAGCTGTGAATCTATTGCATCCACTTGTTTTCTTTATCTATATATAGTTTCATGGTCTTTTTTTTAGTATTACCTTAATCATTTTCTTTTTAGGAGTAATAGCTAGTTTTCCTAGTTTCTTAGGTTGGAATATTAGGGACCAATTGATATATAGATTTCTTTTTTACAAGGTATGCCCATTCCATATGCAATTACTGATAAGCTTATCAATACCTTTCATATCTCCTTTAAGGATAACTAGATGTGAGATCTAATATATGTATAATTTGGAGAGAATAGAATTGGGTAGTTGAAGTCTACCTCTTTATGATAAGGCTTTGCTGCACCAAGCCTACAATCTCCTTATGATGTTGCACCAAGCCTACTTTAAAATAAGGCTTTATGATTCTCAATCCCATCAAGTTAGTAATTAAGCTTGGGGGTATTTAATTGAGAAGGTGTAAGCTCTTGTTTGTATTCAAACTGAGGCCAACAAAGTTTCTAAAAGTATCGACAAATCCATTAAGGTTGTAATAGAAGTTTCATAAGCTCCATATATCATAAAAACATCATCAACAAATAGGAGTTCTGAGAGCTTAAGTTTGCCACATCAATAACGGTACCTAAAGGAGGGGTTTCTACTAATCTGAAGTGTTATGATCCTTAAAAGCACCTTCCTAAAGATTGCAAATAGGTAGGGTCACACTACCCAACTCCCTTCTTAGTTTTGAAAATTTTCCTATCCTCTCCATTCAATACAACAGCATAAGACACTAAGGTTATATAGGTTATAATCCAATTTAAAACTTACTTGGATATGCTAGAGTTAGTGAAGATTTGATGAAGTCCTAGCTCACAGAATCAAAAACCTTGGTTAAATCAACTTGTAGAGCATGTTATTAGAAATGTTGGAGTTGTATCCTCTGAAATTTCCTTAAGATATAAAGATGTTGTCACTAATGGATTTGCCCTCTATGTAATATCCATATCCTATATTAATAATATTTCCAAGGGTTTTATTTAGCCTATTGGTTAAAATCTTTGAAATCACCTTGTAAATATTAGAACAGGATATTGATTTATATTTAATAAATGATGGGGGATTATAGAGCTTTAGAATCAAGAAAAGATAAGTCTTGGTTAGCTTAGTATCTTCCCTATGTGAAAATATTCCAACATTGCATCAATGATCTTTGGTCCAATGGTGTTCCATAAGTCTTTAAAGTTTTTGGCACTAAAGCTATTAGGACCATGTTGTTTTTTAGGGTGGAATGAGAATATAATGATTTTTATTTCATCTAGAGTTTCTTCTTTAATAAGATCATTATGAAGGTGTGATTGCATTGCACTTTCCTAGACAATGGGAATGTTAGAAGAGATGTTTTCTACTCTTCTTCTTGTTCCTAATAGTTTTTTAAATTCTAATGAATTAATTACTTAATAAGTTGCTGATCATTTACTACTTTCCCCCTTTGAGTCTTTAAGAGAGATAATTCTATTTATGTTTCTTATACCTTAAATACAATAGAAGAATAATTTTAAATTCCTATCTCCCTCTACATGACATTATATTGTAGATTTCTTCCTCATATGAGAGTTGTATTTATCAGCAGCATTCAAATACTTCTTCAGCTCTGTTTTTTCCACTGCCTTAAGGGAACTATTTAAGGGATCATTGTCCAAATCCTTTTGACACTAATTAAGGCTTTCAAAGGCATACGTTAGATCCATTTTTATAGAATTCTCTTTATTCTTTTGATCATTAATCAATTCCTTCCTAATAACCTCTAGCTTCTGCATTAATTGACAATCTTATTAGCCTAAGACATTTAAATGCATTTGTTTCGTAACTAGTGTGTTCCCCAACATTTAATTTTGGTCTTTACATTTTTACCATTCTTTTTATAAAGGCTTCCAAGGATGAAATGACCCCAATGGTAAATGAATCATTTTTTTTTACCAGGATAAAGGAAGCCTCTACTTTGTTGCTATCAATAGCCACAAGTATTCTATCATTATTACAGAAGTTGTGGTTATTGAAAAGCTTCCAATTTATCTTTAAGAAACTTAGCTTTTTGTAATTGTTTTCTTTAATTCTATTTTCTAGTAGACTAATAAAAAAAGGTTGGAGCTCTCTAATATAATTAGCTACTATATGTTACTTATTTAGGTTATTGATCCCTTTAGTATTCTACACCAGAATAGAAATTAATGGAGGTTGTATAAGTTTTTTTCTCCTTTATACATCTCCTCCTTATAAGTTTCCCTCCGTATCGATCTTTCTAACAAGTTTATAAGTGATTCCTTAGCCTTCATAAATTGAGTCCTATAAAGGTATTTCACTAGGATTTGTATTCCCCAAGATAACTCGAGTTTCCACTTTTACAAATTGAGTTTGGATTGCTTCTTTGTGTAGTGTATGAACCTTCCTATGATTAAAGGTCTTTCAAGTACCAAGTTCCTCATTGGAAAGATACAAATTTATGTCATCATCTATGGGGGCTTCATTATCAGTTAAGGTCTCAAGTTTATTTGTTCCTTCAAATTCACCATTTGATCTGTATGGAGCCTTATGATTTACTTCCTTATTACCATTCTCCTCTCGCTTAATTTCTAGAAATTGCCCTCACTAGAATCTCTACCATATTGGTCTCTAATTTTTTATTTAGTTTTAAGGTCTCAGGTCTCAAATTATAGATGACAATCCCATAATCCTTGTAAAGATTTTCTAGTTTATTTAACGTTAACAGTGGGATCATTTTAGGGAGCTCCTTGGTGATGTCAACTAGTACACAAAAACAAGCATAGCTAACCCTCCTCAAGCTTACTTTTACATCATTAATGCATAACGGTTTGCTTATACAGCTTCCTATAAGGAACCCCAATAGAGTTATCTCCCACTTCGTTGTTCCTTCTATTAGAATTTCAATCTTTGTTGCCATAATGGCATCCACCTATGAAGTTCTTAAAGGACAATTATGGAGCTTAAGTAATGGTGAGAAATCATCCAGTACTTGCTTTCAAGAACTCCAAACATTGCTGTTAACTAAAGGACTTCTAACTAGGGACTTAGTTCTCAAGGCTCAAGCTGAGGGGGGATAGGAGAAGGGAAACAACATGGTAACTATGAAAATAGGATTCAAAAGTGTCTAAGTATAGGGCTGATCAATATTTATAGTTTCTTTTAGGTAAAGGAAAGGGGTTAGACAAAGGAGGGAAGTTCTTCTCTAGGGGGAGGTACTTGACATTGCTCTTAAATAGAAAAAAAATATTGAATGTAGTTAATAACCGTGCATAGATGAATTCCTACTAGAAAAAGTTAGTCAAAGGGATTGGCTGAAAGGAGCTTAAGGACTTTGAGTAATAGGAGTAAGAGGGAAGCAGTAGTTGAAGAGTAGAGAATAGTGGAAAGATTAAGTGAGGGAATGAGGAGAAGGAATCATCTTTGATTGAATCCCTAGAACTTAAGTGTTATGAGACTAATTACATACAAGTTATGTAGGAGAAAACTAAAGTAATAGCTCCTCTCTTTAGCCGTTGACACCCCAAACTCTTCAATCCATTTTTTATTATAATTATCCTCATAAAATTTTATTCTTTAAATCTCAAATCATTTAATCATCAATAAAATAGAAAAATAAAAGTTATTCAACATTTTATAGCCTTCATACAAAAAATTTACATGAAATCTCAAGACTTAAAACATGAGTGACCAAGAAAAGTCTTCCATAAAGTTGTTTAATTGAAAAACATTCTAGATTTAGAGAAAATTTTAATAAGGCAATTGGTATTTAAAATTCTAATATTGCAATAAAGTTGACTGGGTATTTTATTTTAACATTCAACACATGGTAAAGGAAATAGGAAGGCAGCCTATATTAATAGAGTTACAGAAGGAAAAAGGAAAAAGACATTAGTCGAGTTCGTCCAAGTTAGTCAGACTATTTAACAGTTAATAAGAAGAAATAAAAAGGTAGAGGTACTTCATGAGCATTGAACCACAAATTCCATGCAGCCACGCATGCATGTCCAGAGAGTAGATACACAAATCTCCGACTTCAAGGAGAAATTATTTTATAGTAAGCTGTAGCGCCAGATAAGTACATGTCTATTTTAATCATGCCTTGGAGAGGTTATCACCCACCTCCTTGGCAAAACCTTCGACAAACTCAATGTATTCGTGGGGCACAGGAACATCTTCATTTATTTTCTCATATTCTAGAATTATCTTCACATAGGCAGCTGTTTCATTTTTTGGGGTAGCTTGCAAGGTAGTCTTCCAGGTCTTATAATTTCTTAGGATATCACCCTCCAATACTGTAAAAACCAGCGTCTTGTTGGCTTTGTCCACTTGGGTCCTGTCCTTGCAAATCTCAGCCTTCCCATCTGTTCATGTTCACAAACAAAACGGTCCTAACATCACATCAAGAACATTTGAACCCAAAAACTATAATAATTGAGTGAGATGTAAATCCTCTCTTCGTTTTTCACACAAAGTTGCGTTGAAAACATTTATTGAACCCAGATAGAGATGGGATCGTAAGTCTCCCAAATATATATGAATTT
>JANSVA010000007.1:13937018-13954444 GCA_025504915.1 Erythroxylum reticulatum | reverse complement strand
CTAACTTATTAACTTGTGAAATCTGTGTCTAAGTACCTTGGACTAAATATACAAACTAATCAAAATTTTAATGTTAAATCTATCACCCCTATCACTTACATACACATATTGATAATAATTTGGACAAGTAAAAAGTGTACCTATTCCTAAGTAGGCTTTCATGAAAATTCAAGCTACTAACAAGTTTGGTAAGTTTTATTTGAAAACATTCTTTTTTTTTTGTAAGGACATGAACCTGAGCTTCTTACACGGAGGCAAATATTTGTGATGAATGTCGATTCAGTTACTCAGCTAGGTCATATTGCTATTTAGTAGCTTGGTTAGAATATCATTATAGCCTTTTAATATGAAGGCACACATTTGTGATGCATTTCGATCCATTTACTCAGCCACATCATATTCTCAACTAGCTACTAGCTCTTTTCATAAGCCGAAGCTAACGGAATAGTTAATTCATTAAAATTTATACACTTTTCTTTAACACATTATTTTGTCTACCTTATTGCTTTTGCTAATCATTCTTAAGAAAATATACTAGTAATATCACTTAATTGATTGACCTAAAATTATAAATAAATGTGAAAACATCCTAGGGTGAATAAGCTAACATCGTATCCTAATTAAACTACATAGTTAGCTAAAGTAACCTAATTCACTACTTTCATAAGCTAATAAATCTTCACATCCTAAAAGACTATGTTTAAGGCTAAATCTATCCCGTTAAGTCCTATCCATTGACACATCCATAATATATAAACAAACATAAAAAGAAAATACCTAAAAAGTGAAAAGAAAGGGTTAAAACATGAAACTATCAAGGTGATTGAGGTAGTGATGGTGTTAAAGGTGGAGACCCAGTGAGCTTGACATCGAGTTGGGTTCCTTTTCTTAAAATTGATTTAAGAGAGTAAAAGAATTAGCAATCCAAACCATTCTACATGATTTTTTCCAACTTGGTATCCCATAAATTGGACTCATCTTATTAAAATCCTATTGGGTTTTGATGTCCTATAGGAGTCCTTATATTGTTAGACAACATTATTTTAGGTGGATTTGGCATCCTAGAGTGTACGTGTTCAAATAAGGATGATACTTTTCCCCGCTAAATTGTGCCTCATTGAAGTCCATAAGAGTTCCTTGCTCCCTTCAATATATATCCTCCATAATTGTTTTTTTCATTTCTTTTTGGCATTTAACCTTCTTTATTCCTTATAGTCGCCTTATGATGTCCAAAAACGTGCCTTCGACTTACACCCAAACTTCATTTTTTTTTCTGATTTCTTAATCATTAGACTAAAAGAATTAAACTATTCCTATGCCTCCTCGATAGCAATGCTAAAAACTTGCTCTTATTCGTCGAGTTTGACAATTATAGCCCTCAAATTCTGTAAGTGCACGGGCCTTGAATTGTAGTAATTGAAGGGTTGATTCCACGGGAAGGTGAACTAATCAATTCTAGGGTGTCTAAGGCTCAGAGAAATAATAAAATGAAATTAAAAAATGAAATAAGAATATAAACACTGGAATTTGAGTGTAGGAATTCAACTTAAGAAATTAACACAAAACAAGAATTGAAACTAAGAAACACAAAAAGTCACTATGGAAATTAGTTAAGAGAAATTACCAAGTTATGAGAGAGGGGATTCCACCTATCATTAATGTTAACCTATCCAATTATGTGTTATCAGTTGTCAATTATGGACTATCGTAGGGGGAATTACTCTCTTTTAAGTTATAATCTTGTGCCTTAAGTCATTAACTCTAATTAAATAATAGAAGTTATAATCTCTCAATTAACAAAAGGACCATAATTAAAATTAGATCAGAAGCTCTCTATTAAACTATCGGGTCTCACACGAGATCTCTCTCCGTACAAAAGCTTATATGATTAACTACATGGTCTATTGGATCGCCTAACTCTCGATAATCTAATCTAATCATTTTTATCCAGCTCACCCTCTCGGTTTGTTACCGAAATATGAAAAAATTGAAGTTAATCACAATAACTAATCATTAAAACACAAAATTGACTGTATTAACATTAAAGTAAAGTAAAATCCCAAAAGAAGAATTAGAACATCATCAAAAGTCCAAAACCACTCATCATACAATCCATTTCCATCTTATAAATTAAATGAAAAAAAGTAAATAGGAAGGAAATAGAACTTGGATTAAAAAATCCAAGAAGGAAGCAGTGACGAAAGACCACGTAATCTAGGAATTAGCAACGTCGAGACCCGCTTCTTCTTCCTCTTCTTCTTCTCTATCTCTTCTTTTCTCTCTCTCTTGAACTTTCCGAAAGTGGTTGAATGTAGGAGCTCCCTTAGGGTTACATCCTTAAGTCTTATATAGTATTCCAATTAGGGTAACCTTAGGGTCTTTTTCGGGTCCGAAAGGTCCAAAAAACTTTTGAAAACTTAAGCCTGGATTGCAGGGAGTTTTTGTTTTTGTCATGATTGTGACCCATAATGACACGATCGTGGCTCCCTGTACTAGTTTCTATCACAATCTTGGCATATTCCCCACAATCATGGCTCCTTGCTTTTACTCATGGCCCTAGGTTATTTCTCGAGTCTTCTCCGAATCTCCTCCAATTACCTTGAAACACTATCAAACACATCAAGGCACCTCATAAATATAAAATTTAAGCTCAACATCATATTCCAACCCTCAAAACACTTAAAACATAAATATTTACTAACAAATAAACACACACTAAACTACCCACAAAAACATTATACAATCTACACCTATCACATTATAGCGGATGAATCAGTTAAAATTTTCACACGATGTAGAGAAGGAGGCTTCCTCTGATCATACTCCATATCCTACTATTAGTATAGCTGAAAGTGGGGATTTCTCCAGTGAGCAAACCATGAGCACCTCACTACTTCCTCAAAATAGTCCTAAAACACCTAGTCTTTCACTTTACAATTTGTTAACCCAAGAAGTTGGAATAGCCAATGAAGAGTATAATATACAGTTCCAAACATTAAAAGACATAGATCTCAGTGGAGTAAGAACAAGGGCTCTAAAAACAAAACTCTTTAATATGGCAATTATCATCTAGAATGTCCTAGGTTTAAATTGCCCAACAAAGCAAACTTCTTTAAAGGATTTTGTTTAGAGGGAAAGGCCTCTAATTGTAGGATTACTAGAAACCAAAATAAAACTAGATAATGATGGTAAGCTAAATTTGGGTTTTGGTTGGCAGACACTTACAAATCATTCACATCATATTCTTGGTCAAATTATTGTATCTTATAAGGTTAACGAACTTAAAGTTGAGCTTCTCCATTCGTCTAAGTAGATACTGGACCTTAAAATATCTTTTCTATATGACAACTCTGATGTCATCTCTTCCATCACCTATGATAGTAACTTTGGATTCCATCAAGCAATATTATTGTCTAATTTATTAACTCTTAGCATAAACATTTGATAGCTTGGATTTTATGTTGTAACTTTAACTCTATATTGTATATGTCTGAGGTTAATGGTAACTGTAACCTTTGAAATTTTTCTAAAGATTTTAAGACCTATGTAGATCAACTAGATATGATAGATTTGAAGTATGCTGTCCATAAATATATATGGTCCAATAAACAAAGCTCACATTGGTTCATTCAAAAGAAGCTTGATCGTGCCCTGGTCAATGGCAACTAACTATCTCAGTTTGCCAATAGCAGTGCAACATTCCTTGACCCTCTTTTTTCAAATCATACCCCAATCAGTATGGAGCATCTATTTCAATCGGTTGCTAGGAAGTTCCCTTTCAGGTTTAACAATCACTTGGCCAAAGCACCAGAATTTGTCGAAGCTTGTAAGAAAGGATCTTACTACTATTTTTATGGGACCAAATAGTTCATTTATGTCCAAATATCGAAGGAAATCAAGAAAGAACTGAAATCCATGCTTTCCTTTAGAGGCTCCACTGAACAATTTGTTTCTAAAGCCAAGGAAGAGGTCATTAGAATTTAGCGTAGTCTTGCGTTATATGCTTATGCTCCACAGCTACTTGCTAATGAAAAACAAATCCTCTCTCACTATATATTCACAGTTCAAAATCAAAACTCATTCTACTAAAAAAGAGCAAGAATGAATTGACTTAAAGATGGAGACAAATGCACAAAGTTCTTTTTCACCTCGTTTCGAGCTTATAAAAATAAAACAAAATCTATGTCATCTCTACTATTTAGGGAGTTCAGCTTGAAAACCATCTAGAAATTCAAGAAGCGACTATCAAGTATTTCAACAATTTGCTTGGTTTTTCCATTTCTAACACTGTCACCAATGCATATCTCTCGGCTTTTATTTCCAAGAGACAAAACCATGAAGATTTCGAAATGTTGTTTAAAGTTGTTGATGATAGGGAAATTGAGGAAACTCTTACATATTTGAATGGTATGAAAGCTCCATGTTTGGACGAACTCAATGGCTATTTCTACCAAAAATCATGGGAAATTACAAGCCCCTTTGTCAAAAAAACAGTGAAAGAATATTTCTCTAATGAAGTCCTTCTTAAGGACATCAATAAAACATTTCTTTCTTTGATTCCGAAAAGCAAAAATCCCACATCTTTCAATTATTTCAAACCAATCTCTTGTTCAAACTTCCTCTATAAAATTATTTTGAAGATCCTTACAACAAGACTACGGAAAGCACTCATCCCACTCATTAATGAAAATCAAGGAGCTTTCTTTTGTAATAGGCAAATTGGTGATAATATATTGATTGTGCAAAAGCAAGTCCAAGGTTATTCATATGACCGAAGTCAACTCTAAATTGCACCATTAAGATAGATTTTCATAACGCATTTGAAAGTGTTCAATGGAACTATAGTAGATGATGGAGGCATATAGATTCCCAGCGATCATCATTTCAAATGTTCATACTTTCAAATCCCTTTCAATATAAGTACATGCACGTTTATATCTTCTACCCCACTTTAATATCAATTTAAATATTTTCTTAATTTTAATATCTATTCATTAAATATTTTTATTAAAAAATCATATTAAACAGTAAAAATTTGGGGGATATTTTTTTCATGTTTTCGATATTTTAAAATACATACAATTTTCAAAATTTTGAAAATGAAAATTTGTATAATATATGTTAATACGATAAGATGAATAGCGTACAAAAACTTTTATAAATTCATTAAACAAACTATAGTTATTTTGACAAAATTATTAGCATAATTTTGCAAAAATATTTATAAGACTTAAACCTCAATCAAAAAATTGAAAAATAAAATAAAAATATGAATTAATGTGCATTTTATTATAACAAAAATGATAAGATTAAAATTGACGACATTTATGTTTTTGTTTATTTTAATACTAAAAATGAAAGTTCAATCTTGTTTATAATATCATTAGAAATAAAAATCTGTTAAAAATTAGTGGTTTCAAAATAATTAACAAAAAATAATAAATTATCACTTTTTTTACATTTATTTTTGAAATTATTAAAAATATAATATTGAATGGTGCAATAATTCGTTAGTAATGCTGTTGTAAACAAGAAATATAAGAAGTAGATTTCTTGTTTATAACAGCATTAGTAATGAATGTATCACATGTTACTCACGTTGGTTTAGAGCCTTTAGTCTTATCAAGAATCCAAGTATGTATTTTAACATAATTAAGATTAAAATTGTAAGGTTTATACAACTGATCATTATAGAGAATTTTATAGAATTCTCTCATTAAACTACTATCACAACAATAGAATGATCATTATATGGAGATATAATATAAAATACTTAAACATTGGTTTACTGTAAGTTAGAGATTATTGGTTTACACCCTACAACCAATTGGTTCGTCATAGTTTAGTGATAAAATAATTTAAATGCATTCTTTATCTTATACATATTCAAATGTATATTATAAAGTCTATTTAGTAAATACACATTTCTAACAAAATTATAATGAGAACATAATTATTATATTTATGTTGCATTCATGTAGTATCCCTAAATTGTTCATAGTCATTGTTCTGTTGAAACTAGACATTAATAGAGCATAAAAAGACTAGCATACGTTGTGTTTTCCTTATGAAGGAAGTAGCTGATCTCATGGACTAAAGTATAGAGATATTTAAACAAATGTGTGGGTGCTTGTTTCAGAATAAATTTCCTAATCTTGAGCCCATATGAGAAATTCATTTGAGACATTTCTCACATGTCTATAAAAATTCTCAATATGATAATTGTATAAGTGACCCTTCACCTTAAGATCTCCAAAGTTATCTTATATAGGGGTTGCTATGTTTTGATACTTCTTATAACTTATTCTAGTCAAAGATAGCTCAGTTGTTAGTCATTGGATGTAGCATAAACTATATGGAGATACTTGAATGATCAATGTATAATTTATCACCCTAAAGTAATTAGGGAGAGTGTTCTATTGTACTCAATTAGCATTGATTTGAAAAATCATCGGTTAAGGTGGAATGACGCTTTATAAATCGTTTATAAATGTCATTAATTGAGTTAATAGCTAATAATGGAGAACTAACATGATTGGACTCAAAATAGAGCAGACTTTAATTTCATGTTCTATATTTAATTGTAAAATTATATGATGAAAGCTTTGAATTGTATAAAAAATCATGTATGGAAAGGTTAGTTAAAACCATTTCAACATTTATAAATATTTAGGTGATCATGATGTGTTGCTAAATGTTAATCTTAATCTATAGATATAAAATATTTAATTATAGAATTAAAGATAAATTAAAGGAGTTTAGTTTATCTAATCTTAAATATGATTTAAGGTTATAATTTGCCTCTATTGACAATATATTTGAGAACCTAATACGTCATACATAAAGAGCAGGTTGAAAAGAGAAAAAGTGATTTAATCAAGTTGGACTTAATAAAGTTTGAGAAACTTTATGATTAAATATGAGATATTTAATCAACAAAGATCAATATGAGATATTAGATCTTATTAAGGCATAATTGGTATTTAATTATAATTATTCACAATTTTAATTAAAATTCAATTATGGCAATTTAAATTAAATATTAATTGAAAATTACTAAAATTTCTAGAACCTATAATAAATCGGCTTAAGTTCTAAGACAACTAGCACTCTTTACCTAACCCTCTCTATAGTAGTTGTAGAGTTCTTTTAAATTGTTTTGTGTACATGGTTAGCGGCTGAACACTTGCGTGACTATGGTGGTTGTGGATGAGCCAGTTTCGAAAATAGTTCGAGGGATACGATAAGAAATGAACAAAGCTTCAGAAAAAGGTATAAATTATGATTCATGTTTTATTATGATTTTGTATATTAATTATTTTATATAATTTAAGTGATCTTAGCTTTTGAGAAATCACAAAAAGTTTCGTAATTATTCCTCTGCACGGGTGATCATATTCTAGTTTGATTTTGCTACAACATGTTGGATTCTATATAAAGGTACTTTCCTTAAAAAGTAATCTTTTAAGATGTTGCACCATTTCAAAGTAATTGAAACATGTAAAAAATTGAGCACTATCATTAATGGAAAATGTAATGTTGATCACTATTAGTTGAGACTACTTTCTAATAACAATGATAAACAATCACTTATTTATAAGTTAATATCATATAGCCATCTTATGTGTAATTGAGAACTATGGAGATTCAATGCTAGTAGACCAATATTTGTTATTGAAGTAATATTAGACAATGTTAGGTACAAAGCTATTGAAAAAAACTCCATAGTGTTTGTCTTAATATAGGAAACAAGAATGAAATGGTTAATGAAAATTCACATTACACGAATACCTTTCTAATTGATCTTCAAAGTAATTTCTAGAATTGTACTAATTAGGATGTTGTTGATATCCTTTAGGTAGGTGATTTTAAGCTCTCTTAAGCAATTTGGATCTAAAAGGATTCCCAAATCTAGGAATATAGTTGACTTATAGATTGCAACATATCCTATCTCAATAAAGAAAAGGTTCAAGTTGATGAATATAAATGAGACCTTGATAACATGGTTATTAGGTATAAAAGACGTTTAATAGCTTGAAAAAGATGTGAGTTTTATTTTGAAAGATGTCCTCAAAATATTTTTAAAATATAAATTAATATTTAGTTTTCTTCCCAATATATGACTTTTAAGTTAGAATTGACATTTGTGACGTGATAATAGTAGAGTAAAAACTAAGTTAAAATTTTAAAATATTGATTTTGTGAATGTTGCGAATACCATACTGGACTTTGTATTAGATTTAGTTCTAATACAGTATAGGAGTAGTATCCTGTTAATACCAAGTACAATTTTAAATAATTTTTAAAATTATGAAAATAATAAATAATTTTTAAAATATTTCAAAATAGTCCTTTTTATGTAGTCTTGATTATTTCTACAGTCAATATCATTCATACAACTTTATCATTCAAAAAATCATAATAAATAATGTTTTTATTTTTTATATTAAATTATTTTTAGGGTATTTCTCTATCAAAGGTTAACTAATTAAATTTTTTTGAAAAATTTTGATGTATTAAGCACAACTAGTTGTACATATAAAATACAATGCTAAATGTCACAAAGGAATAATGACTATCAATGATTACAAGTGGAGCTTTAAAAGAAGTAGTGAACATAAAGTAGATATTCCAAAAGGAAAGGAGGTATTGCTTGTCCTACAATATATGGTGATAAATGTTGATCTGAAGCCTCATGTGTTGCATAAGTTGGTTGTTGAATTGTTCCTTAGAAAGGCATTTGTCTTGAAATATCCTACAGTTTCTTTCATCCCAAATTGTTGTAACTATTGATGGGAGAGTTAACCAAAAATATTTGTAAATAGTGTTATTGGTGTGTTTGCTCTAATATGCATTTATTACCACTTTGCCACACACTTTTCTTCTTCCTACATTTTGAATTAGGAAGTTAGTTTTGTATTTAATAACTTGAATTCTACATAAATATTTACCAATGTTATATTTTTCAGATTTTTCATACTAATTGAAAGTCGTTCAAGTTTTGCTTATCAAAAGAGTCTACATTCTGTTTAAAACCATTTGATTTTTAAACATGTTCATGATAAAGCAAACACAAGCAAGAGGGGGTGAATTGTGTGTGACATAAATTTTTTTTTGTAAGTTATTATCAATTCGTGTAAACGATAAGAACTTGATAAATTTCAGTAGAAAAGTTTGTAAATAGAAGGAGTTTATTAAAGTTTGAAATGAATGAGCTTGTTAACGTTTAAAAATGAAAGGAGCTTGTTAATGTTAAAGAAGAAAGGAGCCTGTTAACGTTTAAAGTGAAAAGAGCCTGTTAGAAATGAAAGGAGCTTGTTAATGTTTAAAAACAAAAGGAACCAATTAAAAACGAAAGGACCCTATTAATGAAAGAGACCTCTTGCAACATTAAAGTAGAAGGAGCCTATTCAAAAAATGAAGGACCTCTTATAAATTAAACACACACATTTTAATGAAAAAAATTTTAAAGTTAAGAATGAGAGAGAGTGACACGGTTAATTTATATTTGTTCCGCTTATAAGTAAGTCTACGTCTAGTCCCTAAGTATTCAACTTGAGTATTTCACCATAAACCTCCAAGTAGTAAATTTTCACGAGCCTTTCTAAGCTCATAAGTACATATTTTTCAAGGTTCTTTAACGTTCACCCTTGTAGTGTTTAATAAACCACTTAAGCTCTCAAAAAAATGTATAAAGGGTTTAACAGTCTCTCTCAATAAGATATTTTCACTTTCTAAGGCACAAGGAGTTTGATATAGATATAACTTTCAAGAATATTGATTCTATTGAAGTATTTCGTAAATTTGTGTTTTTTTTTTGCAAATACAATGGCTCTTCCTTAAGGAGTCATTTTTTTTAACTTATCGTTGCTTCATTTTAATTCTAAGTTGACCTTGTATCTAACGAATCTTTTATATCATTTCTGCTAGAATCTTCCAATACTTAGGTGTTAAGAGAAAAGTTTTATCAAAATTTTCGGAGCTAATTGTTCAAATTAGTAAGATCCTTTTAGATGTTATGGAATCATTTCTAACAAAGTAAGTTCATTAAAAAGGTTCCTACAAGAAAGAAGGGTTTTTTCCTATGATTTTATTTCCTTTTAAGAATTATTTTGTTACCAATAAAAGGAAATAACTCCGATTTATTATATAGTTATCTTCAAAATCATTAATAACAAACCTTGAGCTAATAATCTCCCCCTTTTTGCCGATGACAAGTAATAATAGATATATTTTCAAAATTCAAATAATGATAAAGGATTTCAAAAGATACCTTTAAACTTTATATGTCCTTACTCATAGTCATGAGTAGAAGGAGCATGTCTTACGACCTTTAAAGAAAGGAGCCTATTATGCATATCACATATTTAAACTTTACAATCTTAGTTCAACAATATTTCGATAGTTAGCAAAAATATATCACAGATATATCATCAAAAGCAAGTATATCATTAACTCTCCCTCTTTTTCATTATCAAAAAATAGAAGGGAAATATCTAAAAATAAAAAATTAGTACAAGTATGTAAAAATAAACCAAGAAAAAAATAACGACAAAATTATTTAGGAGATTCAGAAATTTTTTGAAGAAAACTCTCCGTGTCAAGAATTGGAATTTGTATGTTATCGATCTAGCTACGCGTTTGATCTTGATTGGAAAGAATGTCCTTCAGTTATTAAAGCATCAGATCATTTGTGCTTTAGAGTGCAACAAGGGTTGATTTTTTTGGGGTAGTACCTAAAAGGGTTACTGCTCTTTCAATTTTCTTCTCCACCCACACATTGTCTTTCATCTTATATCCGAATTGGTGGGGAATAGAAGAATTAAACTTTCTAGGTTTATAGCAATCTAGATTGTCAAAAGACACTCCATAATAAACAAAAATCTTAGTTAGAAGCATCCTATACGGCAGACCACTAGTGGTATTCTTATGACTTCCCTTGTCTACCATAAATTTTAGGATCATTGTTAGGAGTTTCTTCTTATTACAATTCAGAATATTGTACACCACATATGTATCCAAGAGACCACTTCTTTCCACTAAACTACTCCTTGGAAAAATTGAAGTAGCAGATATTAATGTAAGGCATCTTGGCAGTAACTCCAAATGTCTACACTATGGTCTCCCTTTATAGGCATTCTCAGTGTGTAAGCAGATAAAGTCCACAACTTCTCCCAGATCAATATCAGTAATGTCCCACTTGTGATAGGGAAGGTCAGTTCTTCCTATAGGAATTATATTCAGAATGTTTCCCAAGATTTAATCAAAATCTCACACTCACGTACCTAAGAGATTTGCAAGCTTCCCATTGATTTCTTCTTTTCTCATGTGTGTGTAAAAACATCACACAGTGTTTCATCCAAATTCAAAAAAGTCTCCCAACCAATATCAAGAAAATAGGTAGAGATTGGAATACTAATGTCATCGAACAGGAGAGGAGGAAAAATGAGTCTAGCAACCACCTTTTACTACTTGTAGCGCATTTTGTATTATGCTTCAACTCCCATTGATTGAAATAGCTTGACCTGTATTGAAGACTCTCCTTTCTTTTGTTTCTCCCATTTTGACCTTTTTTCCTCTGAGATTTCTTTAAACAGGGCTTCTTTATAAAATGGCTCATCCTTGACCATGAGGTCCTCAATCTTCTCTTCAACCATAGATGCTTTGCCTTTTCTTATTTCTTCTCTTTTTCTCTTTAGAGATTCCTCTTCTTCTTTCTTTTCAACGTTAGGGGTTTCTTCTTGTTTGACAATTTTCTTAGCTTATTTTGCAACACTTCCTCTAGTTCATGGTCGTCTTATTAACTGAGCCAGTTATTCATCTTAACCATCATCATTAACAATCTAGTGCAATTCATGTACTTTCTTATCCTTAAAACTAGGTTGAGGAGTAGTGGAAGGTGGTGCGAAACTTTTGGAACAGAAGGTAGATGGAGTAGGAGTAGGTGGAGTAAGAATGGGTAGTGTGAATGAAGGAGAGTAGAACCTTACTTTTCTCACTAGCTCCCCCTCACTAGAAGATTCTTCTTCTTCTTCTTTTTCTTCTTCCTCTTCTTTTTTTCCTTCTTTGTCCTTTTCTTCTTCTTTTTCTTCTTCCTTTCTTCTTCTTTTTGTTGTGTTTAATTATATTTGATTTTGCTTGCTTTCATATATTGAAATTGGTTGCGATTTAATTCAAATTTGAAATGAATTGACTGAAATTGATGTGGACGTTGCTTGAATCTTAATTGAATTATTTTGTAAATGTGTCATGACCTTACCAAGAAGAATCGTTCATGAAAATGGCATCATGGCAAGTCACAGCCACAGTTGTAGCTTAACAAGTCATAGCTCACAACCGTGACTTAACTTGCATGGCTGTGACTCAACATATAGAGCGGGTAACATGGTAGCTGTAGGTTGAAGGGGCATGAAAACTTAAACTTAACGTGACACTATAAATAGAAAAAATGACGCCTACACGTAGATAATTTCTAGATACTATTCTTCATCATTCATACACATTTGGTTGGAACAAGAAGGAAAAACAAACAAATACAAAGGGAGGGGGAGAGCAGAGCTTCGACTGAGAGCAGAAAGAAGATAAATAGAGGAGGAAGAGAGAAAAGTAATAGAGAGAGTGAGCTTGGACAAAAGGCAGAAGGCGAGAGCCAATGCTAGACAGGTGGAGTTTGACTGGAGATCCACCGCCAGCTTCATCATCTAAGAGGCCATTCGATTGGTCATTCCTTTTCATTTCTACTACTGTGTTGTGAAACATTTCTATTGAACTCCTCTATATTTTATCTGCTAAACCTATTTTCTGTATTATAAGTCATAACAATAGTGACTTAACTTACATGGTTGTGACTTGTTAAGTCACAACTGTGACTCAACATATAGAGCGGGTAACATTATTTTAATCAATAATTTTATTACACGGTAGTTGTAAGTTGAAGGGGCACGAAAACCTAAACCTAAAGGCAAACAATTTCTAGATACTATTCTTCATTATTCACACACATTTGGTTGGAATAAGAAGCAAAAATAGAGAGATACAGAGGGAGGGGGAGAATAGAGCTTTGACTGAGAGAAGAAAGAAGAGAAATAGAGGAGGAAGAGAGAAAAGTAACAGAGAGAGTGAGCTCGGACTAGAGGCAGAAGGTGAGAGTCAATGCTAGAGAGTTGGAGTTTGACTGGAGATCCACTACCAGCTTCATCATCCAAGAGGCCATTTGGTTGTTCATTCCTTTCCATCTTTGCTGCTGTGTTGTGAAACATTTCTATTGAACTCATCTGTTGAACTCCTTTATATTTTATCTGTTGAACCAATTTTCTTTATTAAAGATTGATAGTCTATTCGATATTCACTGTTTTATTACTTTAATACTTTTTTCATTGTTCAATATGGGATTGAAGTATTTGAGAATGATGAATCGTTGTTTATTCTATAATGGGTTGATCTCTTTTTCTTTAGGATTAATGTAGCTGTTTTAATCAACTATGCATAAATGAGTTACGTTTTTGTTATCTTATTAATTATTATGATTTTGAGGCTGAATGGGTGTAATAACATGACCAAACTTTGCATCAGTTTAGTGTTAAACGAAGGATCGAGAGAAGAAGTTTAATATAAAACGAGAAACAGTAGATGCCTAGGTTAAGAACTAGAAATATATTAACTTAAGTGGTAATTTATAGTTCGGTTTCCATAATTAATTCGGATGATAACTTGTTGAATACGAAAGTTAGATTAGTTCATTATTCTAGTTGATTTAGAACCTAACTATTAATTTTAGTAAGAAAACTACTTAATCATTTTCCTTTAGTCATGCATAGGAGATTAAATTAGTGAAATTAATTTTGAAGAGTTTCCCACTTCAATTAATCTGTTCGTTTTTGCTCCTAATTAAATTTGTTTACTTTTTGGTTTAATCTTGTCATTTCCTTTAAAGCCTTTACTTAACAAATCGGGATAGAGAGTTTAGGATTGCATCTGTTAAAGCCTTTACTTATACTTACAAGTAGGGTAGCTTAGGTTTTTTTAGAACTTATTTTGGGCACAATACTTTTTCTTCTTTTTCTTTATTAGATTCAGAGACATTGCTGTTTGGCTATTGGTTTATTGCGTTCAGAAGATGAATCAAATTCTGATTCTAGGGACAATATAGCTAAACTCTTTCTTTTGCTCTCCTCTAAAGTCTCTTGAATGAGTGTTTCTGAAACTTAGAGCTTAGAGGTAATAGAACTAGTTCAATAGGAGGGTTTAAAGATCCTATTATTGGGGACAGAGAAGAAGATATAGAAATAAGAGTTTATTCATGGCGAATAGTTTAGCTATGGTTAGAAGTGGAGCCTATGAAAGGATCAGATTAGAAGGAGCCTACTATTATCTGTAAAGAGAAGTAGCATAGATTCTTCATATAAAATTAATATCAGATAGTCTGCATATACCAAGCTCTTTTCTTAATACACAAAACCTATCTTTAAATAGTAGCTTAATAAAGATATCAACTACTTGATTTTCAATTTTAACATGGAAAAGATCAATGGTTCCTTCTAAAACATGATCTCTAAGGAAATAATGTTTGGTTTCTATATGCTTAGTCCTAGAATGATGCGTTGGATTTTTAAAGAGATTTATTACACTTGTATAGTCACATAATATAGGAATATGATCAAAGTTCAGATAAAAATTTTAGAGTTAATCTTTCATCCATAAGATTTGAGAGTAGCAGTTAGCAGCTTTTATATTAGTTGTCAAAAGTGCTATGCAATTTAGTTTGTTGCCAGACCAAGAAATTAGACATCCTCCAAAAACTTGATAGTAACCACTTATGCTTTTCCTATCAACTTTATCACTTACATAATCTGCATCACAATAGCTAACTATGTCAAAAGAATCAGCTTTTAGATACCATAATCCAAAGTCTAAAATTTCATGAAGATAGCGAAAGATCCTCATGACTACTTAAAGGTGGCTCTTTTTTGGATTTGATTGTAAGCATGCGCAAAGACACACACTAAGCATGATATCTGGTCTTAAGCTTGTGAGATATAATAGTGATCCAATCATTTCCCTAAACTTTTTCTCATTCGTAGCCTTACCTTCTTCAACCTTATCAAGTTTAGTTCCAGAATACATAGGAGAACCCATCAGTTTGGCATTCCTAAAATGATATTTCTTGATGAGTTCCTTTGGGTATGTGTCTTAACTAATGATGATTCCTTTTTCTGCTTGCCTAATTTGAAACCTAAGAAAAAATGATAGTTTTCCTATCATACTCATTTCAAACTCCCCCTGCATTAATGCTAAGAATTTTTCACAGAAAGATTGATTAATAACACCAAATATTATATCATCAACATATACTTTCACTATAAGTAAATTGTCTTTTTATTAATAAATAAGTTTTATCTACCTTTCTCCTTTCGAAGTTATTCTCAAGAAGAAAATTACTTAACCTCTCATACTATACTCAGGGAGCCTACTTTAGACCATGCAGAACTTTAGTCAACTTCATAACGTAATTACGATGGTTTTCATCTTCAAAACGTAGAGGTTACTTAAAAAAAACTTATTTGTTAATATATCTATTTAAGAAGGCACTTTTAACATCCATTTAGAATAATTTAAATTTTCTAAAGCTTGCAAAGGCAAGTAAAATTCTAATCGATTCTAATCTATCAAAAAGTTAATAAGTGTCATCAAAATCAATACTTGCCTATTAATTATAACCTTGAGCTACAAGTCTAGCTTTGTTTCCTACCACCTTACCATTTTTGTCAAGTTTTTGTTCACCCATTGTGTTCCAATGATTGACTTGTTTTGTGGAAAAGGTACTATATTCCAAAGTTTATTTTTATCAAACTAATTTAGTTCATCTTTCATAGCTGAAACCCAACTTTTATCAAGAAGAGCCTATTCGACTGTCTTTGGTTCTAATTTTGAAATGAAGGCAACATAATTGTTTTTGAAGGATGATCTGGTTTTTAGACTTTTAAAAGGGTCTCCCAGAATGTACTAATATGTATCTTGACCTCTTTATTCTCTTCATGTTCTTCGTTGCACAAGCTCTACTGAGATGAAAAAGCCTGCTCCATCTTGGCTTCAGAAAGACCTTCTTGATCTTGTAATTCTGAAGATACCATAGGTGTAGTTTGAGTCTGCAATGTATTTTTAGGAATCAAAGGATGCTCTTCATCATCTGAATCAGTTGTTGTTGTAGAGGGTAGTGTTTCGTCAAATACCACATTTATTGATTCTTCTATCCTCTTTGTTCTTTTATTATAAACTCTGAATCCTTTGTTGACAGTACTATAACCCAAAAAAATAGCATCATTTGATCTCACATCAAATTTTCCAAGGTTGTCCTTTCCATTATTTAATATGAAACACTTGTAGCCAAACGCTTGAAAGTAAGCAACATTCAGTTTTCTTCTTTTCCATAACTCATAGGAGGTCTTTTTGAGAATAGGTCTTATAAGGTACCTGTTAAATATATAACAAGTAGTAAATATGGATTATATCCAGTAACTATGAGGTAGACCACTTTCACATAACATTATCCTGGCCATATCAACAAGAGTCTTGTTCTTTCTCTCAATAACTCCATTTTACTAAAGAGTCCTTGGGAATGAAAAATTATAAGTTATGCCATTTTCATTACAAAAATTTCCTAATTTTCTGTTATCGAATTCTCGCCCATGATCATTACGAATAGAATGCAGTACCTTTTTTCAATTTGATTTTTTTTTTGTAAAACTTCTCAAAAACTTCAAAAATATCATCCTTATTTGATAGAAAATAAACCTATGTAAATATAGAATAATCATCTATTATAACAAAACCATAGGGTTTACCACCAAAGCTTTAAGTCCTAGTAAGACCAAATAAATCCATATGTACAAGTTTAAGCGGTTGGTTAGTAACAATAATATGTCTAGGAGGAAAGCTACTTCTGATTTGTTTTCATTTTAAATAAGTTTCGCAAACCTGATTACCCTCAAACTTCAATCTTGGTAATCCTCTTACTAATTCATTTTTGGATAATTATGATAGAATGCTCATGCTAGCATGTACAAATCTTCTATACAAGATCAATCAATCCTTTTCTAGTGAAACAAAACACTTAACATTTTGTGAAGAAATGTCTTCCAATTGAGCACAATATATATACTGATTTCTATGACCAACAAATACAATGTTGTCATTAAGATTATCAATAATTTCACAATGGGACGCATAGAAAGTACTATGTAACCCTTATCATATAATTGACTTACACTTAACAAGTCATGTTTCAATCCATCAACATAAAGAACATTATCAATAGAAGTAAAATTAGGGTCACTAATTTTACCAATTCTAGTGAATTTTGCCTTATTTTGGTCAAAAAAAAAAACAACGTTACCTCCATCTTTCCTTTTAATATAGTTGAAATGTGA
>JANSVA010000007.1:13917630-13928199 GCA_025504915.1 Erythroxylum reticulatum | reverse complement strand
TATGAAACTCATCATTCCCTTGAAGTAAACTCCTTTACTTACATGGAGATAAATCGCAACACTACAGTCTAAACCATTATCAAGTGACTAACTTGATTATTCAACTATGAATCAATTAATTTAGATTCTAATAATATACATGTTTCTCATACATCTCTATGTGTATGTCTATTACTTGCAAAAGAATCTTGGTACCTTTTGACTAGACATATAATGCTGATACATATAAAACCAAACTCTTTGGTTTCATTAATAATAAATATTTTCATTACAAAACTATAACTGGAAGAAAATTAAGTTACATGTAAATACCCTTACTTTCCAAGGCACTATATTTACATAACTCCAACATTTATTGGCCTCAACTTGAGGTCTCCTGATGCTTGAGCTTAAATCATCTAAGGCTGGCATCGTGTAGTCTTGAATTTCCCTATATTCAGAAACTACTTAGAGTGTTAATTCTTGGTCCTCTACCATTGGTTCAGTGCTTGTGTTCGTTTTTGTGTTCTCCCGATGTAGACAACAACAGGTTTGCTCGATTTATGGGTCTAATGGCACTAATTCGATTCCATGTCCTTGTGGCATATGCCAATAAAATCTGAAATCTACAAAACAAAGAAAAAGACATGTTATGCCTAAGATTAGTGTTTGGTATCAATATTAGTAATGCAATAATTTAAACTAGTCCCTAGCAACGGCACCAAAAATTTGTTTGCTGAAAATCAAACCACGCAAGTGCATGTGTGTCACGAAATAGATAGTGATGAGAACAAGTGTTGTATCCATAAGTACTAGCTAATTACCAACTACTACGCACTGAAATTGACTTCCTAATCTTATCTTGGATGTTAATTAAATGAATTGAGTTGTAACTACTATAAAAGAGAGTTAGAAAATTTATAAAGAAACTGATAAAGGAGTTAAATAATTGATGGAAAGACTAGGATTACAATTTCCCTTAATATGATCCTTTCCTCTTGTTTATCCCAATTTAGTTAAATTATGAACTGTTTTGATAGTCTAGAGAACTTAATTAATTATGCACTTCTGTCAAAGTCACACAAACCTACTATCAATTACCACTACCCTATGTGTCTATGGCTAGTAAATAATTAATAAGGCATTAGGATCCGCTCGTCTAACTATACATGGCCTATAAGTATACGTCTATCTCACAGACTAATCAATCATATGTAAGAACATCATAATTGAACATGCTTCATTCAAATTCGACCCAGGCCTAATTTTCCTTCGTCAACGCGTAACTAGGATTCCTATGATGTAATTGATTGCTAGTCAATTTAGATTCACAAACTAATTTAAATGATCAAAAGAAACTCATATTCCAAAATAAACAAGATAAACGTGATTAGATTCACATAATAGGTTCCATTGTAATCCTAACACAGGTTTTAGCTAGACATATTAATGAAATAAAAACACAATAAAAAATGAGAATTCATCTAGGCAAATGTCTAGAGAAGAGAAAGAAAAACTCTTATGTTGAATCTTGCTTCTGCTTCTCCCAAATCCTCACTTGAGTCATTCTTAAAAGAAAAAACTAGATCTAAAAAGCTATTGCCGTGAAAATCTAGATAGAAACCTATTGAAGACTTTAAAGCACTCCTCTGTCTTCGATGTTATATATGATATTTATTGGACTTAGGAGACTTTGTCTCTAAGTAAACCTCTTCCACGAGATCTCCAAAATCTACCAAAAATAGACTCCCACGCCAATAAGGAAACTGTCTGATTCATTCCCATGAAGTTGAATAGGTGTCCCCGAAATTTCACACAGATACTCAAAATTCCAGTAGCTTACCTTCACAATCCCGATTTTGTGCAAGTACGAAGGAAATTTTATGCATGAACTAAAATTTCCAGATATCCAACTTTGGTGTTTTTGCATTTTTTTTGCCGCTTTTAGATATTTTACCATTTTTCCTACACTTTAAAAGAATATGATCAATTAGCCCACAATTAAGCTCTAAACAGGTAAAATGCAAGATAAGTTCAAACGAAATAATATGAAAATATAGCATTTTAATGAACTTATCACCCACGTACAACATCGTGGAGGTTGGGAGGTTTAGGTCTTCTTGTGGCAATGAAGAAGACAACAAGGTGAGAGTACCAAGTGAAAGATGAGAGAGCTAGGTTCAACGTTGGTGTAGGTTGGTAACAAAATTCATGAAAAAGGTGAAGATAGTCACAAAGAAGAAGAAGAAGAAGGTAAGAACAAAACAAAAACTAGGTTCTCTTATTTAACTAGTCCAATCAATTCCAGTTCCTACTCTAATTGTCTCCTAATTTTTAATGACACTTGTTAGTAATTCCCAAAGTCATTTATCAAAATTTCCACTGTCATTTGACAGTTAATTCTACTACTATTTATCAATTGTCTTGTCACTTGGCATTTTACCTAGTCCAAAATACCCAAAGTTTCAGAAATTTCCCAAATTGTACAAAAACTTCTAAATTAATACTTATACTCTCCTAATTAATTTTCAATGCATCGAAACCACAATTTTCAATATAATCATATAAATCAATTATACCCGAAAAATGTCAATGAATGCACGTATAATCATTTTAATGTGTAAAAATCGATATTCATGTGTATGTGTATGCTATATTATGCATGAGCATGAAATGCACTTTCTAACTTCACAATAGACTCCATATACACTATTCTAAGGTTCTAACCCTTAACATGGGATAATGAGATGTTACATGGTAAGCTTGATATCTACCTAGAAATTGGTATATTGGAAGAGGGAGATCCCAAATGGGAAGCCACCCTTTAGGTTTCTTTTTTAACCAATACCCTAGTTTTCCTATCATTCAAAGATGGGCACAAAAACTATAAAAAAGCTGAGGATTGGTGGATGTCCTATTGAATCAAGAAACCCTCATCTTGTTCACATTTAATTCTACTTCACTAGCTAAAATGATCTTAGAGGAAGGTCCCCAACATATTGGTAATCGACCAATATTTCTCTATATGTGGCAGCCTTGCTTACAGTTGGATTCCATCAAACTTCAACATCTTCCATTGTGGATTAACTTTCATAATATACCTTTAGAATACTGGACTACTTAAGGATTGAGTGGTTTAGCAAGTTCCATAAGGAAACCCTTTTGTATGGATGAAAATATGACATTGAAAAAGAGGTTTGGATATTCCCTAATTTATGTTAGTGTGGACTTATCCCCCAATTAAGATTGTAATCATAAGACTAGGTGAGGGGAATGCATTTCAAGAGGAAAGCATAGCAATATCCTATTAATTGAAACCTCACCCTAAAATACAAGGGAAAGTGTGGAAGGCCGTGGGAAAAACATTCTAGACAAGGAATTATCAAGAACTTATAGGGATGGATACAAATCGTGATATAAATAAACCTTTGGAAATGTCTCCACTAAAAATGCATAACAACATAACTTTCTAAATAGTCAGAATCATCATCCCATTATAAACATCGATGCTCTTTTTTTTAATAGTATGGACAATCCTAATCTCTCTGACATTGTAGTGAATGAATCTATTAAAATTTCTCATGATGTAGAGAAGGAGGCTTCTTCTGAACATACTCCAAACCCTATTATTAGTCCAACTGATATTGGGGATTTCTCTAGTGAACCAACCATGAACACCTCACTACTTCCTCAAAATATTCCTAAAATAGTTGATCATTCATCTTGCAACCTATCAACCTCAGAGATTGGAATAGCCAATGAAGAGTAGAATATGTAGCTCCAAACAATTGAAAGATGGAGATCTTAAAGGAGTAAGAACAAGATCTCCAAAAACAAAAATTTTTATTATGTTAATTATCATTTAGAATGTCCAAGGTTTAAATTGCCCTATAAAGCAAGTTGCTTTAAAGATTTTGTTTGGAGGGAAAGGCCTCTAATTGTAGGATTAATAGAAACAAAAATAAAACTAGAGAATATTGGTAAGTTAAATTTGGGTTTAAGTTAGTAGATGCTTACAAACCATTATCATCATATTCTTAGTAGAATTATTGTATGATATAAGGCTGACAAAGTCAAAGTTAAGTTCCTCTACTCCTCTGAAAAAATGTTTCACCTTAAATATCTTTTTTGAATGAAAATGCTAGTATAATCTCATCCATAATCTATGCTAGTGATTTTAGATTCCAACGAGCAGTACTATGGTATGATTTATTAACTCTTAGTAAAAATATCTGACAGCCATGAATTTTATGTGGCGACTTCAACTCTATATTGTATAGGTCTGAGGCTAATGGTAAATGTAAACTTTAAAATTATTCTGAATATTTGAAGACTTGTTTAGATCAGCTGGTTGTGATAGATTTGACATAAATTGGCCATAAATATACATGGTCCAATAAACAAAGCTCACACTTCAAAAAAGCCTTGATTGTGCCCTAGTCAATGGAAATTGGCTAGCTCAGTTCCCCAAAAGTAATGCCACATTCCTTAAGCCTCTTTTCTCATATCATACCCTAGTCAGGTTGGAGCGTCTATTTTAATCAGTTGCTAGTAAGTTCCATTTTAGGTTTAACAATCACTTGGCCAAACCACCAGGATTTCTCGAAGCTTATTAAAAAGGATCTGACTGCTATTTTCAGGGGACCAAATAGTACATTTGTGTCTAAAAATTGAAGGAAATTAAGAAAGAATCGAAATCCCTGCATTCTTTGACAGGCTCCACTAAACAATCTCTTTCCACTAAACAATCACTGGAATTCAACATAGTCTTGCATTATACCCTCATGATCCACATCTACTTGTTAATGAAAAACAATCCCTCTCTTACTACATGTTCATAGTTCAAAATCACAACTCATTCTTCTAACCATAAGCAATAGCGAATTAGCTTAAAGACAGAGACAAACTGTAACATCTCGTTACCCATGTTAACGCCTGAATAGTGTATATATGAGTTCAGTGAGAAGTTAGAAAGTGCATTTCATGTTCATGAAAAATATAGTATACATATACACATGAATATTGATTTTTGCACATTAAAATGATTGTACATGCATCCATTGACATTTTTCGGGCATAATTGATTTATATATGTGATTACGTTGAGAATTGTGGTTTTTATGTGTTGAAAACTGATTTGGAGAGTATAAATTATTGAATTGCAATTGTAATGAAACTTAGGAAACTTCCAAAATTTTAAGTATTTATAGACTAAGAAAAATGTCAAGTGGCAAGACAATTGATGAATGGTCGTAGAATTTTCTATCAAATGGAAAAGGAAATTTTGATAAATGACTTTGTGATTTATTGACAAATGATACTAAAAATTTAGAGACAATTAGAGTAAAATTTAGAGATGATTGGACTAGTTAAATAAGAGAACCCAATTTAAACTTATAGGAATAATACAAGTGACAAGTGACACTTGCCAAGCCTAATATTGATTTCTACGAATTCACGAGAAAGACTAAAGTAATTGTTTGATCTTGTTATCATCTTCTTCGTGACTTTCTTCATCCTCTATAAACTTCATTACTTCAAAAATTTCTCACCCTCGCAACGCCAGCTTTGCTCTCACTTTTCATTTGCTATCTCTTTTTGTTAACTTCCTCACTATCACTAAAATACCTAACCCTACAACTCTTGACTATAGATGATCGTATGTTATTTGAAAGTTAGGGTCCATATGATTCAGAAGAGTTGGGGGTTTTAAACAAGAAAGTACCGTATGGTTTTCATATTATATAAGAATGAAACATGCATCATATTGTTGACAATTTAGTGTTTATAAAACAAGGCTGTATTTATATACTGATACATGTGTTGTTTTTGTATATTTGATGATCAATATGTTATAAGATGGTGTTGAAAGGATATTTGAGTTTAAAAAATCATTGAAAGTGCGTATAAAAAGATTGCAGAAATTTATGAAAGTTGATACACACAGATACTAAGTTTTCATTGTTGATATACGTGAATTTCTTTGGGTGTTTTAGAGATAAATGAAAATGAGTTTAGATTTTAAAAAATTTGTAAGGTGATACCGCAATATGGGGAAAGAATGAAAATTATAAGTTTAAGGTGAAGTGAAGGTGAAGAACAAATTGAAAAGAAATACAATAGATGAAGAGAATGTACGAAAACAAAAAAGTGAAAAATCTAGGATGAAAATACAGACATAAATATTCTATTTTTTGGTGTTGTGATAGATTTTGATTTGTTTATGAGTGATTTGAGCTGAAATGGAAGAGGAAATAAGTTAGAAATGTTAGATTAAGAAAAAAGAGAGGAAGAAGAGAAGAAAAATTGTTATAGTGCGTGATTCTGGAAAAGAAACGAGGTAGTGCACGATCGTGCACAAGCACGATCATGACTTTGGTGCTGCACCTCGCAAAGCACAATCGTGACACTGCACTCCTGACTGGGATTGGACGATCATGCTTATGCATGATCATGACAATGAAGGCTTACTGAAAAGATGATAGTTTCGAACATCCTTCATTCTTTTTGCTATAACTTCTTCGCTCGACCTCCAAATGACTTGAAACTTTAACCAACAAACTCCTCACACATTGTTCCTTCCCTATATCAAAACTTATGGCCATCTGAATTCATTTGAAAAAGATTGATTGATGTATTTAGGATTAAAATGATGAAGTGTGCTGGAATATGATAAATGGATTGTTTTCACTAAAAATGCTTCGATATTTTGGCCATATTTTGATTTGTAGATATCCAAATTAGGCTAATTTTGATTTATATGAAACTAGAGACATATGAATACATTTTTTAGAAGATATTGAATTTGAATGATGTCCTTAATGGTCTTGAAATTTAGCTTGAAGTTCAGTTTTGGCTTAGGCTGCTGTACTACCCATGACAAAAATCATATCCTGTTGTTATCAAATAAATGGTATTGATGTAGGCCAAATCATACAAGTTGTCTTCACAAAAGTTGTAGATTATTCTAGCATCTTGCAATTGGTATAAAGTTTGTAATTTTTGGATATTGAAATTGAGAGATATGAGTTGTACAACTTTGAGTGCATGATCATGCATTAGTCAAAATTTCAAACATACTTACTTCGAAATATTTTGAGTTTAAACTTCGAAATATTGAGCAATTGTCTAGAAGAAAGTTTTACCTAATTGCTCTATTTTCCTTATCAAAATGATCATGCAAAGTGGACCCAAAAGTATGTTGTTAGAAAAATCTGGAATAATCAAACAAGTTATAAAATTAGATTCAAATTATTTTATAGAGGTGTAAACCCTAAGTAAAAATTATACTTATATGAGTGTTCATATATGAATGATTATCTGATGAGAATAATGGAAAGATACCCGGGATTATCATTGAATATGCATTCTACATAATCCATATGTGCATAAATGATTATGTGTATAATTATGCAAAATTGTGATACGTGTAAATGTATATTGCATGATATAGAGGAGCATTGGGATCGTCAACATTGAGACATTGCTGGGACTTTAAGGCAATAGCTTTCTCCAATAACTTGTGAGTAACCTATACAGTCTCACTTAATTATTTGTTTGTTTATAAATTATGTTCTGAGTTATCTTTGAATGTGAACTTGATTATGTGGATTTCGAACTTTGAAAGTCTGAGGTGTTAGATGTATGAACTACCTATATTAGAATTGCTTCTTTTTTATGAATCTGACTGAATAAATGTACTTAACAATTTTATTGAATGTCAAACCAAGGTCTGATAATAAATGTGATACAAGAAGCCATGGCAATGGAGATCAACATGCCAAGATAAGCTTACTTTGCCAAGTGGACCTATTATAAGGCAACGTGCAGCAAAGCTTAAACAAGCACTTCAAGGGTTTGTTCAAAGTCACATTACATCTCACCTTGATGACAAGACCGAACCATCTATGGAAAATTCAAGTGGGGTAGTCAAGCTTGTGATTCTTCTAGAGAGGGCATGTAGAGGGGCTAATACTTAGCCAAATTTCCAGACAAGTTAAATTATTCTAATGGACTTATTTTAATACATTGGGCTTGTTATTTATCCTTTGTTTATTATGCCCAAAGAGACTTGTTATAGGCTGGGTATTTATTAGTAAGCATAAGCAGAGAGGAGGAAGAGACTGAAAGGGTAGATAGAAACATTGGCAGCATCAAAATGAAGATGCCACCATTCTATGGAAGGAATGATGCAGATGCCTACTTGGAGTGGGAAAGAAAAGTAGAGATGATATTTTCCTACCACAATTATTCTAAGGAGAACAAGGTGAAGCTGGCAGCAGTTGAGTTCTCTGATTATGTTGCTATTTGGTGGGATCAATTAATGGTTAGTAGAAGACGAAGTGAAGAAAGGCCGGTTAAAACCTGGGATGAGATGAAATGCATTATGAAAAAGAGATTCATGCCAAGTTACCACTATAAAGAGTTGCATAAAAAACTCCAAACATTGAGGCAAGGCATGAAGAGCATGGAAGATTACCACAAGGAGATGGAGATAGCTATGATAAGAGCTAACATAGAGGAGGATAAAGAGGCTACAATGGCTTGGTTCCTTGTTGGTCTAAATAAAGAGATAGCCAACGTGTTAGAGCTTCATCAATACTTAGAGTTGGAGGACATGGTCAACATGGCTATAAAGATTGAGAAGCAATTGAAGGAAAAAAGATTCAACAAGGGCAATACCTCAGGATCTTCAAATTCTTAGGGTCCTAAATGGAAAAATAATGAGGAAAAGAGCAAGGATAAGTCCTATAGCAATAAGGACAATTCTAAGGAAAAGTGGACAGCCTCTAAAGGTGCGCCTACATCTAATGATCAAAATCCTAACACTGAGCAAAGAGACATCAAATGCTTTAAGTGTTTAGGTTTAAGTCATAAAGCAAACCAATGTCCCAATAGGAAGATCATGTATTTGCGAGATGGGGTAATTGAATCAAAAGATAGTGATAGAAGTGATATGCCTGAGTTGGAGGATTGCACTGATGAAGAAGTTGAGCAACCAATCCAGGTCAAAGCACTAGTAGGGAGGTGAGCTCTCAATGTACAAAAAAGATAGAGCTTGACGAACAAAGGGAGAATATATTCCACACCAGATTTTTAATTAAGGGTAAGATGTGCAGTTTAATAATTAATGGAGCTAGTTGCACCAATGTTGCAAGCACAGTTTTAGTTGAGAAATTGGGACTGCCTCTCATTAAACACTCTAGTCCTTATAAGTTGCAATGGCCTAATGAGTGTGGAGAGGTTAGGGTGAACAAGCAAGTGATAGTGGCATTCTCAATTGGGAGATGTTCTAATGAAATGTTCTATGATGCAGTTCCTATGCATATTGGTCATTTACTATTAGGGAGACCATGGCAATATGATAGGCATGTGGTGCATGATGGATTCAAAAATAGGTATTCATTGAAGATGGGGGAGAAAGACTTCACTTTGGCACCCCTTTCACTAAGAGAAGTTCATGAGGATCAGTTGAGACTTGCAAAAGCCATGGAAGAACAGAAACTTAGAGAGGCCGAGAGTTTAAAAAGAAAAAAAGAAAAAGAGGTCATTCAAAAAATAAGAACAAAGGCCCAAATGAGAGTAATCGCACTAGTGAGAAAAAGAAAGAGAGTGGTGAAATTGAAAAAGGAGAGAAAAGTGAAAAGAAGAGTAGAACAAAAAAAAGTACTTTCTTTGCAAAAGAAAAAGAGTTGAGGAAGGTCATGTACATGCGAAAACCATTGGTTTTGCTTACGTATAAGGAGTTGTTTTATAATGAGACTGACGTTGACCCTTCTTTGCCTAGTGTTGTGAAACTTGTTTTATAGGAATACTCTGATGTCTATCCAGATGAGTTGCCTAAGGGATTACCACCATTGAGGGGGAAAAAAGGTAGATTTAGTGCACAACATTTATGAGAAGGCGAGACAGCACATAGAGAAGCGAAATGAAGCATATGCACAAAGACCCAATTAAGGGCAAAAGTTGATGCAATTTGAGCCTAGTGATTGGGCTTGGTTGCATTTCAGGAAAGAGAGGTTTCCTAAGCAAAGGAAATCCAAGTTAAATCCTAGAGGTGATGGGCCTTTTCAAGTCCTTGAAAAGATTAAAGATAATGCCTACATGATTGATTTGCCAAGTGAGTGTCAAGTATCTACTACATTTAATTTTGTTGATCTCTCTCCATTTGATAATGCAGGGGCTATTTTGAGGAGGGAGGGAATGATACAAGAATCCATGGCAATGGAGATCAAGGTGCACCATGCCAAAATAAGCTTACTTTGCCAAGTGAACCTATTATAAGGCAACCTGCAGCAAGGCTTAAACAAGCACTTCAAGGGTTTGTTCAAATTCACATTACATCTCACCTTGATGACAAGACCGAACCATCCATAGATAATTTAAGTGGAGTAGTCAAGCTTGTGATTCTTCTAGAGAGGGCATGTAAAGGGGCTAATACTTAGCCAAATTTCAAGACAAGTTCAATTATTCTTATGGACTTATTTTAATACATTGGGCTTGTTATTTATCCTTTGTTTATTAGGCTTAAAGAGACATTTTATAGGCTAGGTATTTATTAGTAAGCATGCACTCACTTGCCTTAGTTTA
>JANSVA010000007.1:13839460-13859323 GCA_025504915.1 Erythroxylum reticulatum | reverse complement strand
TGCATGAATATATCAGGAACACTTCTAAACATAGCAATTTATCAGTATACCCTTCCTATTGGTGAGGGATGTTACACACACATTTGTGATACGTGTTGATCCGATTACTCAAGTACATCACATTCTTAACTAGCTACTAGCTTTATTCATTAACCTTAATTAAATTACAGAAGTTGTAATCTCTTAATTAAAAAAATATCTATAATTAAAATTAGATCAAAATCTCTCTACTACACTACTGAGTCTCACACGAGATCTCTCTCCACATAAAAACCTACATTATTAACTATATAGTCTATTGGATTGCCTAACTCTCGTTAATCCAATCCAATTGAATCATTTTCTCTCTCTTTTGAACTTTCCAAAAATGGAAAAATATAAAAGCTCCCTTAGGGTTACATCCTTAAGTCTTATATAATATTTCCAATTAGGGCAACACTAGGGTCTTTTCCAAGTCTGAAAGGTCTAAAAATCCTTTGAAAACTCATGTCGGGATTACTATCAGTGTATATGTTATGTAGGCCACGATCGTGTCTAGGAATTTTTGCTTCTATCATGATTATGGCCCATAATGATATGATAGTGACTACCTGCACCAGTTTCTATCACGGTCGCTCATTACTCTTGCTCGTGGCCTTGGGTCATTTTCCGAGTCTTCTTTGAATCTCCTCTAATTTTCTTAAAACACTAACAAACACATCAAGGCACCTTATAAACACAAAATTGAAGCTCAACATCATGCTCTAACCTATAAAACACTTAAAACACAAATATTTAGTAACTAACACAATTCTAACCTAAACATGCACCAAATAATCAAATTAACAATTAAACATATGCTAAACTACCTATAAAAATACGACACAATATACATCTATCACATTGTAGCGAATTAATCCATCAAAATTTCACATGATGAAGAGAAGGAGGCTTCTTCTAAACATACTCTAGATTATGTCGCTAGTTTAGCTAAAAGGGGTAATTTCTTTAATGAACAAACCATAAGCATCTTACTACTTCCTCAAAATAGTCATGAATCACCTAGTCCTTCACTTTACAACCTGTCAAACCAAGAAGTTGGAATAGCCAATGAAGAGCAGAATATGTACTTTAAAATAATTAAAAAGAAAAGATATCAATGGAATAAGAACAAGGGATCTAAAAACAAATCTTTTTATTATGTCAATTATCATCTCGAATGTCTGAGGTTTAAATTTGCCTAAAAAGCAAGCTACTTTAAGGGATTTTGGTTAGAAGGAAAGGCCTCTAATTGTATGATTACTAGAAACCAAAACAAAACTAAAGAATGTTGGTATGTTAAATTTTGGGTCTAGTTGGTAGATGCTTACAAACCGTTCACATCATATTCCTGGTCAAATTATTGTATTTTATAAAGCTAACAAAGTCAAATTTGAGCTCCTTTATTCATCTAAGCAAATATTGCACCTTAAAATATCTTTTTTGTATGACAACACTAATATCATCTAATCCATCATCTATGCTAGTAATTTTGGATTCCAACGAATAGTATTATAGTTTGATTTATTACCTCTCAACATAAACATCCGACAGCCTTAGATTTTATGTGGTGACTTCAACTATATATTGTATAGGTCTGAGGCTAATGGTATCTATAACCTTTGAAAATTTTCTAAAGATTTGAAGATTTGTGTAGATCATCTGGATAGTACATAACTGAGGCACATTATCCATAAATATAACAAAGCTCATATTGGTTCATTCAAAATAAACTTGATCGTGCCTTGGTTAATGACAATTGGCTAGCTTAGTCTCCTAATAGCAGTGCCACATTCCTTGACCTTCTTTTCTCATATCATACCCCAGTCAGGGTGGAGCATCTGTTTTAATTGGTTGCTAGGAAGTTCCCTTTTAGGTTTAACAATAACTTGGCCAAAGCACTAGGATTTATTGAACCTTTTAGAAAAGGATCCGACTGCCTTTTCCAAGGGACCAAACAATTCATTTATGTCAAAATATTTAATGAAATCGAGAAAGAACTGAAATCCCTACATTCTTTGAGAGGCTCCACTGAACAATCTATTTCTAAAGCTAAGGAAGAACTCATTAGAATTCAACATAGTTTTACATTATACCCTTATGATCCACAGCTACTCACTAAGGAAAAATAGGCCCTCTCTTACTATATGTTCACAGTTCAAAATCAAAACTCATTCCCGTAACAAAGAGCAAGAGTGAATTGGATTAAATATGGAGACAAATGCAGAAAGTTCTTTTTCAACTCAATCCTAACTTGGAAAAACAAAACAAAATCTGTTCCATCTCTATTATTGAGGGAGTTTGGCTTCAAACCATTTAGGAATTCAAAAAGTGGCTATCAAGTATTTCAACAATTTGTTGGTTAATATTGAATGGTGCAATCATTGTTTCATAATGCATTGCAAGTAGTGTCTTCTTCTAGTTAATCTATTATCGTTTTGATCTTCTTTTGATATAATTTGCTTATTGAACATTAAACACACCCGAACCTAAACAGAAATTTGATGATAACTTTAATAAATTCAAGACGATAAATTATTATTCCATAGTTCTCTTGGGAAATATATTCATATCCTTTAATTTTGTTATGGTGGAACACCGCATCAGTCAAAAACGAATAAAGGTCATTGGTTCTTATATTTTGTAGCATTAGAATTTAACCTTTATTCCAAAATTGGAATGCACTTTGCCAATGGTGCTTTTACTTCAAAGAATCAAAGTCCAACTTTTACTATAATACCCGCTTTAAAGCATCAAAGCAAACGATCTAATTTAGAAAAAAAACAAAGTAAGGAAAAGATTTTGAAACCACTATGGAGAACAATGATAATGTTACTATTTGATAATTCCGATAATTTGTCCGCCAATTCAGACCCTTAATGTCCTATTATATCAATTAAGGTTTTAACACTAAAATAATTAAATTTATTTTACAAAAACATATATATATAAACTTCAAATCCTTCAATACAAGATTTTGAATATTTCAAATGATATCAGTACTTTATAGACATAATTAAATTTGTATAATTAAGAATAAATGATATTTTAAATCTAAAAATTTACTTAACTATGTAACAATAATAAGTTAAAAAATGTGTGTATTATGAAATAAATTTAAACATAATTTTTATTAATTTAATTTTATTAAATAATTGAAGGAATATCTCTTAAAATAAAATCCACATCTTCTTTTCTTCATCCCTTAAGAAATTACTTTCGTAATAAAATTATATAACATTCAATTAATTGATATGGCCACATGAATAAGGAAATATTACCATTTATCCTCTTGCTAGAGCTATCATCATCTTTCATGTTTTGTTGTTGTTTTCATTTAAGAAATAGATTTCTTGTTTATAACAATGTTAGCAATGTATCACACAATACATTTTTGGTTTGGAGACTTTAGTCTTATAAAAAATCCAAGTATGTATTTAGAAGTAATTAAGATTAAAATTGTAAGATTTAAGCAAGTGTTCATTATAAAGTGTCTCTCACTAAACTACTGTCCCAACAATAGCATGATCGTTATATGGACGTATGGTATAAGATACTCAAATAATTGGTTTAGTGTAAGTGGGTGATTATTGGTTTACGCCCTAAAAGCAATTAGTCAGTTATAGTTTAGTGATAAAATAATTGGAAGGCATTCTTTACCTTATACATCTTCAATTGCTAATGAAATTATGATGAAAACATAATTATGAGATTTATATTGTATTCATGTATTATCTCTAAATTGTTCATAGTTACTGTTCTGTTGACACTAAACATTAATAGAGCATATAAAGACTAGTATATGTTGTGTTTTTCTATGAATTAAGTAGAAGATCTCATAGACTAAAGTATAGAGATATTTGAACAAATGTTTGGGTGCTTGTTATATAATAAATTAACTGAATTGACCTCATATGAGAAATCCATTTTAGACATTACTTACGTGTTTATGAAAATTCTCAATATGATGATTGTATAAGTGATCATTTGCCTTGAGATCTCTAAAGTTATCTTGTATAAAGGATGCTATGTTTTGATACTACTTATAACTTGTTTTAATCAAAGATAGCTCAATAGCTAGTCATTAGATATAGCATGAACTATATAGAGGTATTTGAATTATCAATGTATAATTCATCAGCCTAAAGTAATTAGGAAGAATGTTCTGTTGTACTCGATTAGTATTGTTTCAGAAAATCCTGAGTTAAGGTGGAATGACGTTTCATAAATAATTTACAAATGTCATTAATTGAATTAATAGCTAATAATGGAGAACTAACATGATTGGACTCAAATTAGAGTAGACATTAATTTCATGCTCTATATTTAATTGTAACATTATATGATGAAAAGATTGAATTATATGAAAATTCATGTATGAAAAGGTTATTTAAAAGCATTTCAACATTCCTAAATAATTAGGTGATCATAACATGTTGCTAGATGTCAATCTTGATAAAGCTTGAGGATCTTTATGATTAAATATGAGATATTTAATAAATAAAGATCAACATAAGATATTAGATCTTATTATGGAATAATTCGTATTTGATTAAATTTATTTATAACTTTAATTAAAATTCAATTATGCCAATTTCAATTAAATTTTAATTGAAAATTACAAAAAATGTGTAAAATCTATAGTAAATAAGCTTAAGCTTTGAGGGAGATAGCACTCCTTACCTCAGCCTCTCTACAATAATTATAGTGTTCTTTCAACTTGTTCAGTAGACACAACTAAAAGATGAATAGTTGCCCAACTATGATGGTTGAGATGTGCCAATTTTGAAAATGATTCAAGGGATACGTCAGTTTTGAGAAATCAAATAAAATTTTTTTGTAATTATTCCTCTGTATGGAGGATCATATCCTAGCCTAATTTCCCTCCAACATATTTTATTTTATATAAAGGTACTTTCCTTTAAAAATAATCTTTTAAGATGTTGCACCGTTTTAAAGTAATTGAAACATGTAAAAGTGAAGCACTATCATTTATGGAATTGTAATGTTGATCACTATTAGTTAAGAATGCTTTCTAAGAATGATGATAAACAGTCATTTATTTGTAAGTTAATATCATATAGCCATCTTATGTGTAATTGAGAACCATAGAGATTTAGTGCTAGTTAACCAATAATTGTTATTGAAATTAGTATTGGAAAATCTCAGGGACGCTGAGAAAACTCCATAAAGTTTGTCTTAATATAGGAAACAAGAATGAAACGGTTGATGAAGATTCACATTAGATGAATATGTTTCCAATTGATCTTCAAAGTAATTTCTAGAATTGTACTAATTAGGATGTTGTCGATACCCTTTAGGTAATGATTTTAAGCTCTCTCAAGCAATTTGGAATCAAAAAGATTCCCAAATCTAGGAACATAGTTAACTTATGGATTGAAACATAAAAGCTAATTATGGTTTTTTCATCCCATCTCAACAAAGAAAAGGCTCAAGTTGATGAATATAAATGAGGCCTTAATAACATGGTTATCATACAAAAAAGATGTTTAATAGCTTGAAAAATATGCGAGTTTTACTTTGAAAGATGTAGTTAAAATATTTATAAAAATTTAAGTTATTATTTATTTTTCTTCCTAAGACACGACTTTTGAGTTAGAATTGATATTTGTCATGTGATAGCAATAGAGTAACGTCAAGTTAAATTTTCAAAATATTGATTTTGTTAATGTTGTGAATACCATATTAGGCTTTGTGTTAGATTTGGTTATAATCCAATATAGTATTTGTATCCTATTAATACCGAGCGCCATTTTAAATAATTTTTAAAATTATAAAATAATATATAATTTTCATAAAATTTCAAAATAGTCCCTTTTTCTGTAGTCTTGGTTGTTTCTACCAACAATATCATTCATAGAACTTCATTATTCAAAGATATCATAATAAATAATATTTTCTTTTTTATATTGGATTTTTTAAGGTTTTTCTCAGTTAAAGATTAATTGCCTAATTTTTTTTTTGAAAAATGCTAATGTATTAAGCTTGAAAAGAAAACTAGTTGTACATACAAAATAAAATGCTTATCACTAAGGATTAGTGACTAACAAGGATTACAAGTAAACGGAAACTAAATATTCCAATAGGAAAGGAGGTATTGCTTGTCTTGTAATATATGGTATTGAATGTTGATCTAATGTTTTATGTGTTACATAAGCTGGTTGTTGAAATTGTGTTAGTGTGGAGCTATCCCTCCAGCTTCTAGCTGAGATTCCAATCATTAGAATAGGTAAGGGGAATGCACCTTGTGAGTAAAACATAGAAGTATCCTATCAATGGATACCTCACCCTAAAATACAAGGGAAAGTGTGGATGGCTATGGTAAAAATGCTCCAAAAAGTGAATTGTCAAGAACTTATAGGGATGGACGTAAATCATGATTTAAATATAACCTCAGGAAATGTTTCCACTGAAAATGCAGAGCAAGGGAGCTTTCTAAATAATCATAATCATCATCCCATTGTGAACACTGGTGCTCTTCTATTGAATAGTATAACAATTATACTATCTTTGACATTGTGATCGTGTTCGTCGAGCTTTACAATTATAGCTCTTAAATATAGCAAGTGCATGGGTCTTGAATTGTAGTAATTAAAGGATCGATCCCACAAGGAGGGCAATAATAAACACTGGAATTTAATTATAGGAATTTAACTCAAGAAATAATCTAATTATAGGTGTCTAAGGTTCAGAGAAATTAAAAAATGAAACAGGAATAAAAACACTAGAATTTAATATCAGGAATTTAACTCAATAAACTAACATAAAACAAGAATTGAAATTGAGCAACACAAAAGGTCAGTATGAAAATTAGTCAAGAGAAATTACCAAGTTATGAGATAGGGGATTCTACATATCATTAATGCTAACCTAGCCAATTATGTATTATCGGGGTGACCATTCTAGACTGTTGTAGGGGAAATTACTCTATCTCGAGTTATAATCTCGCGCCCTAAATCGCTAATCCTAATTAAATTATAAAATTTGTAATCTCTCAATTAACAAAATACCCATAATTAATATTTGATAGGAATAACAATTAACAAAAAGACCCATAATTAATATTCGATAGGAATATCTCTATTAAACTACCAGGTCTCACATGAGATCTCTCTCCGCTCAAAAACTAATATGATTAACAATGTGGTCTATTGGATCACCTAATTCTCGTTAATCTAATCCAATCATTTTTATTTGGCTTATCCTCTCAGTTTATTACCGAAATATGCAAAAATTAAAGTTAATCACAACACCCAATTAATAGAACACAAAATCAACTATATTAACATTAAATCAAAGTAAAATCTCAAACGAAGAGTTAGAACATCGTCAACAATCCAAAATTCATTATCATACAATCCATATTTATCCAAAACCGACCTAATCTGGGAAACAATAGCATCGAGACCCACCTTTTCTTCCTTTTCTTCTTCTCGCTCTCTCTTCTTTTTTGTCACTTGAACTTTCTATAAGTGGTAGAATGTAGAAGATACTTAAGGTTACATACATAAGTCTTATAAATTATTTCCCATTAGGGCAACCCTCAGGTCCTTTCCAATTTCAAAAGCTCCAAAAAAATCCCTCAAAAATTCAATTTGGGACTATTGTACTTGTATCAATGATTGTGGCCCTTAGTGGCACAATCATGGTTGGGAATTTTTTTATTTTGTCATGCTTATAGCCCATATCGACATAATTGTGGCTCCCTGCACTAGTTTTTATCATGATTGTGGCATATTCCCCACGATAGTGGCTCTTTGCTCTTGCTTTTGTCATGATCATGGCATATTGCCCTAATTCTCCTCCAATTGCCCTAAAACATTAACAAATACATCAAGGCACCTCATAAATATAAATTTAAAGCTTAACATCATGTTCCAACCCACAAAATACTTAAAACACAAATATTTACTAACACAATTCTAACCTAAACATGCACTAAATAATCAAATTAACAACTAAAGACACACCAAACTACCTTTAAAAACACAATGTAATCTACACCTATCAACATCCCCACACTTAAACATTTTCTTGTCCTCAAACACACAACCACAAACAAATGTACCTCAACAACCAAAACACAAAACACACAAATGTGATAATAAGGAAATATTTTATGGATGATTTGGTTAGAATTTAAGGTGTAATTGATGATGAATTCATGCTAGAGATAGGTGTTATTAAGGAGTTTTCAAATATAGAAAAGTTAGGACTACATGTATGATGGTATAAAGTGATTGGTAATGAAACAAATGAGTAGATTTTTGTGAGACTTAATGTAACCATTGTGGAAGCTAGACTAGCATGAAATGAAGTAGCTTTATAGGACATAAATTCTAGAAAAATTTAAGTGATAGTGATGTTTCTAAGTATATGGTTTTGAGAAGAATTGAGGGAAGAAAGACAATGCATAATCGTGGCCCTCGTCCTACAACCGTGGCCTGTTGCACTAGCTACTGTCACAATCGTGGCAAGGTTCCCACGATCGTGGGCCTTATTCTGGAATGTTAATTTCAACTTTGTGTATATGTTGAACTAGCTGAGGAAAAGTTACTCTAAATTGGTGTGTTTGGACTTGATTAAGGCTTGGAATAAACCTAGATTGTTACTTAATTAATTGGTTAAGAGTTTGATAAGTTTAGGTTGTTAATTGAAGTCATAACTTAAAGAATGGACTATTTGAAATCTATGTATCCAAATCTCGACATTATAAGTTGTCAAGGGAATAAAGGTGTTCTTATAAATGCAAACATGATCTTAAGGATATGAATGATGTGTTTTAGGCATAAATGAATGAGCTTTGAAGAACATGAGGTAATTATTATTGTATATTTCTAGAAAAGTTTGGTTAATGTTGATTAATGAATTTTGAGTAAGTCAAGCTTACTTAAGTTATAAACATGTTTACAAACTAATGTATACAAGTTATAATGTTTGAATGGTTAAGATTTTTATATAAGGATACATACCCGGAAAGTAAATTAAGTATGCTTTGAAACATGACACATATACATATACATGATTATATATTCATATGATTAAACAAATTAGTAATTGGGGACTATGTGTGTATTGCATGACAATAGACGTGCAAGGCGATTGTCAACATCCAGACATTGCCAGAACATCGAAGCAATAACTTTTCTAGAGCATACTGTGAGTTAACTTAGATATGTAAACCCAATTATATGTGCTTCTCTATGAATTGTATGTTTAGTCTAAAATGTGTGTATAATTGATTGATAAATGCTAGACTTAGATCTAAGGAGATTGCTATATGGCATGAGAATACTGAAATGAAAGTATGACAAATAAATGATGCTTCGTATAACATTGAAATGCATAATCAGATAAAGGAGTTGTGACTAGAGTGACAGATGTGAGAAAAGATCTTTTAGCTTATGATTATGAAAAAGGAGTCTTAGGCTCAGATAAAATGGACTTGATATCCATAATGGATACGGGTTAGAAATGATCTCAATATCCATAATAGATATGGGACAGTAAATTGGCTTGATAGACACTTGGTCACAAGAAAAAAAAATGATAATGGAAACACTTATAAATTTACATATACATCACTACATGTATGATATGATTAAATTGAAATGAATTATTGAATTGTTTGATTTAGTGAAAAATGGTTGAAGTAAATAAGGTGGTGTTGTGAAATGCAATGCTAACTTACATGATGAACTTGTTGATGTATGATGAAATGTGATGTGGTATTCAATACTGGAAGATTTGATTTACTTACTTTTAGATTTTGATTTGAGTGAATACATCAATGGTTGTTCACTTACTGAGTTGATTTGGGTGAATACATCGATGGTTATTCAGTCACTAAGTTTGCTAACTCATCAAAATTGTAACGTTATTTTTTAGGTTCAAGGGAGTTCTAGTTACTGAGGTTATATAGTAGAAGTCTAGTACTTGCATTTGGGGACAAGAATGGAAAAGGTCTAATAAGCTGAATTTGAGGAGTTTAGTTAGAGTTTTATACATTAGCATCCCATTTCATGTTCTATTTTCAGTACTGAGATTGAACTCAGAACAAAATAATGTGCAATGTAAATATGGATTTTCTAAATTTGTAATGACATATGACTTTTATGTATGTGAATGAAATAGGAAGAAATTTTGTTTTTAGAATGTTTATGATATGTTGATGCCTTAAATGAGTTGGTTTGACTGTCCTAATATACCATTTTCATAGAGTATGTTCTCAAATATCTTCTGGTATGTTCAGGATTATGCTCTATAGGAGTGGTATGTTATATTTTTGGTATCAGAGCATGGTTTGGCATCCTTAGGGACATATATGAGCATTTCAACATTGCATATAGAAAAGGACCCATTACTGATCATTATTATTGTTTGTTATAAGTCATCTATTATATGAGATCGTGTCATAGGATCAACTAATCTTAAGCTAGTGGGAGCCAATAAAGAGTCCCCTATACCCCATTCTGAACAAATGTCTCAGAAAGTTCTTGAGAGGAAAGAAATAAGCTATGGTAAACTTAGGAAGCAGGGGGATGTAGACTTCTATAGAAATATAGAACCTACTGAGGTAGAGGGTTTGCTAGAGAGAACTGAGAGAGTATTTGACCAAATGGAATGTAAGCTTGATAAGAGGTTCGATTATGCAGTCTCTTTACTGCAAGGTCCAGCTTATCAATGGTGGAAGACAATTCTAGGTAGTTCCACCCGGCCTTGCAGAATGATATGGGGGAATTACCTGAATGTCTTTAAGGATAATTACATGTCAAAGATCTATTTAGATATAAAGATGAAAGAGTTTCTTGATCTGAAATAAGGAAATCTCACTGTAGCTGAATATAAGGTATGGTTTAATGAACTATTGGGGTATACTGCTTCTCTGATCCCAACTGAGGAGGATAAATATAGGTAGTTTGAGGATGGTTTAAATATGGAGATCAAGATAAATTTGGCTATAATAAATCTAAATACTGTTATTAAGCTGTTACATACTTCGATTTGGATTAAATAGCCACTAAAGGATGAATAAAGAGAGTATAGATAGGAGTTTAGGATTAAGAGGCATGCTGAGTTTCAAGCTGACTCTAGCAGGAAATTTAGTAAATGTTATAGATCATCATAATCACAGTCGAGATCGAGGTAATCAGGGTTTAGACTTAGAGGTGGTTCTGTTCATTTTGGTGGTGGTAGAGGTCAGGCATCTGGAAGATAGACTTATGGTTGACAAACACAACAATTTCTTAGTTATTAGTGCTATGGAAAAAGATATGGTGGAGTATGTTGGAAGGTATCAGGAACTCGTTTACGATGTGGATCTTTAAAGCATCAGATTAGAGACTATCTAGTAACTTTAGGAGCACAATCTGGAGTAAGAGGAGGATCATTGATGGAGAGGACTGTCCAATAGAGCAGAGTCAGTAGCAGGAGAGAGAGGAAAAGGTAAGGGTAAAGCTAATTCAATAGGTCCTAGTGTTAAGACTGAGGTACGAAGTAACCAACCACAGTTTCAGGCTAGGATCTTTGCTATTACAAGATAGGAGCCACATAATTCCCCAGATGTTGTTGCAGGTGTGTTACATGTCTTTAATTTTGAGGCATTTACATTGTTAGATCTTAGATCTACATATTCATTTATTACCCCACATTCAGCATCTAAATTGCATTATAAGAGAGAAATGTCGAAATTTGGCTTAAAGGTGAGAACTTCAGTAGGCAGTATTATAGTGATTGGAGAAGTATATAGAGGGTTTATTATTCGGGTTGACCAGGCGAAGTTGAAAGCTAATTTGATAATACTACCATTGAAAAAAATAGACCTTATTTTAGGTATGCACTGGTTTACTACTCATAAGGCTGTGATGAATTGTTACACTAAAGAAGTTATTTTTGAATCTCCTACTCATCCAAGGGTGATATTTCGAGGTTTTAATTAAGTAGTGCTAGGCAGATTGAATTCATTAATAAGCGCTTTTAGGTTGATTCGAAGTGGAAGTGAGGCTTATTTAGCCTATGTAACTGATACTCGAGTTGAGCAGGCATTACAAGATATTCTTATTGTTAGGAATTTCTTAGATTTTTTCCCACTAAATTACTAGGATTAACACTAGATAGGGACACAAAGTTCACTACTAACCTTATCCCTGGTACTGCTCCTATATATATTCCTCTTTATAGGATGGCACCTGTGAAAATTAAAGAACTTAAGAATCAATTACAAGTGTTGTTAGATAAGGGTTTTATCAGACTCAGTGTGTCATATTGAGGAGCTCCAGTTTTGTTTATGAAGAAGAAGTATAGGACTTTCAAATTGTGCATTGATTATATGTAATTAAATTAAGTGACAGTAAAGAATAAATATCCCTTATTGAGAATGGATAATTTACTCAAGCAGTTACAGGGAGCTCAGGTGTATACTAATCTAGATTTGAGGTTAGGGTATTATCAATTGAAAATAGCAAAAGCTAACAAGCATGAAACAAAGTAGCTTTATAGGACATGAATTCTAGAAAAATTCAAGTGTTAGTGATGCTTCTAAGTATATGATATCGAGAAGAATTGAGGGAAGAAAGACAGTGCACGATTGTGGCCCTCATCCCGTGATTATGGCCTGTTGCACTAGGTTCTGTCACGATCATGGCAAGGCTCCCCACAATCATAGGCCTAGTTCTGGAATGTCAATTTTTTCTTTGTGTACATGTTGAACCAGTTGAAGAAAAGTCACTTTAAATTAGTGTATTTGGACTTGATTAAGGCTTGGAATGAACCTAGATTATTACTTGATTAATTAGTTAAGAGTTTGATAAGTTTAGGTTGTTAATTCAAATCATAACTTAAAGAATGGACTGTTTGAAATCTATGTATCCAAATTTGGACATTATGAGTTGTCAAGGGAATAAAGGTGTTCTTATTGATGCAAACACGATTTAAGGATATGAATAATGTGTTTTAGGCAAGAATGAATAAGCATTGAAGAACTAAGGTAATTCTGTATGTATGTTTTTATAAAAGTTTGGTGAATGTATGATTTATGAATTTGGAGTAAATCAAGCTTACTTAAGGTATAAACATGATTACAAACTAGTTGTATACAAGTTATAATGTTTGAATGATCAAGATTTTTGTATAAGGATAAATAATCGAAAATTTAATTGAGTATGCATTAAAATATGACACATATACATGTGCATGATTATATATTCATATGATTAAACAACTTAGAAATTGCGAACTATATGTGTATTGTATGAAGATAGATGTGCAAGGCAATTGTCAACATCCAGACATTGCCGACACATCGAGGCAATAGCTTTTTTGAAGTATACTATGAGTTAACTTAGATGTGTAAACTTAATTATATATTCTTCTATATGAATTGAATATTTAGTCTAAAATATGTGTACAATTGATTGATAAATGCCGGACTTAGTTCTAAGGAGCTTGTTATATAACTTGAGTATATTGAAATGAAAGTATGGCAAATGAATGATGCATTTTACTACATTGAAATGCATGATCAGATAAAGGAGTTGTGACCAGAGTGACCGATGTGAGAAAAAGCTTTGAGCTTGGGATTGTGAAAAGGAGCCTCAAGCTTAGATAACAAGGACTCAGTATCCATAATGGATATGAAAGAAATGAGCCCGATATCAACAACAGTTACGGGACAGTAAATTGGGTTGATTGGCACTTGATCATAACAAAACAAAAATAAGAATGGAAACACTTGTGCATTTGCATATATGTCACTACAAGTACCATATGATTAAATTCAATTGAATTATTGAATTGTTTGATTTAGTAAAATACTGTTGAAGTATATGAGGTTATGTTGTGATATGCAATGCTAGATTACATGATGAACTTGTTAATGTATGATGAAATGTGATGTGGTATTCAATATTGGATTATTTGATTTACTTATTTTTGTGTTCTGACTTGAGTGAATACATCGATGATTGTTCGCTTATTGAGTTCACAAACTTATCAAAATTGCCACATTGTTTTTTAGGTTCAAGAGAGTTCTAACTACTGAGGTTATCTAGTAGAGGTCTAATACTTGCATTTTAGGGACAAGAATGACTCAAAGGTCTTATTAGTTGAATCTGAGGAGTCTAGTTAGATTTTTGTGTATTAACATCCCATTTCATGTTTTATTTTCAGTATTGAGATTAAACTCAAAACAAAATGTTGTGCAATGTAAATATAGATTTTTTTAATTTGTGATGACATATGACTTTGATGTTTGTGAATGAAATGGGAAGAAATTTTGTTTTTAGAATGCTTATGATATGTTGATGCCTTAAATGATTTGGTTTGATTTTCCTAATATACCATTTTCATAGAGTATGTTCTCGAATATCTTTTGGTATGTTTGGGATTATGCTCTGTAGGAATGGTATGATACATCTATGTGATAAGTAATGTTAAGAAAAATAATGGTTTCAGATAATAAACTTTCTTTAAAGCTTCAATAAGGATGCTTAAAAAACCTTGATGTCTTTAAGTTAGGTTTTAATTATAACATTTGCTTAATATAGAAAGAAATGAATAGAATGATATATACTAATGAATATATATATCCCCATATCCTACTTAAAACAACATTCATATGGATTATGGATTCTAATATCCCTTAACCTAAAAATTAGGATTGGTATTAATATAACTGATAGGTGATATACAAATGAATAATATAAGTAGTAAAAACTTGATAAATGCTCCAGCAAGGCTATAAATTTCTTACTTTTGCTATTGCTTAGTATTAAACAAGTTTTATATATAATAAAACTTCCAATATCTGCAAGTATACGAATTATAAACATGTAGTATCGAAAGGTATCCATCCCACAAGTAACTAGATAAAACTAAATGAACCTCAATTTGTCTAAGGAAATAAAATATTATTTGAGTGAAATAACAATAGAAAATTAAAAAATTAAATAAAATCAATCAAATAACAAATATCAATTGATCAGCCAAAATTATTTAAGGATGAATGCATAGGATTTATTCTTTCATTATTTAATTCCCTTAACAATTATTGATCCATTTATGTGTAGATCCTAGATTTTCTAAAGGGTTAATTACTCTCTCTCGTAAGGTCTAACCAATAAACCCTTATTGATTGTCCCTAATTGAATATGAGAATTCTAGATTTTACAACCACTCAATTCACAAAACTTTCCTAATGTTTCAACTATATTTAAAGTTATCTATTGGATAATCAAGTTCTCATATAAGATCTCTCTTTGAATGATAGTTTATTTGTTAATTGCATGACATATTAAAGTATCAACTCTTGTTGTGTGATTTAATCATAGTTAATTTACCCTTTTGATTTTTTGTCAAAGTAAATGCATGCACAATGAACACAACACTAAAATATTGTATTGAATCTACAAAGATAAAAGTCACAAAATAACTACGAATAAGCCCTAATCTAGAAATTAGAACATCATGAATTTAATAGACATTTGGAAATTCAAGTATGATGAAGATAAAAAAATTGAAAGAAAAAAAACTCTATTCTTAGCTTGATTTGGAAAACTAAAAATTTGGACGTCTTTCTTAATCTTCCTTGTTTAATCTACTTTTGCCATATGGTGGCTACATTTTTTTAGGCTTCTTAATGTTCTTAAATGGTCTTTTAGGGTCTTTGGGGTGTAACTAGGGTTTTCACCCTTTGATTGGTTCCAAAAATTGCCCCTAAACCCTAAAATAGATGGGAAAAGTCACACTTGCAAAGCATCTATCATAGCGTGACATTAGAGTCACAGTCATGACTTTGTAAAATTACTCTCTATCATGATCGTGACAATGGAGTCACAATCATGAATCTAGGTAATTCTCTTCTATCATGATCATGTCATGATTATGCCTTTGCATATACATCTCCATGCACGTCCAACTCTCTTGTTATTCATTTATCTGATTTCTAACACTAATGATCACATCACAAAGCTCAAGAAACATATAATTAAGATTGAAAACATGCTCCAAACCACAAAACAGTTAGAATATAAATAAACACTCACATTAACATAATTCTAATCCTATATATGCAGCAATCATCTAACAAACACCTATAAACACACTAAAACACCTATCAAAACATAGTATAAAATAAACCTATCACTTAGGACTGAACTATTCCTTAACTATTTGTATTAGGTTTTATATTTTAAACATAAAGAACGCCTAAGACATGTTTTTCTTATTTATTTCTTCTTTATTCATTTCTAGATAAACATAGTAATAGTCTCAAACTCGAATCTTAATGACTTATTATACTAAAGAAATTTTTTTAATGGTCTATATTTCACGTCAATCTTAATCCTAACATTTGAATACTTAAATTGATGAACTATTAGATCCTCTAACAAAAAAGCATAAGTTCTTCCTAAGACTAAAATCTTACACATTAAGATCTATAAATTCTATTAATTTATAGACCTATCATTAAATGCTTAAGAAAATCCCTTTTGCACATTTTTTACTCTAAATTTCCGAGAAAAACATAATTCTTGAAACCCCTAATTATTTAATAACTAAAAAAGGAAAAATAAAATGTATTCAATAATGTATAGCATTCATAGCAAAGATTTTGTAATAAATCTCAAGACCTACAATATGAGTGATCATGAAAAATAGTCTATAAAGTTCATCTAATTAAAATATTTTAGATTTAGAGAAAAATATAGTAAGTTATTCCATAATAGTGTTTCTTGATTAGGGAATGAACATTTTATATAATTTAGAAGATGTTTTATTATATCTCAAATTTTCAAAGAATTGGAGACAATTATAAGGAAATAATACGACCATATGTTAGCCATATTTCACTCAAAATTTTTTGAGATAAAGACAATGTCTAAAACATAGGCTAAAGGGATGCCTTATGGTGGAGTGAAAAGTTTTCAAGAGATACATGGCCTGAGAGATACATGTATCTCACAATGTATACCTCTTGAAGATGTTAAAAAATTACAAAGCCTAAGACACTAACTCATGAAATTACGTATCCATCACTAAAAAAAATGGAAAGATATAATAATTATATCCTAAAACATGTTTTATTGACGAAGTTAACGGCCTCGCCCTATTTAATGAACTAAAAAACCTAATTTTCATAGTTAGTTTTCATATTAGTTCATTTTAAGGTTTAGAGAATAGGAGTTAGCCTTCTTTTCTTTCCATTTCTACTACTTTCTAATGTCCATTGCCCTATACAACTAATATTCTAAACTTGGTCAAAGGAAAGCAATACCTTGAAATGTATTTAATTATAAGATTTGATTTGTTTTTTTTCAAATTTAAATATTTAACATTAAATGTTATTTTAATAATTATATCAATTAATTTATAGGAGGCATGCTAGTTTACTATTTGATTCGATTTGTAGATATATTAGACACTAAATTCATAATTGTTTAATCCTCGCAATCTATGAACCAAGTAGAGTTTAGATAATTTTTACCCAAAAGTTGTTAGATCTTATAGAGAATAAACAACTTAATTTAATATAACCACTTATGTCTATATTATTTTCTTTATTGATTTTTGGTACTTTAAGTGGCTACTCAATTAAATATTTAGCTTTGCGTATGGTTTATTTACTAGAAAAAGATTATTTAGGTTTCATATTATCTATTTAACTATATTTAGGGAGACATTGGAATTAATTCTATCGATGAATATTCAAAGTATAAATAGTTTATTCAAAAAGTAGTGATTTATAAACAAGTGAACTATTGTATTCTTATTCAATCTACTTTTTTTCTTGATTATATTTTTATAACTATTCCACCATAATCAACATATCCATCTTTGTTCCTTTTCCTACCTAAAAAATAGGGTTAGATACTTTCTATAGACTTGAAAATGGGTCAAAACAAGTTTAGACTACATATAGCCTTAGCCTAGCCTAAATCTTTCAAATTTAAATTAATCTTGGACTTGATTGACCCTAATGATAGCAAACTAAGCAAGAGCTTATTTAGTCTTGAAAAACCTAAAGTTGATCTAGTTTAGTCAACCCTAAATTGTGTTAAATAAAATGACGTCGTTTGAAGACTTGGTTTTGATTCAATATATAATAAAATGGTATCATCTAGTTATATGAGCAAAATGATAACATTTCATATCTTGGTCAACTCAGGCTATTGATTTATATCCACTTATGCCATATTCAAGCTTCTTTTCTAAGTCTACTTTTACTACTGCACAGTTTTCTAGAGTAAGGATTTATTTTCGGATGTAAGCAATAACATAATAAAAACAAATAACATCAATTTTAAAATAATTTATCAAACAATATGTGGTATATCTATACTAAAACAACCAAATATACTTGTAGAGAATCAAAGTAGTCATGATAGTGACATTGGTTAATAACCTATTAACCAATGTTTGTACAAAATCATTATGCAAAAAATTTCTTTCTTTTAACAATCATGTTCAATCAATATGATAAATTAGTCAAAAAATATATGCATATAATAAACAAATGGTTTCAAAACCCTAAGATAGATATATTTAACTTTAATATAGGTTGACTAAACCTCCTAAAAATCATTTTCCATAACATAGAAAATTCTTTCAAACAACAAATTGTACGTTTTTTTGAAAAAAATTGATCTAAAACTATTTCAAAAGTTATGTAAAATGTTTTGATTTAACAAGAGTATTTTTTAAATTAAACCAAATTAATTATGAAATTACTTATAAATTATGCATACAGTATAAAACTATTCAATATTTGACCCCCTCCTTAATATTCAATGTACTCAGTGCACAAGGCTCCCCGCTTTGTGAGAGTCTGAGAAGGGTCATCAATGTAAGCAGCCTTCCCCTTGTATTTTTTGCAAAGACATTTTTTTATGAATCGAACCTATTACCTTCTGGTCATAAATGGGCAACTTTTACCAGTTGCTCCAAGGCTCTCCCTCTAAATTTATGACTAAGCTAGAAGGTCACAGGTTGAAATGATTATGCTAGAAGAAAGAATATAATAATTCTGAATTACTTGAATTGCCTTGAAGCTCCCTTAAATTAAATGTATGCTCCACTTTGCTAATTTTGTACATTCTTTAACTGCTTTCTCATTTAGTTTACTCCTTTACTTATTTTATCTTCCATTAAACTTGATATACTTCTTAGTTTCATTAAAATTGAGTTATTTATATCACCAAAAATAATTTGATTAATAGAAATATAGTTTATTATCATCAAAATCGCATGTTAGGACCTTACTTGATCACTAACTATTAGTATTTCGTTTCGAATTTCCTTACTTAGCTCATATGAGTACTTTTAATACCACATGCTTCCAACTGAATTAGGCCTCATTAAACTGCCACCTAATGATAAGGGTTAACCTCTCATTCCTTACCATAAGACTAAGACTTGCAATCTAATAATCTTAAAAATAAAAGGAAATAAATCAATTAACATGATAATATCTCTATAAAACCATGCTTGAAAATGCCTATGTCCCCATGCTTCTATCGTGTAATTCAATTCCTATAAAAAACAAAAAATTAGGTAGCACGTAATAATTGGGAAAAATATAATAATATAAATTTAAATTTAAACCTATTCTATTATATATGTCATAAATATCTATAAATGTGCTTATACTTTAAAAAAATCTGGAGTACAAGTTAAGGAAACAAGTTATGCAAATGTAATGTTTCAGAATAAATAAACCAAATGCAATAATTTAGTGTTAACTAACACATAAGCCTTATGTCTATTCATATCTAGGCATGAATAATTTTCCTTATAAAATAGAATGGTACCCAACCCATTATAGCCATA
>JANSVA010000007.1:13803075-13819732 GCA_025504915.1 Erythroxylum reticulatum | reverse complement strand
TGAATGGCCATCTCTTTTGTCTTTCATTTTTTCCTAGACTAGATGCATATATCACCTTATCAATCACTCAATTGTAACACTAAATTCCCAATTCACTAATTATAATCCATCAAACAAAATTCAAGTCATAATCAACACGTAATTACATCATAATCATTTAAGATCTTTTATACCCTGGGATATGTCAAATGAGTACGTATAATATTTTTGTAATGTATCTAAATCATGATTCATATATAGATGTGAATATGATGCATCCAAATGAAATGCACTTCATGAACTCATATGATATGACTCAATATAACAATTAAATCCTTAAGTGTAGAAAGGGGTTATTACATTAGCAATTCATGCTACATTAGAAACTTTCCAATCTCAAAATAATATTATTTCAAGTCAAATGTACCTTAAGTAAGATTTGCTCCTAAAGTTAATATCTATATAAACTTGAGCTCAAATATCAACTCATATATAGAATAATGAATATCTTCAATAGTTCACAAGTATCATATATCTTAGATACTAAACACCTTTAGTAAATTACTTACATACTTGGAGTAGAATAGGTAAACAACTTTCAATTTATCTCTATAGATCTAATTCTCAAATTTAAGTTGTCATTTGTTTCATATCTAATATGAAATTTTTTTTAACGATTATATTTTTAATAATTGAAATTATGAATTAGTGTTCTCTATGAGCAATAAGCCTCTACATACTCTTAGTAAAGAGGAGAACCATACTAACAGTTATCTTTTTGTACACATTATACATTCATAACCATCTCTAAAATAAATTCTTTGAATTCATCATAAAAGTGAATCTTTCAACATCTTGTAGCCTTTTAACTATACATCAAATGTATCACTAAAGGTACAAGTTATAATTGGATACATTATCACAAGATTTGAAATTTTCAAATTTCAACTTACTCCCAATATTTATCTTTAGAATTAGTCTCCCCTATAAGTGTAAATAGAAATAGACAATTTTTTAATGGGTCTATATGATTATATTCAACCTTTTGGATATATCATAACTTTTTATTATTCAATTTAGTTTTAAAATTATTAGATAATATATGATTCATCTAAGCATCAAATCCCTAAATTTTTAACTTTGACTCTTTCAAAATCTTAATGTTTCATTTCTAACATGAATTCTTGGTAAAGTGATTTGATTGGAACTATTGAATGTAAGTTATTGTATTAGGTATAGCTATAGAAAAAATAACATTGCATCATATAATATCTCATATTGTATTTTTCCTCCTTATATGAAATCTTACTCTTATGGAATTTAGGTATAGAGATATCATTAAAGAATCTTATTTTTTATAAATAACTAAAAAATTTATATTTTACCATATCGATCTCATTGAAGTGCTTCAGCATTCATAATGCTTTATTTCTACTTAGATTTAAAAATTTTGAACTTTTTAAATTTTGAATCAATATTTAATAAATATGACTATATCACATAAAGTTATTAGTAATATAATGAAATACATATATCATCCTTTGATGAATTGTTATCACATCGAACACATCACGTATATAGGATTTAACAATTCAATACCACCATCATCATTTTGCCAAAGGTTGGTTTGATTATTCTTCAACTCCATAAGTTTCATATGATTCATAATTAAAAGGATAGATATATCCTTGTATGTAACTTTAAGATTCTCATTATATTAATTTAACCAACATGGTATAAAATGATAATATCGGTTATCCAACATTGTATTCTTACTACTTATATTAAGCATAGGTCTACCTTCATCCAATACATAAAAACTATTTGTATAAATCTAGATCAATTACATTTTCTCAACATTTTATTTATTTTCATTCCTTAAACATTGTAATAATGTTGAATAAAAATTTAATATTAAATACTCATAAGCATGAATTAGAAATATATATGATCTTTATCATATTTCTCTTAAGTAAAGAAAGTCATGTAATCATTTCTTTAAGTGATAACTATTATCATTATATAGAAAATTCCTTTAATTATAGTCTGTATTTATGCTTTTAGTAGGCTAAATTAAGTAGAACAATTATATCAAGGTATTATACCTTTTAGCCTTACTTCATATATTCTCTTGAATCTTACTAGATAATGTTTACGTACATCTTACTATTGTCATCAAAGTTTATGAGATATTAGTCAATTAAAAGTGTTATTACATTTTGTCATCCATACAATTTGGACATATTTATAAAACCAAATCCTCATTAAGGATTAATAGAAAAATTGCATAATGGATATGAAACTTTTCTTTATGACTTTGAGAACTTTTCCTAAACTTAACTTATGTCCAAGAAATTTAGTTCACTAATTTAATTTCAAATATACTAAACAAGATAAATTCTACTAAAAATAAAATATAAATGTAAGAAAAATAAGTAATTAATTATATATCATGACTACCAAATAAGATCATGACTTTAATCATATATTGGTTACTTCGACTATTTTATTCTACATAAAAGCCCTCACTACTATTTAGAAACATTATTTAATCTCTCTAGTGAGCTAGGATTCCATTTAAATTTAGTTGATCTTAAGTCCCTCAACAAACTAACTAAACTTAAATTAGGTAGATAGCATCCTTATCAATCACATCAACGATTGTTTATTATCAAACCATGTAACTAACTGTTTAGGGTGTTGGTTTACGCCTTATAGTCAATTGGTTTGTTGTAGTTTAGTGAAAAATAATTTAAAGAAAAATTTTATCTTGTATTTTGGTAGTTATAATGTGTTGTTAGCGCTAATCTTAATCGATGAATGTTAATTGTTTAAATATAGAATCAAAAATTAATTAAAAAGTTTAATTTATCTAATCTAAATATGATTTAGGGTTGTAATTTGTATCCATTGCCAACATAATTGAGAACATAATGTGCCTCACATAAAGAATGGGTTAAAGAGAGCAAAAATATTTTAATCAAATTCGATTTGATTGTAAATTTTGAGAAACATTATGATCCAATTGAGATATTTAATAAATAAGGATCAATATGAGTTATTGGATCTTATTTGGGTATAATTGATATTTAATTAGAATTATATGTAATTTTAGTTAAATTTTCATTGAAATTAGACATTAATTTTAATTAAATTACTAAAATGTCCAAAACTTATTAAAAATAGGCTTAAGCTTTAATGAAGTTAGCACTTCTTGTTTTGTCCTCTCTGTAAGAGTTACAAAGTTCTCTTAACAATTTATATGGTTATCGATAAAGACTAGACACTTGTATGACTACGATGAATGAGATGAATTAGTTTTAAAAACGATTTGTAGGACATGATTAGAAAATGATTAAGTTTCGGAATAAGGTAAAAAATAATATTCATTCTTTATTATTATTTAGATGTTATTCGCTTTACATAATTAAATTGATCTTAGTTTTTGAAAATTTAAAATATGAAAAATTTTTATAATTATTTCGCTGCAATTAGAATCGAATCATGTCCTAGTTTTTCAATAATGATATTAGAGCATACTGTAATTCTATAATTTGATTAAATTGATTTATTGTTATTGATATTAAAATTTTGAATTAAAATTGTAATAGTTGCAAACCTAAAATTAGATTTAGATGAAATATGAAAACTAACAAGAAAAAACTTCATATCAATTCCAAAGACTTAAAATTTTAAAAGTTCATAAATCTATAAAGTCAAGAAACTCATAATCTAGAAATTAAAACGTTCCAGTAACGTAAAACAATAAAGAAGTTTTTTATGATGTTATTTGGAGATTGAATTTAGGGTTGGAGAACGACAATCTAGACGTGATCCAGGGCATGTTTGATTTACTACCGCAATATGTCACCATAGAAGGTTTTAAGTTGTCATTGTGTGCTCATTTTGTATATAAATCTCTTTAATACGTCGAAATCATTATTCAAAATTGATGGATTTGTTTCTTAACTATTCTCCAATGATTTTTAACACTTGAGAGATGAAATTGAATTAAAAAGATGCAAGGAAAGTAAAAATAATCCAAATTCCTAGATTGGTAGAAAAATAATTGACTAAGCGTGGGCAAGTGTAAGGATAAAGAATACTTGCAAAATCTATTTTTAAATTCATATTGGATTCACCTAAGATTTTCTTGATCTTGAGAATCAAATTGCTACCTTACAGATGGGGATCTACAACCTGAATATGGGGGAATGATTATATACTAAAGATCACAAAAAAAAGGAGGAGATCGAAGGGAATAAATGAAGATTTTCGTTACCGTTCATGTGAAGCATTATTAGGAACTTATACATTTTCTGCAGTAGTTTTCTCTAGGAGTTTTCATATTTTCTAGGAAAAGACCCAGATGGAGACTTTGTATTTTGATATTTCTCTGTTTGTTTTACTTTTGTTATAAGTAGCTAAACCTTTCTTGGTTGAAGGTAACTGTGATATCATCAATTATGTGTGAGATTTCCAAATAAAGTCTGTTTCATTGATGAATATTGAGTGTCTTCTGAATTGGTTTTTACAATTGAATTGGTTGATTTCTTGGGTGTGTAACTAGGAATTGATTCATTTAATATCTAGATTAGTAGAATATGACATTTAGTTTTGATAATCCCAAGTGGCAATTAGGATTACCATCTTTATGTTAGAGTTGGAAGTACTAAGAAGATACTTAACTTGATTAAATGCATATTGTACATGTGTTGTCTTATTCATTAGTTTCTTGGATCTTAAAGCTATTAATCAATTAAACTCAAGATTGTATCTAAGTTGTTGACTAATAAGAATGTTTAGAATATATGTTTCTATTTTTTTAATCTTAAGAGAAAACATCACCCAATGAATGTTTGTTAGTAGACTGAATTTTATATCGAGGATCTATATTAGTGTGATAATGTCGGTGACCTAAAAACAAGATTTGTTTACTGAATTTTCAAATTTAATTATTTTTGTTAATTTCATTTTCATCTATTTTTAATTTTTCAAATTTAGGTGAACCAAAACTCCCTTCTTTGTTTTAGTTTTGAGCTCGTATATTCTTTACTATTAAAATTCATCGTGGCAACGATCTTAACTCTACATTTTTCATTGCTAGAGTTGGTATTAATTTGGTTACAGGCAATAGTAGACCAAATTTTGGTGCCGTTGTTAGGGAGTTTCTCAATGGTATATGTATGTTACCTGAGTAGACAAACAACTCAACTGCTATTTGATTCAGAGATCAAGAAGATAGCCAAAAGGTTACAGAAATAGAAAACAGCAGCAACAAGTGCAGAAAATGGAACAGATGGAAACAAACTGCTCTCTTCGTGAACTAGCCGTGCCTAGAGATGCTCAACAGCCCCACTGTATCAACTTTCCAAATTTAGCTGACAACAATACTTTTGAATTAAAATCTAGGCTAATCCATTTATTACCTATTTTTAGGGGTCTGCTAGGAGAGGATCCTTACAAACATTTGAAGGAATTTGATATGATTTGCATAGGAATGAAGCCAACATCATAAAGAAAATTTGTGTGATTCGACAACATACAGGAGAGACACTTTACAAATATTGGGAAAGATTCAAGAAACTTTACGCTAGCTATCCCCATCACCAAATAACCAACCAGTTGTTGATTCAGTACTTCAACGAAGGTCTTTTGCTCATAAATAGGAGTACGATTGATGCTGCAAGCGTTGATACTTTAGTTGACAAAACACCAATAGTGGCAAAGGGCTTAATAGCGAATATGGCTTCCAATAGATAACAATTCGAGATACATGATGGACATGGTTTAAAACACGTAAATGAAGTGATTATGATAGCATTATAGAAAAGACTGGATGGCCTTACATCTTTGTTGTGACAAATAGTAGTTACAAAGAAAGAAGAAGCAAAGGTATATAGACTATGTTTGATGTTAGGACACTCCACTAACGCATGTCCAATTTTGCAGGAAGAAAACACAGAATAGGTGAATGTCGTAGGACGTTTTATTGGACTGAATGAAAGGAAATATGACCATTATCCAACACCTATAATCTAGGTTAGCATGACCATCCAAATTTGCATTATAGGAATCCTCATAGACAACAAGCTATCACAAATTTCTAGCAATTTATACAATCGTATGCGCTTTGATAACATCAACACATAAAGTCTAATTTTGAAGATAAGTCTTCCTTAGAAGATATAATTCAATCTTTGGTCACTAACACGTTGACATTTCAGCAGGATACTCAAGCTAGTATCCGAAATCTTAAAAATCAAATGAGCTAAATAGCAACCACCATAAATTGATTGAAGGCACAAAGTTCTGGAAATTTTCTAGCATAATTAAAAATCAATCCCAAACAAAGTGCTAACCTTATCATGTTGAAGAATGGTAAGGAATTGCAGGAACCACTTCCAAAATTTTCTAAAAGAGAAGTAGAAGAAGAAGCAACGAAGGAAGCATCTGCACAACCAGAAAAGACGCAGATAGGTCTGCAGAATCTGGTTGTTCTGCCCCCTTTTCTGAGTTGATTTGCTAAGGCAAAGAAGGAAAAGAAAGTGAAGGAAATATGGGAGACTTTGAAAAATGTTCAAGTAAATATTACACAACTTGATGCAATAAAACATATTCCACAGTATGTAAAATTCCTTAAGAAACTTTGCACTTTAAAGAGGAAATTAAAATTTGAAGAGAAAGTATAATTGGGGGAGAACATTTCAGCCATTTTTTAAAAGAAAAAGCTTCCACTTAAGTGTCAAGACCTAAGTATGTTCACTATCCCATATCAAATTGGTGATTTGAGAATTGAAAAGGCTATGTTAGATTTGGGTGCATCCATAAATGTCATGCCTTATGATGTTTATAGTCTTTAAATGTGGGATAACTTAAAGAAGTTGACGTAGTGATTAAATTAGTGGATAGCTCAAATGCTTATCCAAAGGGCTTGTTAGAGGACATTTTAGTTCAAATAAGTGATATGCTTTTTCAAACTGATTTTTATATTTTACATATGGGGAGTGATGAAGCATCTTCTTCCATACTAATTTTATTCGAAAGGCCATTTTTAAAAACCACTAGAACGAAAATTGATGTTCATCATGGGTCATTGACCATGGAATTTGATGGTTAATTAATTAAATTCAACATATACAATGCCATAAAATTTTCAGATGATGAACAACCTATTGTTTATGTGGATTTTATTGACACATAGGTGTAGGAAAATTCATTATGGAGAAGAAGAGATGAACATGAAACAATCTTGGAGATGGGAGACTCATCGCAGTGGCAAGACATCAAGGAGTCAGTATTGCCCAAAAATGAATTGGAAATGTTGTTCTGCCATTTGGAGGAAACCAAACCAGTAATCCAACGGTTGCCTATATGGAAATGTCCAGAATTAGCACCAAGTTGTTATCATCGTTGATCCCACCATAAACTTTGGAATTGAAGAGTTTGCCTAGTCATTTAAAATACATCTTATTGGGTGAGCAAGACATGTTACCTGTTATAATTTCTAATAAACTTACTATTTTGCGGGAAAATCAGTTGACTCATGTGCTAAGGGAGCACAAGGAAGCTTTTGGTTGGATAGTGGCAGACTTAAAGGGTATTAGTCCTACCATTTGTATGCACCACATATTGATGGAAGATGAAGTGAAAGAGCTGAGGCAACCCCAATGTCGTATAAATCCACCCATGAAGGAAGTAGTGAACAAAGAAATTTTGAAGCTTCTTGACGTTGGCATCATTTATTCAATTTTGGATAGCAATTGGGTAAAGCCAGTCCAGGTAGTTCTGAAGAAAAGCTAGGGTAACTATGGTAGAAAATAGCGATGGACAGTTAATACCCACTCGTGTTCAAAATGGGTGGAGAGTTTGTATAGATTATAAGAAGCAAAATTTGGTTACTAGAAAAGATCATTTTCCGCTTCCGTTTATTGATCAAATGCTTGAAAGACTTGTAGGTAAATCTCACTATTATTGTTTAAATGATTATTCAGGGTATCACCAGATTTTGGTTGCATCTAAATACTAAGAGAAAACAACCTTCACATGTCCATTTGACACCTTTGCTTACCAAAGAATGTCATTTGGGTTATGTAATACACCAGCGACATTTCAAAGATGTATGGTAAGTATTTTCTCTAATCTTGCATAGAATTGTATGAAAGTTTTTATGGATGATTTCATAGTTTATAGAGAAACTTTTGAAACATGCATTATCAACCGTGAAAAAGTGCTTGAATGTAAATTATGAAAAGTGTCATTTCATGGTTGATCAAGGCATAATTTTAGGTCATACTGTCTTTTTTAAGGGAATTGAAAATGATAGGGCTAAGATAGTTGTTATTTGATCTTTATCTTACCCCGTGACTATGCGAGAAGTTCGTTCTTTTTTTGGTCATGCAGAATTTTATCAACAATTTATCAAGGATTATTCCAAGATTGCACAACCCATGTGTACTTGCTCCAAAAAGATGTGAAGTTTGATTTTGATGAGCCATGTAAGATTTCATTTGATAAACTCATAGAACAACTTACTCCAAAAAGATGTGAAGTTTGATTTTAATGAGCCATGTAAGATTTCATTTGATAAACTTAGAGAACGACTTACATTATTCAGCCACCGAAATGTGATATGACATTCAAGCTAATATGCGATGCTTCAAATTATGCAGTTGGAGTAGATCTAGGCTAAAAAGTGGACAAGGTAGCTCATGTCACTTATTACGCTTCTATGACACTTAACGATGCCTAGAAGAATTATTCCACAACAGAGAAAGAGTTTTTAACCATAGTTTTTGGGTTGGAGAAGTTTCAATCCTACTTATTAGGCATAAATATGATCATTTATTCAGACCATATAGCTCTAAAATATTTGGTGACAAAGAAAGAATCCAAGTTGAGATTAATTCAATGTATTTTAATTCTTCAAGAATCCGATTTGGAAATCTGCGACAACAAAAGAGCTAAAAATTTAGTGACCGATCATCTAAGTAGGATCATTCCGACTACTGCATTTGATGTTCTTCATGAAAAATTTTCAAATGGAAGTCTCTTCGCAATTCAATGGGTAATTCCATAGTATGCTGATATAGTAAACTTTTTGGAGACTAAGTCTTTTCTTAGTGATTTATCTAGAGATGAAAAAGATAAGATTAAATGAGAGGTTAAATATTACATTTGGGATGACCCTCATCTTTATAAATTTTTTGTTGATCAAATTGTTAAGAGATGTGATACAGATGATGAAATTCCTTCCATATCAAAATTTTTGTCACTCATTTGTATATGTAGGACACTTTGGTCCCAAAAGAATTGCTTGAAAAATTCTTGAATGTGGACTATTTTAGCCTAAGTTGTTTTATGACTCTTACATGTTTTGCAAGTCTCGCGATCATTGTCAAAGAACAGGTAGCTTGGGATTGAGAGATCAAATGCCACTTACTAACATCCTAGTTCAGAACGCCTTGAGCTATCATTAGCAATCGAGGGACCCATTTTTGCAACAAGATTTATGAGGCTTTGATGAAGAGAAGTGGTGTCACACACCGACTTTCTCCAGCCTATCATCCGTAAACAAGTGGATAAGCTGAAGTGTCTAATAGGAAGATTAATTCCATACTAAAAAAACTGGTGAATTCGAATCGAAAAGATTAGAGATTACAGTTAGAAGATGCATTGTGGGCATATCGAGCTACTTACAAAACTCCAAAAGGCATGTCACCATATAGGCTAGTTTTCGGTAAGCCTTATCATTTACCCATAGGAAAAAAGCATAGGGCTTATTAGGCTATGAAGCAATTGAATACGGATCAAGTAGAGGTCAGTAATAATAGGAAGTTGCAGTTGAAAAGGTTAGAAGAGATTCGTAATGAACCTTATGAAAATGAAAACAAAATAATAAGGAAAAAAAACTAAAGCTTTTCATGATAAAATGATTTCTCGGAAACAATTTTCAATAGGACAAAAAGTTCTTCTTTATCATTCAAAGCTTAAGTTATTTCTTGGAAAATTAGGATCTCAATGGCTCACCATTTATTATTACTAATTTTTTCTTATGGTGTGACAAAAACAAAGTTTAGATACTTCTAAGGTATTTAAAGTTAATGGACACCGCCTCATCAATCAAGTCTTTTGTCGACATTTAATGTCCACTATAACCCATAATGACCATACCCACTATTGCAGTACCCACTCAAGTTGCACCACCAGTTTTAACTACAACACCATGGCCATCCACCCAAAATAGAATAGGAAAGGGAAGGAAGTAAAAAGCCACAACCAATATAGTACAAGAAGTGGTGGCTCACCTTTTTTCGGCTCCTGGAAGATACAAAGCATTTTCAACAATTCAGTGAAAGGAAAATTTATCCTTGTGACTGTATTCTTGCTGATACTCTTAAAGCATTACAAGTCCATGATTTTATTGAACAAATGATGGGTCCAATTTGTTGGAGTGTGTTTGCTGGAATTGACTGTCCTGCCTATGTTGAAATAACAAGGAAATTTTACATCACATTTCAATTTAATTCTCATGAAAAGTTTAATGTGTTTACGGAAGGAATTATGGAATTTAGGTTAATGGGAAAAGAGTTTGCTTTATTGATTATTGATTTTAATGTGGCTATGGGTTTTGTTTTAGCTGATGATATTAAAAATGAGCCATTTATAAATTCTAGATGTGATTATCATGATGAATTTAATGCATCAGAATTGTGGAATCGATGGTCTGTTGATCCTAATCCTTACAATGCTAGTGTATCTAAGAGTTCGTTTTTCAAAAATCCCGCTTTTAAAATTATTCATTGACTCTTAGCATACAATTTTTTAGGGCATCGAGATTCTGTGGGGATACTATCTAAAGTGGAATATTATTTTTTGTGGTATGTGAATAGGCACATTCCTGTTAATTTAGGTTTTTAGTTTTTAACACAATTTCAATATGTGTTAAATAAGAAACCTAAACCTTTAATTTAGGTTTTTAGTTTTTAACACAATTTCAATATGTGATAAATAAGAAATCTAAACCGTTGATTCTTGGCTCCTATATCACACAATTGGCTATTAATTTGGATTTGTTAGATCTTCATAATACTGATATGAATGTGGCGTGTGATATCGAATCTTTAGATATAGATTGTTTGCACAAGATGGGAATCATGGATCTTAGCCATGGACGAATAACTTTTACAATTTTAGATCTAACTAGTCTCTTCACTCCCCGTCCAGCCATAAGAAGTTGGGTTTCAACAACTGCACCAAGTAGTCATCAATCTTCCCAAGTCAATTTGGTTGACTGCCTCAGTCGTCTCGAACATCGAATGCACCACATGGAGCATAATTTAATGGCCTATTGGGAATATCAAGGATCACAAATACAGAAGCATTCTTCCCTCTTTTCTTTCATATTTTTGCTTCTTCAATCTTTTTTCCTAACATTGAGGGCAATGTTGGTCTAGGTGTGGGGGAAGGATATGGAGTTTATATATGTGACTATGTGATTTTATCTTTCTTTAATTCTCTTTTCGGTTTTTGCATGCTTGTTATGTATGTTAATCCATCAAATTTTATCATATTAGTTTGGATTATATTAAGTGTGTGCATGAAATTAAATTGGGTTATATGAGTCTAAGGTGAACCATGCTGATTAATTGCAATAATCAATCTAGTGTATTTAGTCAAAGTTTGACATTTGAGTGATTGGGTAATTTATGAAATTATGGTGAATTCTTGAATTAAATCTGTGAGTGGATTTGAGCTTTAACTGACATCATCTTTATGTCATTCTATTTCTTTGTATTGAGTGATGCTCATCTAATGAGGCTTGCCTACAGAACTTGCACTAAACTAGATTGAATTTGTTTGATTACATGAGTTATGGAAATGATTAAGGCCTTCTTTGTTTTTATATCCTTTAGCTTACAAATGATCCACCGAGTTATTTTCCCCTTGTAACCCTTTTGAGCCTTTAGCCTTGTTTGTTTTTGAATTAATCAACTTAGATTGAAACCCAAAAACTCCATTAGCCTTACCTTATCATAAGTTGAAAGAAGTACTAAGTAAGCATTTGATTTTGGGACTTTTTCTCTGTATTATATTATAAGATATTTTTATAGGTACTTCTACTCATATGTTTATTAAATTACACTGCTATAATTTTCTCTTTTTTTTATTGTTCTCCATTGTTCTTAGCCAAGTACAAAAAATAAAAAAAGAAAAGGGAAAAAGGAAAAAGAAAGAAAGAAGAAAGATAATAAAGAAAAAAAGAAATAGAAAAAGAATAAAGCATAGTAGCATTAGTTAGTAATGAGTAGTGTAGTCCCTTTTATTTACATGTTATTTTAGAATTTGAATTTGAGTGTCCCTTTTACTTGTTACTCTGTGAATGCTTATGATTAACCCTTGCCATTTTTACTTACCTTTGAACCTAGCCCCATTACAACCCATAATAAAGTCCTTTTGATCTAAGAGCTTATGTAATTCGAATGAATGATAACTGGTGAATTTGCAAGCCTATGGTATTACAATCTGTTAGAGGGAGATTTGAGAGAAATACTTTAAGGTTAAACACTTAACTGTAAGAGAGAAATCTGTGAAAAGAATTCACTTTAGTTTCATATTTTCTTTTGAAAATAATGTCTTACTTTGACTTTGTTTAGTTGTATCAGTGAAAAGTGATTATGATATATGTTGCCACCTAAGTCTTGCTAGCCCAAGTTAATAGACTGTGTGCACTTAATCTTATGAAGGAAGAATTGATAAAGTGTAGTGGTTTGGTATATTTGTTAGAGGGCGAGCAAAGGTTTGGTGTGGGGGGAATTTTTTAAGTTGTCATGTTGTGATCATTTTGTATATAAATCTCTTTAATGTGTGGAAATTATTAGTCAAAATTGATGGATTTGTTTCTTACTTGTTCTTAGATGATTTTCAATACTTAAGAGATGAAATTGAATCAAAAAGATGCAAGGAAAGCAAAGATAATCCGAATTCCCAGATTGATAGAAAAATAATTGACTAAGCGTAGGTATATGCAAGGATAAAGAATACCTGCAGAATCTAGTTTTAAATTCATATTTGATTCACCTAAGATTTTCTTGATCTTGAGAATCAGATTGCTACCTTACTGATGGGTATTTGCAACCTGGGTAAAGATTATCTACTGAAGATCATGAAAAAAAAGGAGGAGATCGAAGAGCATAAATGAAGATTTCGTTACTGTTCACGTGAAGCATTATTAGCAACTTTTACATTTTCTATAGTAGTTTTCTCTAGGAGTTTTCGTATTTTTTAGGAAAAGACCAGGGATGGAGACTTTCTATTTTGCAATTTCGTTGTTGGTTTTTACTTTTTTTTATGAGTAGCTAAACCTTTCTTCTTGATTGAAGGGAACCGCATTATCATCTATTATGTGTGAGATTTTCAAATAAAATTTGTTTCATTAATGAATATTGAGGGTCTTTTGAATTGCTTTTTATAATTGAATTGGTTGATTTCTAGGGTGTGCAACTAGGAATTGATTAGTTTAATAGCTAAATTAGTAGGAGATGATATTCAGTTTTGCTAATCCCAAGTGGTAATTAAGATTATCATCTTTACGTTAGAGTTGGAAGTTCTAAGAAAATACTTAACTTGATTAAATGCATGTCATACATGTGCTGTCTTGTTCATTAGTTTCTTGGCTCTTAAAGCTATTAATCAATTAAACTTAAGGTCGTATTTAAGTTGTTGACTAATAAGATTGTTTAGAATAAATGTTTCTATTAATTTAATCTTAAGAGAAAATATTACCCAAGAAATGTTTGTTATTAGACTGAATTTTATATCAACGATCCATATTAGAGTGATAACGTTGGTGACCCGAAATTAAGGTTTGTTTACTGAATTTCCATATCTGATTATTTTTGTTAATTTTCAACTTCATCTATTTTTAATTTTGTAAATTTACGTGAACTAAAACCCCCATTTTGGTTTAGTTTTGAACTCGTATATTTTTTACCGTTAAAATTTCTTGTGGGAACTATCTCAACTCTTCACTAATTATAAATTTTGTTGCTAGAGTTGGCATTAATTTGATTGCTGGCAACAGTAATATCGACAATAGAGTCTACACATTTGTGAAGAACAATTGCTTATGTTTGTCCACACCCATTGTTTTCCCGTTCGGGTCCACTACATAGTAGAGAATCAGGTGGGTTAGCAACTACTAAAGAGATTTACCATCTTATTTTTCCTTCACTAAAATCTGGAACGAATGCAAACATACATGCTGCAACCATGGCTCTTGATATCTGGAAGCATGTGAAATCATGTTCAACGAGCTTTCTTCTTTTGTGGATGAGGTTCTTTTCAAACTGAGGCACGATGGTAGGTCGCAAGAGAAGCCATGTCCAGTGGTGGCAACGCAAGTTACCGGCGGTGGATTGCTGGAGTTGCGACGTCGAAGACGTGTACGACAGTCCACAGGCGTCGGCAGCTAAGTCTTTTGTGATGTTTGTGTTTAGGGTTTCTTAACCTGAAGGAGCAAGTTTGGAAACATGTTTAAGATTGGGTGTATTTTGATACATGAATAACCTATTCTAGAGTTAAGATAGGAGATTTTTGGGGACTAAAATAAGATCGTATAGAAACTAGGATAGTATCATCTAGGGTTAGAATAAAGCTTGTTTGGATACAATAATATACTTATTCTAGTATTTGAATAAGGCTATTTGGCTATTAGATTAAAGTAATCCAATTTTTAGTTTCAAATAGAGTATTTCAAGATACACTCCAAACATAATTTAAAAATTGTTTTAAAATCAAAATTCAATTCCAAAATTAAGGTAATTATTTTATTAAATTGATTAAGATTAATAATTATATTAATTCCTAATTAAATTTTAGAGAATAGTTTCTAAAATTAAAATTAATTATTTTCAATTAGATTGAAATTAATTAATTAGACTCTTTAAAATTAATAAAAAAAGTTTTCTAAATAATTAAGAAAGGTGTTTCTCAATTAAATTTATTTATTTAATATGATTGAGATAAATTAAACTTATGACTTTATATGTTTAGAGAATTATTATTCAATTTATTTAGAAATTTTTTTATACATGAACAATAAGTTTCTCGATTTATTATAAATGATATTTTTCTTGATTAAATTTTAACAAATGTTTTCATTTTTTAATTAAGAAAAAGAGTTGTCTTTAATATTTTTGAAAATAGTTTTCTAATTTATTTAAGGGAGATTTTCTAATTAATTAAAAAATTAATCTTTAAATAAATAATGTAAAGAACTTTCTTAATTAAATTTAAAATTATTTTATTTAATTTTAAAAGTATTTTTCTTTTAATATTAGAAAATAATTTTCTAAATAAGGAAAAGTAATTTTTAATGAGATTAGAAATAGTAAATTTTTAACGAGATTAGAAATAGTTTTCTAATCAGATCAGAATGCGTTACATATATAATTTTGAAAAAAAGAGTTTTTCTAAATTATAACAAGGAAAAGCATAATTTATTGAAAGTTGTTTTCAATTAAATTTTGTTAAAGGAGTTAAGATAATTGGAAATAGTTTTCAATTGGATTTGAAAATTATTTTAAAATCAAATTCATTTTCTATTTACAATATAAATTTTGTTTATTTAGGAGTAAATGAAATTTAACTTTTCCAAAAGAGTTGGAAATATTAGTTTAGATTGTAAAGATCAATAACTAGAAACAAATAAAGGTTGATGTTTTATGCATATAATTTAATTAAGAGTGCATAAGTTGCATACTTTATTTTTATCTTTGATATATATAAAAATATTGGATGAATGTTAAATTATATGTTGTATATATGTCATATTTTACATACAGTTTTATGTTTTTAAGACGAATGAAATTAAATCTCTTGTTAAAATATTAAGTACATATTGAGAATGTGACTGTTACCTTCCATTCTTATAAGAATAAACCATAGTTCTATTTATTGTTAGGCTTGTTGAGCAAACTCAAGGCTACTTTAACCCAAATATGTTGTCTTATGATTGTGGGTTCTACTTAACTAAATTTGTATGATTTGGATGAACAAATTCATGCTTATATGAATTTATAGGTATTGTTAGAAATAATATATAAGATATGTTTTACCAAAAGTTGTCACCTAACAGATTTAGGAGTCATATGAAATGTGATTAATAAAGTTAGGATCTACCTAATTTAAGTTTTGTTTTGTTTTTGTAGAAAACTCAAGATCAACTCAATTTGAACGAGATCCTAACCTATTAAAAAGATTAAAGTAATATTTTCGAATAGTAGTGAGGGCTATTGTTTCAAATAAAATAGTGAGAGTAACTAAATATATGACTAAAGTCTTAATACTATTTGGTAGTCATGACATATAATTAGTTACTTGCTTTTCTTACAATTATATTATGTTTTGAGTGGAATTTAACTTGTTTATTATAGTTGATAATAAGTTAGTAAACCAAATTTCTTGGACATATGTTATGTTTGAGAAGAGTTCTCAAAGGTAGATAGAAAAGTTGTATGTCTATTATGCAATTTTCCTGTTAATCTTTGTTGAGGATTTGGAATTAAAGGTTTAGATATACATCAAATTATATAGATAACATAATAGATTGACATTTTGAGTTACTTAATGTCTCATAAAGTTTGATGAAAACATGTAAGATGTATGTCAACACTAT
>JANSVA010000007.1:13764182-13788985 GCA_025504915.1 Erythroxylum reticulatum | reverse complement strand
TAATACCTCTAGTATCTGCTTCTAATTAAGATTTAAGATGCACAATTCTTTCTCAAATTAATTTAATTGATTCTAAGCTCCTTTTAAGTGAGCTCATAAACAAGGAAATACACCATCTCTTGGAACCTTAAAAAATGGGCTATAGGTTCTTTCTATAACATATATCACTTCCATCATTTGCCCCTTACTGATGTAGGATAGAGTTCTACTTATGCTGATACAATAGTTGTAATTTCCCTCTATTTAAATGCAGGAGAATAAGTGTATAGTCATCAGTTAGCCCATGACCACAACACTTGTGGTTTTTAGGAGCATGAATGATCTTGTCTACTTACTAAACATATTTCTTCAGGTATACTGTCCTCTTTGCTCATATTACTAAATCAATAGTAGACTCCTCACATCAAGTATATATAGATATTGAATTATCCATAATACAAACGTGATTCAAAGCCATAAACCCTCTCTGAACTTTCATCGAACACTTCAAAGCCTTCACCATATTATCCTAAATCACCTAAACATATAATCTCTTCTTCCTTAACATACTGTTACACAATGCAAAGCCAAATGCATTGTGTTATAGATAATCAAAACAAACGAATAAACAATCTTAAACCTAGATTAAATCGTCCACTTCAATCGACTCAAAAACTAACATTTTACCCGACATTAATCACAAGCAAAGTAGTTGAATGACTTACCTCAACCAACATGCACATGCACTTCGACTATAGATGATAGAGGGACGTCAACTGGTGAAGCAACCTCCACAAATTCCAAGCGTGAGAGAAGATGAGAGAGGGAAGGTGGCTTGAGGAAGAGGGAAGGCGACAGAGCTAAACGCGGGAGACTGATGAACCTCTGTATTTCATTTACACAGAAGATGAGACGATGTCATTATGGAGGTTGAGGACACGAAGTCGTCTCATCTGGTTGGAGGCCGGGAGATTAACTTTCAAGGATACAAAAACGACATCGTGTTAGGCCAACGACACGATGTCGTTCTGGTGGGGGTGAGGGAAACAATGTGAACCTGGCCTTTTCCGACGTTTAATTCACCAGAACGTCACGTTTACTATTTTGGGATGTCTTTATAACAAAACGACGTTAAACACTTCGTTTATCCGCGACGTCTGCATACAACGTCGCGGAATCTTAGCTCTTTTTGTGACGTTTTTCCAAACGCCATGAAAGTCTCCTACAATTCGCGGCGTCTACTTTAAAAATGACGTGAAATGTATGTTTTTGTTGTAATGTGATGATGTCATATGGACTTTTCCATGTCCCGTCTCTGTATGAATTCACAAGATCAACTCTGCTACAAAGTTATATCAAATGGAGTGGCATGATAGGTGGAGTGGTCCCGAAATTTTCTTTAATTTAAGACCAAGCTTTTGTATAAAAAGAGTTGCTTTTACACAAAATTCATCCACAACAAATAAAAGTCTTCTCGCAAACTGATTGACGTCAACTACCCATTTTCCATACAATGATTGACAGGAACTTGTTCTAGCCGAAGAGCTAACACCACCACTCCATTTTATTTTCTCTGGAGTGACAATCCAATTTTAAGTACCAAATAAATCTTTATTTTACTTAATTAACAAGTTAACTTTTATATTTAAGAAGAAGTAAATAAATCTCTCATAGTCTTATGTAACGATCCGTTTAGATACAATTAATTCAAAAACTTATGATGTTGAATAGTTGATATTATACTAAAACTGCTAACTTTTATAATTATCTTTATTCAATATGCAATAAAAAGGGCATTGAATGTTTGTGTCATTGAACGTCTCTGACTTTATTCTGTCTTTAAAATTATATAATCAAAATGAGATTTTAAAATTATTTTTAGTAAATACTATGACGAAATATTAAATTCAACCTAATAAAAATATAAACAATATACATCGAATAGTTAAGCTCATAATTTTGTCCCACTACTTAACCCTTGTTGATATTATATCTCTTCAAATTTTGTCTTTGGTTTGATCATTAAGTTAGCGATGATAATTTCAACCAAGGAATTCTGTTGCATAGTTTTTAAAGAGTATGATATTTAAAAGACTAAATCAGAATGAAGTTAAGGTTGAAATATGGGTTTATTCTTATAAAAGCAGATTCCAATTGTACATTTGTCTTCTTACCCCAACTCTTAAGTTAAAATATGGGTTTATTCTTATGAAAGCAGATTACCCCAAATGTCGATAGCTATGGTACACAGGGATAGCGATTTTTCTGCTTGGAAATGTAGGAGCTTGACTCAGCAAAGTCTTCATGTCTGCTGGGAAGCTGCATAGAAATGTACCGGAACTTTTGGCCAGTTAAATACAGCAGCCCTTTCTAATACTGCTACGCATTATAGTAATTGATCAATTAACTGGTTTTCTTGCTTGTTCAGGGGAGCATGGCTTCTTTTTCTTTCTCTTGTTTGGAAAGTAGAAAAATAATGCATTCCTTTTTCGAAAGGGAGTACAGAGAATGACCATAATACAACACATTAGAGCAGTTGAGCAAAAACTAATGGAAGCAAACTAATGCAGTTTGAGGCTAGGAATTAAGACAAAGTAGCCAAATATCATAGGCTTTTTACTTTATCCTGGAAATTTTATAACATGGATTAGTCAAAGAAAAAAGTTGTTCCATAAACCAAACACCAAGAACATGGATGCTCACTGCCAAGTGCTGATTTCTTGGCTTGGATTGTACATGGAATAATGTTTCAAGTTAAGTGTCAATCAATCAGTCTTGTCGGCGTGCTGGATTAATCATTTCATTTTATATGTCAAGTTTAGTAGAATGCTAGGAATTGAAATTAACGACTTGTATAGACCACTCAATTTTCCCTTTAAATAATATCTTTCAGGAATACGTCAATTGATGTTATATGTTTGCAAGTAAATCATGTCAAATTTATTGGGAAAATTATATAAGTTTATAAATACATCAATTAGCACCCATGTTTTATGTGACAAGAAAATATCACTCAAGCTCAAAGGTTAATTATATCATTTAGCAATTAGGTTGATCATACTCTATAGAGTAGAGTAATGACCATTAAATATATGTATAGTCATAAGTTAATATTTTCAGATATAAGAATGCTTCATTGGATTTACAATCATAATAAAAGAGATAAAGTCAAGAATGTAATAGTAAGAGACAAATTAAGGACAACTAACATTAATGAAAATTAAGAGAGATAAGACGTAAGTAGTTTAGAAATGTTATAAGGGACATCGTGACTCTCCAGCGAGAAGATTCTATTTAGGGACTATAAGAGGAAAAAGAGAAAGGCCTCAATTTTATCAAGAATGATATGATTCTGTTGAAACTTATCGAAGATGTTAGCCTTAATAGGAAACTCTTACATACTAGGATACAAGTAAAAGATCGCACATAGAGAGGTCCTTCTTTTTTTCATATACTTCTTAAAACTCTTCATTCGAATATTATGTCTTGTATTTAGCCTAAAAATTTAATATACAGTACTGCTCTCTTAGTTATTTAGCTTAAACATTTTCATACCTAACTTAAATATTTTCTTATAATAACTTATTTCTCTTATTTATTTCCCAGTCTTCTTTCTTGTTTGTATATTTTTACTTATTTTATCTTTTATTTTTATTCTATACCTTGTTCTACATTTATTGTAATATTTATTTTATTATTTTATTATTTATTTTTATTAATTTTTATTTCTATTTTATTTTTATTTTTACTTTTATTTTTACTTTCATTATTTTTAATATTTATATTTTACTATTCTTTATTTTGATTTCGATTTCAATTTTATCTTTTATTTTTATTCTTTATCTTATTCTATCTTTGTTGTATTATTTATTTGCACTAATTTTTCATATTTTTATTTGTAAGTGTTTATTTTTATGTATTTATATTCTATTATTATTATTATCTTTTATGTCTATTTTTTTCTTTTTGCATTTATTATTTTAATATTATAGTTTTTAAATATTAATTTATTATTTTATTTTATAGTTTTTAAATATTCATTTATATTTTTCTTTTTCTTTTCCTTTTCCTTTTTATTTTAGTAATTTTTTCTATGAGTCTATCAGAAATAATCTCTCTACTAATTAGAAATAAGGCTGTATATTTTGGGACCTCTCCAAACCATGCGTCTCAAAGAACTACTAGAATATCGTTGTTGTTGTTGTGGTTATTAGAGTTTTTAAATTTGGTTACTCCATTGTTGCTATTTCATCTTTATAATTATTACGCGGAAATTTAAAAGGATTCAGTTTTGCAAAATTTGGTTCTGCTATAGTTGCTTTGAGCTATTTTTATTGGCTGCTTCATACAAAGTAACTGTGTCAACAACTGTTAATTTTTCAGCAAAATAGAAACAAAAAAATTAATAACGAAAATAAAAACCAACTACTAAGATTTTAATAACTCAGCTCGATATACCTTACCTACGTCTGCGGCGCCCTCACCCACCTTAATCAACTTTCACTTATGATATAATAGTTTTATTCAAGGGTTTACAGAGCCAACTCACTAAACCCTTATACTAACCTCGTCCTCACACCCTGTGAAAGTAAATCACTCCTAATAACACGACCACTTCGTATTAACCTCAATAGAAGATGTTCATAACAATGTTCGATACTAAAAATGAAAATTAAATAACTCAAGTGATTGAGACAATAAAGATATAAACAAAGAGAACATTAGAGGTAAAAATAACTCCCCTAAATATGAAGTTTCATCAGCCGAAAGTGTGGGAAGTGGTAGAACAATATCTGTTGTGAATTATTGAGAAGAGTTATGATCAGTCTGCATACAGCAGGATCAATAACTACCAATTGAACAAATGTTTTATTATCAAAACGTTACCAAAATACAGTTGTAGCGTACCAATGTTGGATGTTTTTCACACACAAAACAATATCTAAACAAACCAAAAAATTTATGCTATAACCAAGAAGATGCAGCTATCAAAGATATATAGAATCACCAAAAATTTAACTGTCTTAGATAGATAAAACTACTGAAAATAGGTTGTCAAAGATAGTAATCAAATCACCAAAAATCTACATATTATCTTCATCAAGATATGGTGACTTTATCCCAATTAAATTCTATCTTCACTAGGATTTTAACCCAAATAAACCTTACCTTCAAGAATCCTACACATGATAGAATACAATATAATCATATTTCTCAAATAACCAATTATGTCCAATTACATATATTGCCTAAAATAAATTAATAAGATATCCTAACACCTATTTTAACAATCTCCCCTTTTTTTGGTATTATTTGTCATATATTGAAACTCACCCTTAAGAAGATAATTGGACATATAACATCAAGTTCACATAATACATATGAACTCCCCCTTAATCAAACATCGAGTTCTAAATAATTTTCAAATGAAATCAAGTTTCTCAAGTTCACATAAGCAATTATCAACTAACCAAAGAAACAATAATCCCAAATAACCAAAGCAGCCAACAATCATCCAAGTTCTCTAAGTAAACAAAACAACCACAGTAGCCAATAATCATCCATTCTCCCCCTTGGGACAAAAAGATCCCAAAAGGTAAAGCTAAGAATCAGCCAAGCGAAGATGTTGCTTAAGTTGACGGAGTGCATCTAAACTAGCTTGAAAAACTCACTTAATCCTATCAATCTCAGTAAATAAAGCAGCATAAGGATTAATATTTATTACAGCAGATGACCTAGTTTGCCCAAAAGAGGAATAAGGAAAGTTGACCACTCGAGCTTGCTTGTTAACATTTAATATCTGAGGTGCAATATTCAGCAATGACACAGTTTTAAGAACAGTAAAGGTCGTCCAAGGAACATCATTGACATATAAAAATTGTGTAATCAGATGTGGAAAATATAACAAAGATTGTTGCTTGCTACCAATCTTAATCATTGCTTCAATAATAATTATTCCCAAATTGAAATTTGCCCCGATATTGATGACATAAACTAATTTGGCCTGAGCCGGATAAACTGTAACCATGTGATTAATGGGTATCCAATTTGCCAATAACAACTTATGGAGCACATAATATTTTTGTGACAACTCAAATGCACGAAGGGAAGAAGAAGATGGCCAAGCAGTCAATTTAACCCTAGTTAAAATAGTATCCATCATATCATTTGTCATGAGCTAATCATCCTCATATACTCGTTCACTAATTAAATTATCAAACCATAAAAATATATCCAATTGATCTGGACCAAATCTAACCATATTACCCCTTACATACTATAACACCCCACTCTTGCAAGATTCGTACCTGACATTCTAAATGATATCAGAGTATGAATTCCACGAGGGTGGCATATTAGAACAGTCAACGGCTAAAACTCATTGCAAATTATTTTTAAAAATGATCAAAAATCAATAATCAATTTTAGCCCAATTTATTTATAACCATTTCCAGTCACAAGAATTACCATTGTTATTTAACTTATCAGAGTTTCAGTAGACATTTGGGCCCATTATAGAAATGAAATACTTGTAGTCATAATAACATTACATTTCAAGATCATTACATACACATTGTGCAACACTTATGACTACACTTTTGATACAACATAATAAAATACATACACAGGTACAATCTGATCCCCACATGGAACTCTGACTTGATTACATTGGCTAACTCCAATTTGCCTATCTAGAGGTCTTTATTAAACCTAAAAAACCACATTCCAATTTTGATGAGTTTTGCGAACTCATTAGAGTAACCATCTTTGATGGTTCACTCATGCAACAAATACAATCATCATAACATCACACAGTTCATACAATCAAACAGTTCATATCAATTTACCATTTCATTACAACTTTGCAAATCATTCAATGAATTTCAATCATATCAGAATGCAATATGTATGAAACTCACATTCATTATTACAGTATTGTGACTGTGTGCCTTTTTAGTCCCCCGTATCCATTGCGGACACCGAGCTCAGTATATAGTGGAAACCATAGGCTCTACCATAGAGCTTTAAGCCCTCTCAGTAACAATCTCAGTCAATCAGTACCATCACCAGTCACAACTGCCTTTATATTACATGCATCGTAGTGAAATGAATGTCACAAATCAGTTATCAAATTCAATCACTTTGATTGCATGTATCATGACAGTAAATAGTCACAGTAATGATCACAGTAACAGTGGTCTTCAGACTAAATCTGGCCTTCAACTTTTCAATTGAGAATCAGAGAATCAATTAGGACGTGTCATTCACATACAAATAACACTTCCAATTTTGTAGGCATGTATCAAAAACCTCAGACATATATTATCCAGAATTTAGTACATAGTCAGTACATATCAGTGCAATTCAATAAGATAACAATACAATTCAGTCATATACAAAACAAATAAGTTGAGACCATCTTAGGTTACTCACAGTTACTCCCTTAAACCTATTTCCTTGACATTCCTGCAATATCTGGAAGTGGTTGCTCTAGTTGCTCGTCTATATGCAATAAAAACAATGTCACATTACTAGGGTGCTTATGTAATAGAATAAATACATTTATCAATGCTTCATGTATCATGCATGCTCAATGACAAATTCTCTGGTATATTCCTATCATACATCAATGTACATAGTAATTATACTTCAATTATTCTAAAATTCAATCACTCATTCACTATTTCAACTGTTTCTGAAAGCATTTCATTCTAGTCATCTGTATATGTTCATAAAGATCCAGAGAATGAAGGTTTTATCTAACAATTTCTTCCAGACAATTATTCCCCTGTATCTTAGGTTTCTAATGACACTAAGATCATTCAATTTGAGTCAATATATTGAAAGTTATACTCCAATCATTTTTGGAAAGTTCTCATTCTTAAACAGTATACTATACTCAACTTCCATCCAGAAATTAAAAGTATTAGAGACTGAATCAAAATTCAACTTCTTCATAAAATCTCTACCCCTATGTCTCTAGTTTACTTAAAATTAAAAATCATCCTATTTAGATAACCATAGAAGAAGTTATAAGTGAAAGAAGAATAGATGTTCAATTTACAATAACTCTCGGGTGATTTAACCTAGCTACAGTTCAGTCAAGGCTGTGATACATCTATGCACAGCCGTGAAAACCAAATTAAATCAATCATGGGCATGATACCATCACTCACACCTGTGAATATCAAAAACTCATGGGTGTGAGACCTTAACTCATGTCCGTGAGACGTCCAAACTCCAGAATAAACTTTCTTGATTTTTCATCAACATTTGATCTCAAACTCATCAATCAATCCATTTCAGAAAGCTACAATATTTGGTGGAGATGAATAGCAATGTGCTATAAGTATATTGGTTTAAGAATCAAATCATTTGTTTATCGGATGAAGCAGTTATAACAAATATATCAAAGGATGTTTGGAAATAAACTTTCAGAAATCAATTGAAAGTTGCGATTGTGCAGACACACGATCACGACTTGCGATCTGCTTCTTCTTCTTCTTCTTCTTCTTTTGTTTTTCCAGCTTTACCCATTCTTTTCCAACTTAATTACTTCTAAATCATCTATTATGCTTGTCTATACACATTACAATGTCTAAACAAATTAGATTCAAAAATACACTCCAAACTCTATAATAAACTTTCCTGATTTTTTCTCAACATTTCATCTTAAACTCATCAATTAATCCATTTTAGAAAGCTACAATTTTTGGAAAAGATGAAGAGAATGTGTTATGAGTATGTTGGTTCAAGAATCAAACCATTTGGACATCGGATGAAGAAGTTATAACAAATATATCAAAGGATGTTTGGAAATAAACTTTTAGAAATCAATTAAAAGTTGCGATTGTGCGGACACACGATTGCGAGTTTTGCCTTCATTCTATAAGATCGCGAGATTGACCAAAATTTGCAAATTTTTGATCGTGCTAAAGCACGATCGTGATTTGCAATCCTTTTACTTGCAAAGTTAGCACGATCGCGACTTGCGATCTGCTTCTTCTTCTTTTGTTTTTCCAGCTTTTCCCATTCTTTTCCAACTTAATCACTTCTAAATCATCTATTACGCTTGTCGATACACATTACAATCTCTAAACAACTCAGATTCAAACTTACACTCCAAACTTCAAAATTTTGAAACTTCATTTTTACTTTCTCTCTCTACTGTAATTTTCCAATTCTTATATTTTCATCTGATGCATATCTTCTCACTTTTATCCACTCTATAACTTCATTTGACTCCTATTACTGTTTAAAATCATTCAACTACAAGTTCATAAGGTAATGACTATCAAAATCAAAACTTCATACAAGCTTTCTCTCACTATTGTGTTTTAGTTTTTACTCTACTTATTTCATTTTCAATAGCATATGTAGCATGCTGTGTTCATTTCTTTAGCCCAAAACCTCATTGATATTTTTCTTTCGTTCAATATAGATATAGTCATTTGTTGAAGAGTTCGATTCTTCCCCTTTACAAATTTATTTTGTTGTGGAGTTTTAGGTGTTGAAAATTCTTACATGATACCATATTTATCCCATAAATTGTTGAAACTTGCATTCTCAAACTCTCTTCCATGGTATAATCGTATCTTAACACTGTTATATTTTTCTGATTCATAATCTGCACACATAAGCTCTTAAAGCCTTAAACGCATATGATTTTTCTTTCAAAAATTCTACCAAAGTTTATCTAAAGTAGTCATCATCACAAGTCAAGAAGTAACTCATTCCACCAATGCTAGCATATTGAGTTAGGACCAATTAAATTCATATGATCCAATATATGTTTAACCTTTTTATATGACATTCTCATCTATTTACCCATTTTCTATGCACTATAAATCATCTTGTCATCGTTGTTTATTGTAGCCAACCCTCTCACTGCTTCGAATTTCTTCAAATTATTAACAAGATCATAGTTGGTGTGGCCAAGATTTTGATGCCAAAGATTTATATTGCCGCCATATGAGGCTGATTTATAAGAAGTTGTGACTTGTATCATATAACAATTATCTGCAGATCTTCTACCACTCATTGAACATTCTTCTTGTTCGATTAATACCCTACATTCATCACTGGTGAATTTAACCAATAATCCATCATCATAAAGTTCACAAATTTGCTTATAACCCATCAATACAAAGTACGTTCCTAAGGTGTGGCAATCCATCCACACCTCCTTCTTTCAATAACCGAACCCTACTTTCCATCACCAAAGGTAACATGGCTGTCTACACAACTTTGATAATCCATTAAGTATCTTCTTTCACTTTTCATGTGACGTGAACAACTACTGTCAAAATACCAACCATGATGTGGAGCAGCCTGCATGGATTCAAGAGCTACAAGTGCTTGTAATTGATCTTTTCTAACCCAAGTATGTTTTGGTAATATGGGCTGCTGCTGGAAATTCATCAAAGAGTGTCTAGATTTTCAATTTTAAGCCCTCTAAAATATCATTTGTAATAACTTGTAACAATTTGGCCTTATGTGCTCGTTTACTTCATAAAAGTGAAATGTAGGTATAAATTTTCTATTTCTCCTTAAAGTTTCTCCTTTCACAGATATGGTTGGATCATTTTTCTCATCATTAAACTTAGAACATTCACCTTGATAACCAATATCTTGAAGGTCTCCTTTAATCTTACCAAATTCCAATAATTGTTCTAACTTTTCAATAGCTCCATTTAACATTCTTATTCCTTTTTCCATATTGACTAGCTTCAACTTTGTTTCATGAAGCTCTATTTTAGATAATAACCTCTTCTCTAGATCTTGAATGACGTTCTTCATGGTGGAGTTCTCCTTCTTTAGCTTCTCATTCTTCTTACATGTTTGCACACATTTAGTATACGTTAACTCATAAGCTTTACAAATATCTTCCCTTTTGTATTCCGAATAACTATCATCACTGTCATAATCTGAAATGGAATTATGAAGTGATTCATCTACGTCTTTTCTAAAATTTTGGACTAATTTATCTTTGTTTTTCCCATCAGTTTCTTCTTTGGTTGATGTTAAACAAGCAATTGGACTTCTATTATATAAAGCAACTAACACAACATGATTACTCACAAATTCCTCTCACTACCATAGTCACTTTTATATTCATTCTCACTTCAAGTAATCGTATAAGACTTCTCTTTTCTCTTCTTCAAAGTGTTAGCACATTCAATTTACACATGTTTGAAGCCTTGACATTCATGACATTGGAATTTCTTTTCCTTTCTTTCACTCATTTAAGTTTTAGCTTATTATTCGAAATTATTATTTGATAAGCTCCCACCATTCTACTTAAACTCAGGTATATCTTTCTTCAATTTCTTTAAACATTTGCTAAAAGTTCTTGTCAATAACACTATATCCTCATTCTCATCAAATTCATCTCCTAATTCATTGACAGCCTTTTCAACCTTAGCTTGCAATGCCAATCCTTTGTTCTTCTCTCGTTTATCTCTCAACAAATTCATCTCAAAGTTAGTAAGAATCCCAATTACCTTATCCAAAGATAATTCATTGATATCATGTGCTTCTTCTATGGATGCAATTTCCGGTATGAACCTCGAAAGCAATGATCTCAATGTCTTATTGACAAGTGTCAAATTTGAATATTTTTCCCAAGTTGATTTGCTTGGTTTGTAATGTCAAGCAGTATCTTATGGAAATCTCCAATAGTTTTGCTTTCATTCATCTTCAGCTTTTCAAATCTAGTAGTAAACATCTGAAGTTTTGAAACTATAATAGATTTTGATCCCACATGTATTGTTTGCAGACCCATGCTTTTTTTGCTAATTCACAAGCTAATATCATAGTAAAGCGGCCTTTATTAACTACATTGAAGATGATGTTCATGGCTTGAGAATTTTCAAGTGCTCCCTGTTCTTCAGCTTTTGTCTATTTAGATGGAACTTTAAGTGCTGCTTCTTCCTTTTTATCAGACGCACTGGATGTATCCAGCCATTTAAAACTAAGTTCCATACTTTTGTTGCTTGTTCCTAAATTAATACCTCATCTGTGATTTCCATGCAGGATAATTTGCCCCATCTAACAATGGTGGCCTAGTGATTGATGCCCCTTCTTTAATAGCCATAATTACGAAACATAGATTTGCACCAACTTGATGTACGAAGTTCTGATTCGGTGAACCTCACTCTGATACCAATTATAAATCTAAAAGGATATAGTTTCACAAAATCTGGTTTTGTTGCAGTTACTTTGAGCTATTTTTGTTGGTTGCTTGATACAAAGCAACTGTGACAACATCTGTTAATTTTCTAGAAAAATAGAAATAGAAAATTAACGACTAAAATAAAATCTGACAACCAAGATTTGATAACGTAGTTCTTACATTTATGGGGCCCTCACCTAACTCAATTAACTTTCACTTATGATACAATAATTTTATTCAAGGATCTACAGAGCTGACTCACTTAACATTTGACACTATCTCTAGTCCTCACACCTTGTGAAAGTAAATCACTCCTAATAACACAACCACCTCGTGCTAACCTCAACAAATGATTTCCACAACAATATTTGATCCTAAAGATGAAATTAGACAACTCAAGTGATTGAGACAATAAAGACATAATAATGAGAACACTTTGAGATAAAAATAACTCCCCTAGATATGAAGCTTTATCAACCGAAAGTGTGGGAAGTAGTAGAATAATATTTGCTGTGAATTATTGAGAAGAGTCACAATCAGTCCACGCACACAGCAACATCAGTAACCATCAATTGAACAAAAGTTTCATCACCGAAATGTCATAAAAAATACAACTGCAGCACACCACCAACGCTGAACATTTTTCACACACAAAACAATATCTGAACAACCCAAAAAATTCACGCCATAACTAGGAAGATGCAGCTACCTAAGATAGATAGACTCACCAAAAATCTAGCTGCTTTAGATAGATAAAACTACTGAAAATAGGCTGTCAAATATAATCCTAAAATCACCAAAAATCTGCATATTATTTTCATTAAGATATGGTGACTTTATCGCAATTAAATCCTATCTTTACTAGGATTTTAACCCAAATAAACCTTATATTCAAGAATCCCACATATGATAGAATACTCATCATAATTATATTCCTCAAATAACCAATTATGTCCAATTACAAATAATACGCAAAATAAATTAATAAGATATTGTATCATATATTTTAACATTATGAAAAGCAAGTAGTTTTTAACAATTTAATCTAAAAAGGTACCATAAAGTAGAATTGATTTTACGTGTTATAACATAAAACAGATAAATATTTTGGAATGTAAAGAATTTATATCATCTGTTTCATACATTGTGATTATTTTAGTATATAATAAATAAAAATAAAGCTGGTATATTACTTTGACTATTGAAAAAAATTGTTAAAAATAAAATGGAAAGGGGTAACAAAATGCAAATAAATAATAAAAATATTTTGGACATTACAAAGAAGTTATTCAAGCCAATTTTGTTAAGATGTAATATTGCTGGGTTTGTCCCTCTAATGTAATACCTAGAGCTGGCTTGTGACGTTATGTTTTGCTTTTACAACGGAGAGTTCTCTCTTTTCATCGGTTTTGCTAACATGGAAGCATGACGTTATTTAATATTTAATGGTTTTGTGGTTAATTTCAGGCACATAAACAAATAATAATTCAACTCACGAAGAAGATGGATTAACGGCATCTACTTGTTTCAATTAGTAAGGAAACATTTGTTCTTTCAGTTCCCACGACAGCCGAACAGTAGAAGGAAAAGAAAATATATCTTTGTTTATCCCGTGACAATTAATTATAATGTTCCAAATCTCATCTTATTGAGGCCTAAACATTGTTTTAAAAATACGATCGGATGTCGAATTGGTCAAAACATAATTTTAAAGTTTAAAAATTTAACTGATATTAAACCGCTATAAAATTGATATATAATAAATAAAAAGTAAAAATTATAAGAGCAAGTAAAAATAAAACATTTTATTGAAATAAAAAATACTTCAATGTCTATTATTATATAATGAACTAATGATAAATCAAATCTAATAATTCAAATTAAATCTTACTCTAACATAAAACTCAAAATAACAATAAAAATGAAAATTGTAAAGAAGTTATATTTCATCATCGTCAAAAATTCCAATTTTTCCAACGTTATCTAAAGGTTGTGAACTATACTTTCATCTAAATTATTTGCATCAACTTCTTCTACTGTATTCAAATAAATTACAAATTAATAATGTATGAAATTATTCTCAATTGTAAATTTGTAATACATTATACTTTAACTTAAATATGATCAAAATAATCTATGAACTGATCATCAGTAAATATTCTTAATTCATTCTTTGTAGCAAACGCTTATAATTCACCTTTTCAATTTCATTATAATGAAGATCCGGTAATGGTTCTTCTTCTTCGTTCCAAAAATCAGAATGGTCAATATAATAAATATCAACTAGATCATACATTATCTTCTTACTAAGTGCTCTAAATACATAATAGAGAAATTATAAAGTCAGTAATAAAAATAAAATTAATGAAAAAAACTATAAATTACATATTCTTCATTCTCAAATTATAAGTAACGTAAACAGAGTCATTAAGTCTTTGATAATCCAAACGATTTCGTTTCTTTGTATGAATAATTTAAAAAACGCTCTAATTACGTTTACAACTTGATGTAAAAGTTGTTTAACTGAGTAATCTAATGACAAGTTTTCTCAATGTTGGAGCACTTTTACCGAATAATCTCCACTAATCATTTGTATTTTAAATTAATAGTTATGAAAAATTAAAATATATATTATTAATAAGTAAAAAATGAATTAAAAGTATAAAAACTTATCAGGTTGCATTTTTTTTATCATAAGTTCTCTCTTTGTTGATGATTTACCAAAACTCTCCAAACTTTCATGATGTAATTTAATTTCGTCTGTCGCTTGTGATTGCTCTTCAATAAAGAAAATACCTTTCCATTTAATCACATCAAACAGATTGCCCATAATATTATTTGTACATGTATCTCCACTATATAAGCTATAAGGATTGAGAAAATAATTTGTTAAGTGAATCCTTTGAGTCAAATGCTTATCTCATCGTTAGTCAAGAATAATTACATTAGTCAAGAATAATTATATAAGGCTTGTACAGTTTTTCCTTCCCTTTAAAAAGATTTATAATTGATTTGTGAGCTCTATACGTACCATCATATAAATACCCCAAAGATGGATTCTCATATGAGTCAACAATCCTCAACAACCTTGCAAGGGGAGTCACAATCTTCACGATGATTAAGCAAGCATCCCAAAATTGGTTATCTAGAATAATAATACAAACATCTTTTCCATTTTTGTTTAGTGTTTACTTGTCACTAAATTTTGAAGTAGTTGTTTATGTTCAAAAGTACTTTTCAAAGTAATAATGTAGTTGCAAACTTGGTAGCAGAGGGTGCCCGATCTCAACCCGATCTTCTTGCTTTTTTAATTGAGACAAAATGTGATATAATTATACACAAAAATTGTGATCTTAGAGGCGTGTCAAGCAAGACCAAAAATATAGTTTGATTGACATTTTCTAAGTTAGTCAATTATGAATTGATTGTAAATGCACGACATAGCTGTAGTTAGTATCGACAAGTATGGGTCTATCTTATTAAGATGACAAATACTAATAATTACCGTTATCTTATTATCTAGCCTACAAATTGATTTTGATTTTTAATAAAAGAAAATAAAACTAAAGCAAGTAAAATAAAATAGGTAATGATATTGAACAAAGAATTAAGAAATCATTTAGAAAATTATCGATATAAAAAATTAAAATGTAGGTTTCGTATCCCTCTAAACCCTTAATAGATTGATCTTCTATTATATAACTGTTTTATTAATTTATTGGATTGTGGAGATTCCTATGGTATGCTAATCGCTGAGTTTGAGTCTACTAACAACTAATCCTAAGCTTTTCAAACTAATTACTAAGGTTAAAGTTTATAGGATTGCTTTACTGACTTTTGAATCCCTCTATTAATTTTGACGTTAATCCGGAAGATTTATATCATTCTATTTCTAGGGTTGCAATTAACTCCTTCTAATTACAGTAGACCTATTCATCAATAAAATTTCTCAATCTCTATGTATAAAATTAGATTATGACCTAATATTCTCGAGTTTATTAGAACATAAATAAAAAACATAATCAGATCACAATATGACAACCAAACCAATTGCATTAATAAAAGAATCAAATCATATCAAAGTATTAACATGAGGTTTATCTAGCCTAAATACTAACAAGATGTTGTTACACATTATCGAACATGAAATCAAACATAAAATAAAAGAAAAATGAATTCAAAACAATGAGTTCATAATTCTAAATCTTCCTAATTGTCTTCTATCGAATATTTTTGTGATGTAGAGGTTCAATCTTGTATTCCGATAGATCTTTTGATGAATTCCTCACATTTTTTGATTCTCTAGATCAAAATTGCCCTTTAAGAATGATTTCCACGTCTAGAATCACCTCCTCAAGTATGCTCCTTCCATTTGCCTCCATTCACTTCCTTTTATATTAAATTATAGAGTTTTGGCCAATGCACAATCTGAAGCACAACTATGCATCAAATTGTACATAACCAATTTCTCTGGAAATCACGAATTTGGATGACATGGAAGATGTGCATGGACAAATGCATAACCATGGATTCTTTCTATGCTTTGAATCTTCATTTAATGATGTGTTGTTGTCTGAATACTTTTCCTTTAAGCTCATGAAGGCAATTATACGTTGTAAACACACTTAAAATGAATTAAGTACCAAATATGCAATAACAGTATAAAATATTAAAAAATATATCAAATATGGGTATAAAAATATAGTCAACTATGCATCTATCATAGTCAATACCATTAATATCTTTTAAAATAAGATTTATACAATGAGCAACACAAAGAGACCAACAAATATGCCCATACTTTGATTGTAATAAGTATCTAGTTGATACATAATTAGCTGCATTATCTGTAAAAAAAATCACAACATTCTTTGATCTAACCTACTGAACAATTTTAGAAAATAATTTAGATAAAGCATTAGCACTTTTTACCATATCAAAAGCATCAATCGACTTGATAAAAGTTGTTCCAATATTACGATAAACTAAGAAATTAATCAGCATTCTTTGTCTTTGATCAGCTACCCATCAGTTATAATAGTGCATCATGGTAATTCCCAACTAGACTTATATGTCCACAATTAACTAACATTTGTTTTTTAAATCTTGAATCAAAGGCACACAAATCTCATAATAAGAAGGCACCTTAACTCCTCGACCTATCCTAGTTGTAGCAATTATTACTTCTTAAAAATATGATGAATTTAAAGCATTTAAAGGAATACATGAATGATAAAACCATCTAGCTCACACTCTTTTACATCACAAAATAGCATCCTTATCAACCAAAACACTTTTTAGACTAGGTTGAGAACTAGGAGTAGTTCTTGGAGGAAAATAAGAATATACACCAATAGTAGCTTTCCTTTATCCTTTATCTAGTACTTGTAGTGCTTTATCGTCTCTAAAAGATATATCGTGAGCCTCTTTTCTTTCTTTTTTCTTTTTACTTATGGCTGCAAATAATTTCCAATCCTCTCACATACATTAAATGGTACGTTTTTTGCAAGAAGCAACATTATCCTTAACACCAACAAGATCTTCTTTCATTTTGTAAATTTCTCCTTAACACCAACAAGATCTTCTTTCATTTTATAAATTTCTTCCCCTTTAGATATTATATCGCAAAACATACAATTATATTAGATATTTCCATCAGATATTTGAGAAGAAGAAAAATAATTTCATACTAGATCAGACTTACCTTAAGTAGAGGATGATAAGTTATAATGATTCTATATTTTGAATTATAATTTTAACCTAAAAATATGAGAAAACAATTTTTTTAGTTTTGTACAAAAATAAGTCATAAACAATAATTAAAACCAAAGAAGAAAGATGGAATGAGAAGATCAAAGATAAAAATTTTAAAACGAAAATACACCTTAACTTTGGCTTCTTAATTCTTGCGTCTTTTATATCTAATATGATATTTGACTTCAATCACCACAACCATCAATAGAAATAAAAATAAAAAGGAGAATTAATCTGTGTTCTAGGAATCAAAATATACGTAGAAGAAACAGAAAAAGGGTTGAAAAAGAATTGAAAACATTAAAGAAAATGAATTCAAATGGGAAACATAAATTGAAATCTTTTCAAAGATTGAATAAATCTAAAAAGCCACTCAAAAAGTTGAAGTATGTTTAAATTCCAGTGTCCTTCTCTGAAAATACTTCTTTAAACTTAAAACATTACTTCTAAACACACTATTAAATTATTCTAAACAAAATTATTTATCTATATTAATTCGCTAATTAATAACTTTTTTAGTGTCCTTCTTTAAATTTTAAGTATCACTCTTTAACACATTCTTAAATTATCCTAAACAAAATTATTTCTCTAACTAAATTACTAATTAATAAATTTTTTAGAATCACTCTTTAAATATACTTCTTTAAAGTTTAAATATCACTCCTTAATATACTCTTAAATTATCTTAAATAAAATTAATTATCCATACTAAATTACTAATTAATAATTTTTTAATGTGCTTCTTTAAAGTTTAAATTAATTTTGTGTTTTGTTTTGAATTTTGATAAACAAATACTAATATTTTTTATATCATAAAAATTAAAATCTAAGTCTTCATCTTACTTTATATTTTCACTATTTATTTCAAATATAATCGCTTCTCTTTATAGTATACTAGCTTATGAAAACTAAAAAGTTCAAAATTAAAACAAAAAGAAATTTCTCATGTTTTATTTATTTTCCTATGAATGTCACATTTAGGTGGAAACATAAGAGATTCTGCCACTGTTCTATAGTTATAATAAATTAATATTCTTGAAAACGATGACAGTATGCAAACCAAAAGCAGTAAAGAATTAATGCAATTTCTACCACTGTCCTATAGTTATAATATGTTAATATTCTCAATTAATGCAACTTAAAGTAACCAGAATACCAAAAGCCTGAGCTCTTCTGTATTCTCTCATCTCTGTCTTTTCTGTACTCTCTCTCTCTCTCTCTGTGTAACTACAGAGTCTAAACTGTTATTGCCTCAATAGTTTCTCTTCTTCTTGTTTCTTTTTCAGTCTCCACCCTCCATTGCCACTGTTGGAGCTGCCTCACCTATGTGTGTTGGAGCGAGTAGGAGCTTAAGGCTTGTAAAAATTTGTTGGATGTTGTGTTAGCTATATGGAGCGAGTAGGAGCTTAAGGCTTGTAAAAATTTGTTACTAGTTTGGGTGACGAAGTCGCATGTGGCTCTTCATGGTTCAAAGGAAACGGTGGGTTTATTATTTAATGGTTGGTTTTCATTCACAATTGTCAAAGGTAAAAACTGAACTACAAATCAGTCCGATTCATGCTTAACTCGGCCGAACTGTTCGATCCAGTCCGATTTTTACATCACCGGGCATAAGAGTCATTTAACTTTAGATAAAAATTTAGGTACCGTCACAGCTCGAAAAATGGCTTGGAATATGGAGTGGTGGTGTGGTACGTATAATGCAAGGGTGTGGCTTGCTGACTTTTATGTTTTCTTCTAATAGTGTTACGACAATCGTTAGAGAAGAATTGATTGCTTCAATTTGTGTACATTTTAATAAGGTAATTGAGTTAAATTGAATCCTAATATTTATATAAGAATTTAATTTTAATTTAAATATTTTAAAAAGTAAAAATATGTATATTTTTACAAATGTTTAATTTAAATTTCATCTTAACATCTTGGTCAATACTTTGTTAAAAAAATTATTTAACATTTTTATTTCTTAAACTCCTTACTAGATGTACATCTTATTTGACAAGTCGGGTCCAAAAATTAAAAAACTTATTTTAGAGCAAGATAACGACTTTTGAGAATTTCCTAAACGTTCAAACATTCCATAGTTAAATAATAACCTTTAAGAATTTCCTAAATGTTGTCATGTGTCTCAAATATTCTATAGTCAAATGACAATGCTTGAAAAATTTCCAGCGTTGTCTGGCTCAAGCATCCTAGTTCGTAATCCTCGCTTCTCTATTCTTTATGCAGTCCTATACACTTCTTTATTCCTTTGATAATCCTTGACGCTTGTATTCTCCTCTATTTTTGTTTTGTTTTTTTAAATCTTACAATCCTTGACGCTTGTCTTCTCATTTCTTCTTCTATGTTCCTTTAGCAATTTTTGACGCTTGTCTTATGTACTCCTAAGTTTGGTGTAGATCCCATCTCACTATATCATTAACTGAAACTATATGTTAGTTAATATTTTAATTGATTTTGATTTATGTTTTCTAGGTTAAGATGAAGGAGACATTGTGATCCTTTTTTTCTATTGTGAAAGATTTACATGTAACATGTAGTTCATACTGGAAACTGGGCGAGATTCGATCCGTGCGTTGTAGAATAATTACAAAACTTTTTTGTTTTGATTTCTCAAAAGTCAAGATCACTAAAATTTTATAAAATAATTAACACATAATTCATAATAAAATATGAATTGTAATTCGTATCTTGGCCTTATTCTGAAACCTTATTAATTTTCTTCATATTTCCCTTTAATCATTTTTGAAACTGACGCATCTCAACCATAATAGCCACATAAGTGTATGGTCTTTAACAGTATCTAGAACGTGTTGAAAGAACTCTGTAACTATTGTAGAGAGGGTTAGGCCAGGGGTGCTAGCTCTCCCTAACTCTCTTAGAGCTTAAGCCTATTTATAACATGTTTTAGACATAATAGTAATTTAATTGAAAATTTTTAATTTTAATTAGAATTAGTAATAATTCTAATTACATACAAATTATATCCAAATAAGATCAAATATCTCATATTTAATCATAAGGTTTCTCAAACTTTATATTCAAGTCCAATTTGATTAAAATATGTTTTTTCTCTTCAACTTGTTCTTTGTACGTAGCCTATTAGGTTCCCAAATATGTTGATAATAGATATAAATTATAACCTTAAATAATATTTAGGAATAGATAAATTAAACTCCTTTAATTTATCTTTAATTGTCTAATTAAACTATTTATATCCATAAATCATTGATTGGCGTCTAGCAATAAATTATGACTACCTAAATATTTAAAGATGTGAATAATGATTTTGACTAACCCTTTCATGCATGATTTTTTTGTATAATTCAATTATTTTATCATACAATGTTTTGATTTGACATAAAACATTAAATAAATGTCTACTTTATTTGATTATAATCATGTTAGTTCTCCACCATTGGTATTGATTCAATTAATGACATTTGAAAACTATTTTCAAAGTGTCATTTCACTTTTACTAAGGTTTTTCTGAATCAATGCTAATTAATAACAATGAAATATTCTCTCTAATCATGTTAGGGTGATGAATTATGTATTGATCACTTAAATACTTCCATCTAGTTTATGTATATTAAATGAATACTAACTGAGTTATCCTTGACTAGAATAGGTAAAAAGTAGTATCAAAATATAGAAATCCTATACAAGATAACTTAAGAGATCTTAAGTCAAAGAATCACTTATATAATCATCATAGTAAGAATTTCCATAGACATATAAGTAATGATCCAAATGAAATTCTCATAAGGGGTTAATTTAATAAACTTATTCTCTAACAAACATTTACATGTTTGATTAAGAATATTCATGTTTTAGTCTACGAGATCCACTAATTCTATTATAAGGAAGAAACGTAATGTATGCTAGGTGACTCCTGTAATTATTATCTTATTATAATTTATTTTCAATATATATATATCTTATAAACTTTATCATATACATTTGAATATTTATAAGATAAAGAATACCTTTAAATTATTTTTTCACTAAATTATAACCATCTAGTTCACTACAAGACATAAACTAACAATCTCTCACTTACACTAAGTTAATCGTTCAATTATCTTATACCATATCACTATATGATGATCAAATTACAATTGTGATAATGGTTTAGTGAGAGAATTCTACAAAATTCTCTACAATTAACATTTACTTAAATCTTACAATTTTCATCTTAATTTTCATCATAATTAATGACCAATGGATCTCATATTCCATAGTACATTAATGTCTTAAACATTGCAAGGAACTATACCTAGTTTATTAAACAATTTATGATCTAAATACTAAATGATAAATGTATTTTGGGTTTATTAGCTGTAACATCCCACTACCATAGAGCATATACCGACATTCTAGAGAATATCTAAGCTCATATCTTATGGAAGCAGTATGTCAGATGTCACGAATCGGTACCACATTGGGCCTATGACAACTGTCACATACCCGGGCTTAGGACACTCATGGTATTCTTAATCCGACTATGCAAGACTAATTGAATATCTCTTCTCTTTTTCTTTTTTTTTTAAAATTTAGGTAGCATAACGACCGTATCTTAAAAATTCCAAAACTCAATCAAATACCTGCAAACAATTTTAAACACACTTTTATATTCACATAAAAAATTTTGCCATAACTTTAGGACTTTAAAATCCTAAAGTCCACTTAAAGCAATCTTAACAACAGTATAAAAAATACATACATAAGGTCTTTTACAACAGCAAGACAGTTAAGGGTTAAATTTATATAATCATAAAGCATATCAACATAACCAATATAATAAAAAGAGTAAAACAGTTATGAGCCACTATAAAACTAAAGTACAAAATAAAAACTACCTTCGTGCGGTAATATCTCAAAACTGTCAAAAGACCACACGATCTACTTAGAGCTTCAAGTTCATTAAATTAACCTGCGTGGTTGAAAGGCGGAGCGGTTGAGTACACTATGTACTCAATGAGTAGGAAAAACATATATTGCAAATAGAACTCGATACACACCAAGACGATGTAGATAACCTATGAAGTGAACATACGTGACATAGAAATATATAGGCTTAGCCTATGACTCAACATATACTGGTTAGGAACCACATAGGCCTAGCCTATTAATCACTCATCTGGTGAACATAGGTTCCAATTCTAGTACACAAAAGCAGAAAAACATCTCACATATAAATCAAATCTCGTCAAAAAACAAATCTCAGAATAAGCTAAAACAATCATGTATGACACCACTAGTCAGCCAAACTAATGTGCACACCTACCAATTCTTGGTGTTGGCTCAAATTTCATCAATGGTGAGTCCAGTCTATATTCGATAAGAGCGTAATGACCCTAAGTGATGACCTTGTCAGTGTCCAGAACCTATGTGTGAAATCAACCACAAGTCCTATAGAAAGGTGTCAATATGGTGCCTCGACTTTATGTACCAACATTAGGGTACAGAGTTTGCTTAATCTGTTGTGCCCAGCACACAATTGGCCAATCATTTTCTCGTTACCTCGCCAATCAAAACAATCGTAAACAAATATTAAGCAAAAAAATCAAGTAAGGCACCATGTCTTTATTTAAAGGTCTAACCGATAAAATAAAGCCTTGTTATGGCTCTAAGCCAAAAGAGTACAAATACACACAGCATATATGACTCGATTATGCATATGTAAATTCCAAAACATTATTTTATGCAATAAAAGTCATCTTTTGCATTCCAAATATAAAGTTGTTCAAAAATGTAGTTTCAGGAAATAAAATATTGTCCTTTGCACTTCAAGTGTAGATTTGTTGAAAACACTATAATTTCTCAAAATATGTAATCAAAACATTAGTTTCAAAATAGTCGTTTAATAAATACATAAGTATACTAGCATCCATTTGAGATTCAATTATACTATGCATTACCTAGGTTCAAAATTCACCTACAAATCATTATGCATTCCTTGAAATGTCCTAATCCCATTTGACAAATATGATCTCCCCAACTCACCTCGAAAAAAGGTATATACTCGCTTAACTTCAACAATCGTTGGTACGAGCTTCTTTATTCATAGCTCCTGAGCCTTTATACATAAAAGGAAATATAATGTATTTACTACTTAAACATGAATTTCATATTTATACACCATTATATAAGTGTAAAAAACACAATATCACTCCCTTTAAACTATAGGATTTGACCATTAAGCTTCTCACATGGTTACTTCCTTACTATTCGCATTAGCTTTTCTTTTGCATTTTCCAAGGCATTTAATGCCTTTAATCCAATACTTACTAATTTCAAAACATAATTAAGCACATTGTTATCTAAGAACATTAGGGGCCATTATTCATCAATCTAACCAAAAGTTCAAGTTTACTCTAAGTAAAGATGAAAACTGCTTTCAATGTATATCATTATGAATCCTTAAATCCTAAGCCAAGTTCACTTAGACATTTTATCAAACACCTAATGTGCATGACTTTCAAGTCATATATTCAAGGCTTTATCATGGTAATTCATGCTCCTATCTTGTTATATAACAAATGCTTCCAATCAGCAACATATTTCACCACTCCATTTAATCCACTTCCCTTCGTTTAAGCCATATTCATCATAATTATACAACTCATCACATTAATCTATTCCTTTTTCCATTATTTTGACCAAGCCTATCCAATATACTTCTTCATTTTCATCATCAGTTGAAATTATACATATACAATTAACACGATAGAATTCATTTAGATCATTACTTCTAAAAGATATTCAAAACTTTCACCAAAAGGGGACATTTCGGTTTATTCTTAAAGGACCAGCTCCATGACACATTTCATTCATCTAAACCATGTTTCATGCATATTCAAGCATGGAGAACAACATATCTTAACACCAA
>JANSVA010000007.1:13728898-13739136 GCA_025504915.1 Erythroxylum reticulatum | reverse complement strand
TTGTAATCTATCCATTCACAAATTATCCCAAACCTTAATTAGATCTGAAGCACTTTAATAAACTATCAGAATATCATACGGGATCTTTCTCTGTAAAATTACCAATATGATTTATCACGGTTTCTATGAAATCGCCTAACTCCTATTAATCTGATTTAATCATTTTTCATTTAGTTCAGCCTCTCAATTTTTTAATGAATTATGCAAGAATGCAATCAAATCACAACATTCATCCAATAAACACAATCAACTAAATTATCATTAAATCAAAACAAAATCTCGAAGAAGAGTTAGAACATCATCAACATTCTACCATCTATCATCTTACAATCCATCCCAACTTTATACATTAATAAAATTGAAACGAAAAGGAAATAGAAACTTAGAACGGACGATTTAGGAAAGCAGCAGTGTCAGGAAACCTCTTGATCTGGAAGCATGTCTAGACCGCTTCTTCTCCTCTTTCTTCCTCTTCCTCCTCTCTTTCTCTTCCTCTTTCTCTCTTAGGATTTCCAAAAGTGGCTACACGAAAAGGTCCCTTTCTTCTCTTTTATTTTTCCTTAAATAGTCTCTTATGTTTTGGGTAACCTTAAGGCTTTTTCGAGGTCCGAAAGGTCCAAAAAGTCCTTTAAAATATAAAGTTTGTAAATATCTCTACATCTGTCTAATGCAGGTCGTGATCGTGGCTCACATCTAAGCCTTCTGTCATGATCATGGGCTATTCCTGAAGCCTCTATCATAATCGTGGCCCATTGTATTCGCTCGAATGTCTTCCAAAACTCTTCCGTTCTTTGATATTAACCCTAAAATACTAGAAAAATATCATGGTACCTCAAAAACCTAATATTTAAGCTCAAAAGCTTATACTAACCCTTAAAACACTTAATCACATAATAAACACATAATTAACAAAATAACACAATTCTAACCTAAACACATACTAAATGATCAAATTAACAGCTAAATACATATCAAACTATGCCCTAAAACATAATGCAATTTACACTTATCAATATACTATACAAGCAAGACTCTTATGGGACCTCAACTGAACTACACCACCACAAAAAAGGAATTACTCATAGCGGTGTATGCATGTGACAAGTTTTGATCGTACCTCTTGGGATCTAAAGTGATTGTATAAATCGATCACGCTGCTATAAAATATCTCTTTGCTAAGAAGGTTGTAAAAATGAGACTTTTTTATGGGTGCTGCTATTACAAAAGTTTGATATCGAAATAAGAGATAAGAAAGGAGTAGAGAATGTGGTTGCAGAACATTTATCAAGTCTCAAAGGAGGGTAATAAGAGCAAAGTGATGATATTAATGAGAACTTCCCTAATGAAACCCTAATGTTACTTAACAACCTGGTGACACCATGGTTTGCTGATATCACAAATTATGTTACTGGTGGTAAACTTCCTTCTAATTTATCATATTAATAACAGAAATGGTTTTTGCATTAATGCACTCGATATATATGGGATAAACCAATCTTGTATCGAACATGTGTTGATGGTTCAATAAGATGATATGTTCCAAATGAAGAAATGTTGGATATATTAACACAGTGTCACGAAGCTCAATATGCTAGACACTATGGAGAAAACAAAATGGTAGCTCGAGTACTCAAGTGTGGATTTTGTTGGCCACATTTGTTTAAGCATGCTCAAGCTTTAGTTGCACAGTGCAATCGCTATCAACGAGTAGGCAACATCTCCAAAATAGATAAGATGCCTTTATCCAACATTTTAGAAGTTAAAGTCTTCAATATATGGGGCATTGACTTTATAGGGATTTTTCCATCCTCTATGGGGAACACCTATATTCTAGTGAGGTGGATTATATATCTCGCTGGGTTGAAGCCATGGCACCTCCAACTAATGATGGGAAAGTTTCCCAGAAGTTTATCAAAAGGTTATTTAACTTATTTAGAGTGCCAAAAACTATAATAAGTGATGGAGGAGCACATTTTTTCAACAAATCTTTTGATTCCCTCCTAAAATGATATGGAGTCCATCATCAAGTTATTACTCCTTATCACCCACAAATAAGTCGACAAGTGGAAGTTGTTAATCGGGAGCTTAAATGAATTCTGGAAAAGATAGTGAATAGCTCTAGGAAGGATTGGGCATTAAAGTTAGATGATGCTTTATGGGCTTATAGGACTACATTCAAAACACCTATCGGAACAACTCCCTTCAGGATTATTTATGGTAAGGCTTGTCATTTGCCAGTGGAGTTAAAGCATCGAGCATATTGGGCAATCAGAGCTTTGAACATTCATTGGAAGTAAGCAGGTGAAAAACGACTCCTATAAATAAGTGAACTCAAAGAGTTTTATTCCAATGCATATTAAAATGCTTAACTTTACAAGGATAAGGTGAAGAGATGGCATGACTCTCATCTTAAGTAGAAGGAATTTCAAGGTCAGAGATGCAGTTTTTCTATACAATTCGAGGTTGAGATTGTTTCCAGGAATGCTGAAATCACGATGAAGTGGACCTTTGACGGTCACCCAAGTTTTTGATCATGGAGCCCTAAAATTTGAAAATTCAAACAAAGAAGCCTTTAAAATGAACAGGCATCACTGTAAACCGTATCTTAGTGGAGTTATTTCGAAGGAAAAAGAAGTAATATCTTTCCTTTCAAAAAATTGAACATGTTTCCAAAGACATAAGGTCAAGCTAATGATCATAACTTAGCACATTTTGCAGTTAGATTTAAATTTTTATGTAGTTAGATTTGTTTTAAATTCCATAAATAGTTCTTAATGATTTGGACTAGGTTGGCTTACTAATTCTCTTACTCTTTGTTAATTAATTATAAGATAGGAACGCAATATCAATGTCAAGTTGAGATCCCACCTCCATCACCATCACCACCTCAATCACCATGACGCTTCTATACTCTAACCCTTGTCTTTTATTTTTATTGTTATTTTCAATTGTTCTCATGTTTCTCTTGTTTTGTTAATTGTTATCCCTACCTTATCTATTGGTGTTTGTTCTTCTCATATTGAGGACAATGTGTTGTCCAAGTGTGGGGAGGGTTGTGTGCATTATATGTATTCAATTGAATGTGAATTTTGCATGTTGTATATTAGTTTGTTTAGGATTGCTTCATGTGATTCGTGTGAATGTATCAATGGCTAGGACTTAACGGAATTGTTTTAGCTGTGAACATAGTCTTTTAGGTTGCAAAGATTAATTAGATTATGAAATTAGTGTTTTAGATTGTTTCAATTCAATATGCATGTTAATTAGCATATGATGTTGGTTCGTTCACTCTAGATATTTACCACATTCACTTATAATTTTTGGTCAATTGAATACGTAGAATTATTAGTACCTTTTTATGAGAACAATTAGCTAAAGAAAATGGGTAAGCAATAAAATAAAAATATATAATAAAAAATTTGTGTGTGTTTTGTATAATAAATAACTATTATGTTGGCACTTTTTGAAACAAATCGGGTTATGAATAGAGCTACTAGCTAATTGAGAATGTGATATAGTTGAGTAATGGGGGAAATTCATCACAAATCTTTGCCTTCGCGTCGAAAGGTTATAATAACATTTCAACCAAGTTGCCTAATAAAAACGTGGCCCAGTTGAGTAACCGAGGGACATTCATCACAAATGTTTGCCTTCGTGTCAAAAGGCTAGGTTTATGTTAATTAAAAGAAACAAAAATAGTGTATTTTTTAATACCGATTATAGTGAGTAGCTTGAATATTCATGAAAAGCTATTTAAGGATAGTTACAATTTTGATTGATCAAATAATTATCAATGTGTGTGTGTAAGTGATAGGGGTGAATGAATGTGACATTAAGCCTTGATTAGTATGTGCATTTAGTATGAAGTACTTAGACATAGATTTCACAAGTTAATAAGTTAGAACAACTTAAAGGATCGTGTCTGTAGTTAAATTTATTCCGTGAAGTTTAATGTCATTGTCCTGTTATTTCATATATGTATGTGTTGTGTTTTGGTGTGTTTCATTTTTCTTGTTTTGTCTTTGCTTGAGGACGAGAAAAAGTTTAAGTGTGAGGATGTTGATAGTAGTAGGTTGCATAATTTTTTAGTGGGTACTTTAGTATGTGTTTAGTTGTTAAATTGAAGGATTAGTGGATGTTTAGGTTAGGATTATGTTATTTAGACATATATTTGTGTTTCGAGTGTTTTATGATTTAGAGCATGCTATTGAGCTTAAATTTTGTGTATTTGAGATTCCTTGATGTATTTGTTAGTGTTTCAAATCATATATCGAAGAACGAAGAGAATTTGGAGGAATCCTAGAGCAAGTCCTAGGACCACGATCGTGAGAAAAGCTTGGTGGTTTGCAACGATCATCACAGAAAGCAAAAATTGAGTGCCACGATCATGGCACTATGGGCCACACTTGTGGCCTACATGACAGCAGATGCGGATCGACTTCTAAAACGTGACTTTTCAAAGGATATTTTGGACTTTTGGGCCCAGGTAAACCCTAGTGTTTGCCCTAAATGGAAAAGATATAAAATGAAAGGACTGAAGACCTAAAAGGAAGCTCCATTTTCTACCACTTTGAGAAAGGTCCAAAGGGAGAAGAAGAAGAAGAAGAAAGAAGGAGCAGAAAGGAAGAAGGAGATGAATGGTTGCAGTGCTTCTATCTTCCCAGTCTATTGCAACCCTTCCAAGTGGCATTCTATTTCATCTTTATTGTTCTTTCTTTTAAATGTATAAGATGGATTTGATAGTGATGGATTTGGGTTTGATGATGATGTTCTAAACTTCTTAGGGAATTTGTTCTTAAATCAATGTTAATGTTATTTCTTTTGATGTTAATATATTGGGTGTTATGATTATTTATTGTATTTGCGTGCTTTTTTAACAAATTGACAAAGTGACCCCATAGCAAAATGATTAGATTGGGTAATAAGAGTTAAACCATCTAATAATTCATGCAAATAATCAAATAGAAAATTTAGATGAAAAGAGATCTTGTGTGAGGACCGGTAGTATATTAAGGGGATTAAGATTTGATTAGAGTTAAACCATCTAATAATTCATGCAAATAATCAAATCGGAAATTTAGATGAAAAGAGATCTTGTGTGAGGACCGGTAGTATATTAAGGGGATTAAGATTTGATTAGATTTATAGGTTTTTTGTTAATTGAGAGATTGCAAATTTCATAATTCAATTAGGGGTTATGATTTAGGGTTTAATGATTATAACTCGAGATAGAGTAATCTACTCTTAAAAAGTCTAGGACCGATACTGTATTAAATCAAAAGTAATCATAATCAACTAATCTTCCTTATGTGATTTCCATTGTTAATTTAGTGGTGCTCAATTTGATTCCTTGTGTGTTAATTTTAATAATTCTTTAGGCCTTAGAAAAATTAGAATTAGATTAGTTCGATAACTCCTCAAGGGATCTACATCTCATATACTACACTCATGACCTGTGCACTTGAAATATATTGAGGGTTTTAAATAGATTAAAACTTGCCTCAACAATAGAGACCAAATGCATAATTAGCAATATGCCTTACTTAGTCTTTTTAGGTGATTAGGAATAATAGAGTATCAATTATTTGTTTATTTCAAGTACATAGGATATAATGAGCCACCTATACAAGTTATGATATCTTCTGGGTAAGACAACGTTGCTAAATTATAGATTGAGCCTTTATTTTCCTTTCCTCTTCTCTTCCTATTTAAGCATGTGCATTTTGCAAACTTTTTGTTTCTCTTTTTATACACCCTAATTATTTATTTTGTTCTTACTTTGGTTTTGTTATTTACTTTAGTTCAATGCTTTCTTTTTTTTAATTTAATGTTAAAAGTTTATTTTTCATTTTACTATTTTTTGTTTACTTAACTTGTTTGTTTTGGTAAGTAAAAGTAATTTTTAGATGGTGATCATATTTCACATAAATAACAGAAGACAAAAAGTCTAGAGAAGTTTTCTTCCTTTTTACTTTTCTCACTTTTATATTTTATTGTTCTTAATTTTTCTTTCATTTTTTACATTAATGACAATGTACAACTCAAATATAAGGATGGAATTAACCACTTACAAGCTATATTTTTGCTTATTAATTTTTTTGAAAGATGAAAATGAATTTTCTTATTAATTTTTCTATAATTAACTTAATAGGGAACAATTTTGAAAAAAATTTAAACTTGGAAAGAAGATTTATTAAGAAAGCTCGTTATAAGTTTGATCATTCTCGTGATTTGATTTATTTAGGAAAGTATTCATGAGTTTGATGATTAAGTTAGTTTTAAATTGTTTTATCAATTTTGAAAATGGATATCTAATTTGCGCTATGTCACTTTTTTTATATAACATGGACATACAATAGACTCAAAAGTGAAATATTTTTAAACATTTTAGAAATCACCAAAAAATAAACAAAAATAAAATGTGTGAATAAATGAACTTAAAATAAATTCTTTTCACTAATTTCAAACCAAGTAAAAAAGTTAAAGTTAAAGAGTGATATTAATATCCATTAAATGTTGACCTGATTGAGTAACCTTAAGTATTCGTGATAAGGTGTTTACTTTTACATTAAAAGGTTAGGTGAATTTTTACAAAGCCTCTAAATTCTCCTTTTTTAATTAAATTTAGTGTTTTTATTTTCTATCAACAAGGGTTATGAAAATATTTCAAAGTTAAAGTATCTGTGTCATATATATTTACTTTACTCATTAGATTTAATTACTTAGAATGAGCTAAAGTTTAAATAACTGTAGAGTTAAATTATATTAATTTATAACTTAATGCAAGTAACTAAATGCCTAGAGAATTGATGAACTTTGAAATTGAATTAATGATGGAGTGTTTTGATTGATTCACTTGATTTGTTAAACATTTTCCTTGAGTTACCACATATTTATGTTAGAAGTAATAGAATTAATTTAATTAAGGAAAAGTAAAAGCTGAAGTATGAAGATGTTTGATATGCATGAATATCAAGTTGCTTGATTTAATGTCATGTTGCTTTGTTTTACTTAGTTTTTGTTCTCTTTTCAAGTAATTATGCAAATTGGAAATTAAGATGAAAATATTAAATAATTGAAACTAATTTCAATCAAAACATGAAAAATCACAATTTTTGAAGGAATATGATTGGGCACATACACGTAGATGTATGCAAGTCATATATATTACTTCTAACATTATTTATATGGAATTTTGCTTATATTTTAGATTATTTTGGTGGCGATATTTAACATAAGAAGTATTTTTTTAGGTCACATTTTTGCATGTTCAAGGAAAAGTAATGAAATTATAGAAGAATTTTACTATCTTGGAGAAAAATTGGAAGATTTGGAGAAGGACACATCAATAGGGCACCTAAATACTATTGTGTTCTAGCAATGTTACAAAGTGGTCACTTTTGTTTCTCCTTCTCAACCCTACAATTTATGTTACCCTATAGAGTATGAAACAAAGCACTTTTCACGTCCCCGTGTAGGTCGTATATTGACATTAAAGATTATTAGAGAATTATAAGTAAAATAATGCCACCTATATGGACCATTGTTGGGGTCGCGTAGCTCATTAAAATTTTAGGGTTTTGGATTTAAAGAAAATAAGGTAGAAAAGAAAGGGTGTTACTTGGACAAAAAAAATAGTGGAAAATTAATGGAAAGTTAAGTGGAAGCTCCTCTTCATTTGTTGTTGATCATGATTACACCATTCCCAGAAGTTAGACAAGATTTCAAAAAGGATTTATTAAATAGTCAAGATATAAGAACAATGATCTCTTTATCTTATTTTGTTTATTATTTGTTGGTTATTATTCATTGTTTAATTATGAAATAACTGGGATACATATTTAGGTAGGATGAACCAAGGATGTAATATTGTTTTGATTTAATCTTTGGTTTATTGAAATTTTCTATTTTTTGTAATTTATCTATGTTGTCATAACTGATTTAATTAAATGAGTGATAATGAAATTTTCAATTATTTGATTCATACATCGTGATTCGAGAGATGAGGTGTGGTTAGATCACAATGTGGATAAAGAGGTTTAAACATGAGCTATTCGAGAGGCAGCCATAAAATCTTCCTAGGTTAGGGTAAAACCTATTAAGATAGTTAATAGAATGAATTAATAGATTCTCAACTTGTCTTGATTAGAAAGGAATTTTAATTAATTAATCTAAGAATAGGGGTTTAAAGTATCTGGAGCGAATACAATCTATCTTAGGAATTCTCAGCAGTCTAAGAAACTAGAATTATTCATTAAGTCAAAGTGAAAATGAATCACCTAAATCTACTTTATTTATACGTTATTTTATTCTAGATCATTGCTTTGTTTTAGTATTTAGATTTATTTATTTATTTATTATTAAATCTATCACAATTAATGGTCTAAGTTATTAAGTTTGTAGATAGTTAGTAATTGAACAATAGTCCTCATGGCATTAACCTGTAGCCGCCTATACTAGCTATAGCTATAACATGCACTTACCCTTCAAACGTGCATATTTCACACATCATTTGTAATGTTAGATTATGCGATAGAACAATCAAACCTAATAAGTCACATTTATATAGAAGAACCTTTGCAGTCATCAAGGAAATAGTACAATCTATGATTGAAGAATAAGATTGTGTTAGAAGCTTGTATTCATTTAATGGAAATAGTGTGATCCATGGTTAAAGATACAACCATGCTAGAGGTCGTATGTTCATTTGATTGAAATAGTGAAATTCATAATTTACAGACACAAGCATGCCAGAGAATGTCTATCATCTAAAAATCCTATATAAGCCCATAGTCTAGCTTACGACTGTGAGACAAACTATATCAAATGCAAAGAAAAAATGTATAATTATTTAAAAAAAACCCTTAATTAGTCGAGAGGATTGGGACTTTAATTGTCTTCTGGAGAAAATTATTTGAAGAAATGTCTTTTTCTCTAAAAAAACTAGTTCTAGTTATCAAAAGGCTTCTCTAACCTTAGGAAATCAATTTCTAGTTATTTTTCGTTATTTTCCACTAGAGAATCAAGATCTAGACATCATCTTAGTGAATCAAGTTGTAAGTAAGTTTAGAGAGTTCTAGATTTACTGCTATTATGATTCTCTATCTTTGTCTTTTGATTTTTTTATTTTGAATATGTTTAATAGGTAGGTGCTTTTTTAATATTTATGTAGGAAAAATCATAGTGGTTATTTTTGCATGGATTGATTTTATTTGGTTTATGAAATTGTATTATATTTATATCAACTATATTTTTTATCTTAATGTTATTGTATTTATGCCATCCATATTTAAGTTTAATTCATCCATAGACCACTTAAGAGGGTCTACTTATAAATAGACAATGACTTAGATAGAGGGGGTTGATGATCTTTATGATGTTAAGCTGAAACCTTCCATAAAATTTCACATGATATCATGTTTTCAAAGGAATGTTAGTATAGGTAGATATATGATTGTATCTTGAGAGAGTATGATTTTAGTGTCTTGGAAATCATGATGGTCCAAAGAGTATCTTTATTCTAGGTTTATTTAATCATAAACTCAAAAGCGTTGTTAGGTGAAGCACTTATCTAGACATAGCTGTTTGGTTATATTCTCTTTTGATTAATTGTCTTAACATTTATTTCTTTGTCTATTGCCAACATCATTATAAGACTTAGTTTTATTTTACGTTTCATTATTTTAAAAATCTATAACCACTCTCTTTTTATAATAACCTTTAAACTAGTTAATAGTGTCACCGCTTCTTTATGTGATTAATACCCTATTTACTATTATATTGCTTACTAATAATAGGTACACTTGCCTAATATAGTGAGTGATGTATTAATAATATATAAAATATGATGTCCCCAGTTAACCAAAGTTTAGTGATAAACTAAATAATGTTTCTAGTTTTAGGTACCAATAGTCATACTTTTTACCATACGAAAAGACTAAGAGTGTTCATGGTAGGGTAACCTGACCCGTTCATAAATAACCTGAACCTGAACCTGTATGTTAGGTTCGGCAATTTCACGAACCTAAACCTGAATCTGAACCTAAAGAACCTATAGGATCGGTTAACCTATTTTCAGGTTTAGTTCTCGGGGTAACCAGAACCTATTCATATCAATATATATGACAAAAAATTACAAAAATAATTGATGAAAATAAATATAAATTATTCATAAAAGTATGCATATAAAATCCATCAAAGATTAATCCAATATGTTAAACCCAAGCAAAGTAAAAATA
>JANSVA010000007.1:13714225-13728798 GCA_025504915.1 Erythroxylum reticulatum | reverse complement strand
AAGCCAAATAATATCTTATAAAAGATCCATACTAGAAAAAAAATAGATAAATTATTAAACAATTATTCTTCGAATAGGATGGTAGGATATCTAAACTAATATCTCATAAATATCTAAGCTAATATATTTGCCTTAAAAAACTAAAATTGTAGGATTTCTTAATAAATGTGTTTTACACTTATTAATTTCTTTGATTGATCTCTAAATTATTATATTATTTTAGTCAATGAATTTTTTCTATTAATACTTTAATACTTCGATCAATAACTTTGACACATGTTAATTACTATTTGAAGTAGAAGTACTGAGTGTTATGCATTAGTTGTTACTTATAATAACAATGTTCAAGATTAAAGTTTAATAACATAGAATTAAAGTAGTTTTTTTCCTTTTCTTCTTTTTTTAACTCAAAAATTAATATAGTAAATACTAATGAATTTATTATTATTAATATCCTCTTAAATTATACCTAAATATATTATTGATTTTTTTGGGTGTTTTAGGTTTAGGTTTAAACCTAGAACCGTAAGTTAGAAACCTGAACCTGAACAATAAACCTGATTTTTCAGGTTCGATTAACTTTATTTACATGTTCGGTTTATGTGGTTCAGGTCCGGTTCACAAATTCGCGAGTGTTCTTGAACACTCCTAAAAAAGACAACCTTAGAAATGGCTAAATAAGTGACAAGTATAAGTAGCCTACATTGATGCAAGAAACAACAAGAGAAACAAGAGCTATCAACGTATACAAGAGTTTGCAAGTGAAGTCTAGTTGTGATATCTTAAGCTATGAGTTTTCTGGTTTGATAAAACTTTGTTATCAGAGAACTTTTTTATTGATTTGCTATTGTGAGGCTTAGGGTTATGTTGGAAAGAGTTCTAAAGAACCAAAGTTCTATTAGGTTTGCTTTAAGCCTTGAAAAAGACAATTTCTAGTGTTTTCTCTTCGCCTATTGAAGAAAGGACGCAGTGGATTTTAAAGTACCAACAAGCTTAAATGGATATAGGTTAATAAGGACCAAAACACTATAAAATATAAGTATTTATCTTCTATCAAATAAACTCTTATAAATACATAAAAATCTATTTTAAATAAATTACTTAGTAAACAAAATCAAATAACCAATTTAATTCAATATCTCCTTTTAAATATTGAGGGCGGGCCTTAGCAGTTGGTAAGATTACTCCTTTATAATAATGTAAATAAAAAATTGTGTATAATTGATGACTATTCTGACAAAATAGAGAACTTTGTGCACCAAAATTTGCCAGTATGAAATAATCCTACTAATTTAATACACCAATATCTTCCACTTATTACTGTATTTAAACGAAAAGGAGGGAGGCTTCCATAATCTTTGCTTTTGGAAACCATGTCACATACTCGGTATGAAACATATAAAAGAAGCTATGTCAAGACAAGTAAAGCTTCGAAACTTGTGGGATTGGACTTGTTTTTCGCTCAGTTGCTGAGCCATTTATTCAATGACCAAATAATTCAATTACTTTTATAATAAACTTATGAGCCCAACATATAGCTTTATCACGGTCTTGTCTACAAGTCTATCTGTCTGACCAAGCAACCTAGAATTAGAAACGCCAATCCCGCCATCAGTCTCTCGTCCTTTTTGACCAAGCAACCTAGAATTAGAAACGCCAATCCCGCCATCAATCTCTCGTCCTTTTTACTCACCCACCTTTTATTTTTCCCTTTGTTTATGGTTTTTATTTTAGTTATTGATTTTGCAAGTTCAATAATTAAAAAACAAAGCACACTTTGATGCAACACATAAAAGCTGCAACATTTCCTTCACTCTCTGGGACAACATCAAGCTCACAAATGTCTACCTCATTTAATATCAGAACAAAAAGAAAACAGAAAAGAGAATCATGTTCACAATGTGCTAATGATACACACCATGTGGAGTTGGGCAGTAAAAAGATCAATACTTATAATTTTATAAGTAAAGAGATAAAATTCTTGTACATATTTTTCAGTTAGATTATAGGTTGGAAAAGTAGAGTATAAAATTTTTAGCTCAAAAGATGAAGAATACGTCAGTATTGCATGTGTTAGTATCTCTGGTATAACAACGTCATTTACTAAATTCAAAAACACTTCTTATAATCATTTTGTATATTGTTTATGTTATTAAGTATATTTGTTTTAATTTTTTAAAGTTTTCTACAAAATAGTTTTAAATTGATTCACACCTTGAATGTTTGGCTAACATGTTCATATGCTTCCTATTATTGTATCTTTTTATGTTTGTTATTCTTGTATATCTCTATGTATTCATAGGAATGGGTCTATTTAAAGATGTAAATGTGCCGGGCTAGGTCCGAGGCTGGAAGGCCCGCAACCCCTCCTGTGCCCAACCTCATGTTATAAAAAATAAATTAATAAAATGATATTATTTTATACTTTTTTATTAGGATCAAGCAATTAATCATTGCTCGATTCAAAGTTGAATTGGAGTACGATAGGTTGGGGCAGATTTGTCATCTCTAAGTCTATTCAACATAAAAGAAACTCACTCGTTAATATGTCGCCTATTTCTTTAAGTTAATAATATGACATTTGAACCGAGTGAATATTAATAATAGTGAAACACGACCTAGTTTTTGTTTGTATGTCTGTAGTTTTCCATCGGAGCTCTGTACAAAAATGACCCTAAGCACATGTATACAATTATCCCATAAATTCTTAAGTAGACTTATCCAACTATAATTTGAATATATCGTTCTCAATGAGTCATTAAACATGTATCTATACATCCCATAACATGCTTTGCAAATATTTTAGCAGTGAGATTTTAAAATTACAATATAATATAATTCTGAAGAGATTCTTAGGACCAGGTCCATAGTAACTTCTATCGCCTTATCTCTTCTTTAGTGGGTCTTGACGACAAAAGGGAAAATAATTACAATTTGGAGCTAGAATAGGAATTTGAGAACTCAGGATTTTAACTACATAAGCCACGTTGACTGCGGCGGTTCCCAAGAGTGAAATTTATGTGCTACTTAGGCTAAATTTTGAATTCTTCTTGATCAAATAACATTAAGGCCTTTAGGCTGACAAATTGAAACGACAAGAAGTTTAGGGGTTTTTTTTCATATTTTCTATTTTAGTTGTCCAAAATAAAGAAATAAGTTATTAAAATATGTTTGGTTTTATACGGTTGATGTTTCCGGTTTTCAAAAAAAAAACTATGCATTTTTAAAAACACAATTTTTTGCTTTAGCTTATTTTTGTAACATTTTTCTAAAATCAAGAAAAAGAAAGAACCTAAACAAATAATAAACAAAAGAACCTTCTTTCTTTATGTTCTTCTTTTATCCCGCTACTGTTGACTTTAATTTTTTTAAAATTCCTTCGTTTATATTTTTAGATTATTCGTTTATATCGCTAAGTTCATTTATCTTATTTATAGAAACAACTTGTATAGGATTGATTTCCACAAAAAAAATTTGTAAAGGATCGTCATTAATTAACAATAAAAATAGAGGCGAGATTATTAACTTACAAACTCGGCAATAGTCGTGTGACATCATCGTTTATTGTCGTTTGTCCTTCAGATCAATTCTTTTAGTCCGTCAATAATTTGATTGGCTTGTGTTTATTGCGTAGTGTGGATGTTTGTAAAAATAGAAACTTTTTTTTTCTGATTTTGGTCATATAACCTAATTTATGTTTCTAGATTTATGTATTTTGATTTTGAAAAGTGATCTTAAAGATGATCCCATTTATAATATATTGGGCAATTTGATTTTAGTAAATTGATCCTTTATTTTACACAAGCAAAATTGGATCCATCTATTCCTTGTTGGGATGTTAACCAACATCATATTGTGGCAAAATTTGTTTGTTTATGCAGATTGCTAATAGGAGTAATACTTGCCCTTAAGTTGATGCATTATTAGTTATGACTTAAAGGTAGAAAGATATGGTCCCTTGAGAGTTTTTCTTTTCTTTTCTTGCATAAAGTAGTATATTCGATTCTTTTCTTTCTGCACAAATTCTAGGCGATGACATTGATCTTGAAGTCTTCTGTCTCACTGAGAATGTTCTCTTGCTCTTTGGCTTTCATGAAGGTTATTTCCAATTTCTCTTCTTTAGATCTTATTGAGAAAGAAATTGAAAGTTGTATATTTTTGTTATTGTTTCTTTTAAAAAAAAGATAATAGAAATGGGTACCTTAATTTAGAATCATATGTGTTAGTAAAATTGTATGTGTTATATATATGCCAGTAAATATTTTAAAATTCCTCTATTAATCAAATTCTTTTTTTTGGTATTTTGTTACAAGAGGAATGTTTTTTATTGTTCATTGGAATTAGGTATTACCTAAAGATTGGTTTAAGTTTAGATAGCTTGGAGAGTACTTAATTGTTTCTCAAGTTCTTTTCTTTATAATTCCTACCTTGTAAGCCATTAAAACATATTTATTTCTCTTATAATTTTTACTTGTTTTTCCTGAAGTTCTTAAAAAATTAATATTTGGATTTTTTGGAACTTATAACTTTGTGAAGAACATATTTCTCTCTTAGCTTTCAAGAAATGCCTATTAAGGTTTCATTTTTGAACTAGACTTTACTATTTTTTCCTCTTAAAAGCCTTTGTTGTATTCTTTTTCATATTTTTCACTACATTGAATTTATGAAGATCTTTAAATTTCCTCCATTCACAGGAGGCTTCTCATTGTTTCTCCTTGATATATACTTTTAAGGTATAAGTGATAAAACGAAAAGCATATGAAACCAAAGACTAAATTGTTTTAGCATAGAGCAAGTTTTAAGGTCTTTTCAAATTTGAGGCTAATAACTATTCTATCATAGATAGTGTGCCTTATTTTTGGCATACACAAATAATCAAGATTAACTTTCCATTCTTTTTTTTTAGAAAATTTTTAAGTGCTTGTGATTAAGGAATATCTCATTTAAGAGTATATTTGGGAATGTTGTCATTAAGAAAATCATAATTTAATTTTTTATTATGTGTATAAATGTATAATTTTCTAAAGACTTGTAACTTATCATCATTCAAAAACTATATATTTAGATTAATTCTTAATTATTTAAAGATACAAGATAACTAGAAAAGTGGATATCATGTTTAGTTGATTCAAATTGCCATGAAACGAGAAGTTTCTTTTGGAAAGATAATCTTTTATAACTGATGACTATAAGTTCGTTTATATTGGGACCTTTCAGTAGCAAAAGCTAGCTTTTACCTATCTTAAAGTTTCTTATCAATAATTTCTTATTGGTTCTTTTTTGTGTTTTATTTTTACATTTGCTTAACTAATAAACTTTCCATAAATACATTGCCTTATTTATATTTCTACCTAATGAGATTTTACTTTAATAACATATTTATTATAGTTGGTTGATGCTTCAACTTTGAAAAAAGAGACATTGATCTCGGGCAGGACAAGTTATGGTGAATCACAAACAATAAAATTAGCAAAATTCATAGAAAATGAAGATATAGTTGTTACTGCAATTAACGTATTTCACCGACATTTACTTCCTAAACTACCCTTACCTAATGTGCCTCTGATTGAAGACTAATATTTGAATTCTATAGATTTGTTTTAACTAACTTGGAAGGTGACATTACTTTTACTATGGTTAATAGACTTATGGTGTTTTAATATTTTATTTTGAAAGTTAATATGAAGAATGCATTAAAATCCATGAAAGGCATCAAAAAGGGACATTATAAGACTATAAAGCCAAAAATAAATGCAATATCCTTCCTATTATCCTTAGAAAGAAATTATAGAGTTAAAGGTTCCATTGTCTTCTAAACTAGGAGCTCAAGTAAACAGTAGCTTGATGAGCTACCAAAGTTTCTCGTATCCAACGATGTCGCTTGTGAATTAGATCATGCTTATCAGTTTTAGTCTTGTTGGACAATCTCTTATTTCTTTCCCTCTAAGTAGCATAAACTACACAATTGAGGCTAAGACTTAGACTCGGTTTTAGTCTTGTTGAACAATCTTTGATTTCCTTTCCTACAAATAGCATGAACTACACAATTGAGGCTAAGACTTAGACAATATTTCCCCAGAGAGTGGAACTTCCTTTTTGCCCCTTCCTATGTTGTTCCAATATGTCTCATGGTAGTACAAACTTTGAGTATATTGAATACTGCCCAAATCGAAGCAATGAATATGCATTTGAAGTAAAGATGATCAATATTTTCCTTTTCAATACAACATAGCTCTCAAAGAGTGTCATTGGATCTAACAATCCTATATTTAGTTGTTAATCTTCTCCTAGGTGCAAGCTAAGTGATGAAGGATTCAAAGATCCTTTCCAAACAATGTTGAACCAAGGAATAGGTGAGATGGAGGGCTTAAGAGATTTGAAGCATGAAGAATAAGAGTAGTCTTTGTTGTTGTTTAAAGACTATATAGGTTTATTAATCGATAATAGATTTGACAAATAGTTTAGAAAATATCTCTGGAGCCATTCAACACCCCTCCCTCACCTGGAAAATGCAAAGACTTCTGCTCTATGAAACTCGTGACTTGAGCTTGAGAAGAGATTCTAGCAAAAATTAAAGAGATATCTTTTGTAAGGTAGAAGGGACTTAAAGAAGTTCAGTTATCAAACCAGAACCATATATTCTCCCTATTCCCCACCTAAATATTAATGTAAGGGTAATCAACTTACCTTTTTCTAAGAATTTAAATGAATAGCCAAGATTGTTCTTTCCTTTTTGTAGTTTGCCATAAGTTGGAATCCTTGAGATATAACTCATTTATCCATTTCCTCCAAAGTGACCCTTTATCGTTAAACAATTTCCAAGTCCTTTTAGCCACTTGCATTGCTTGAAAAGGTTGGATTGAGGTGAGACCAATCCCTCCTTCTTGCTCCTCCAGTAAAGTTGATCCCATTTGATTTTAAATCCTTTGGAATTGTTAGTGTTGCCTAACCAAAGGAAGTTTCTGATGCATTTTTTAATCTTCTTGATGATTCTTTTTGGTAAGAGTATATAAGAGCTCTAATGTTTGTAAAGATTGTTCAAAATAGAAATAATTAATCGTACTCTCCCAACTTGTGAAAATGCTCTATTAATCCAAGAGTTAATCATTTTCTTGTATTTCTCCAAGATTCTCAAACAGTACTGATATTTTAACTTTTTAATAGATATTTAAAAGGCATGCTATGCACATTCAGAGCAACATCTGTTGTAGGATTTTAGAGATGTCTAAGGAGATATAAATTTTACTCTTGCACAATTTGATGCTTAAACCAAAAATATTGTTAAAATTATAAGAGATTGATGCATGGTTGAAATAGAATCCTGATATGCTTTATAGAATAGTAATAGATTATTTGTAAAACTCAAATGAGTAAGAGACAACTCCTTGCATTTATAATGAAACTTGAACTCATAACTCCTAGAAGTTTTGAAGCATATGATCCTATTCAAATTTTCCATATAAGTGACAAAAAGGTTAGGAGAGATAGGATCTATTATTACCTTATACCATTAGATCCTTTAAATTGCTTAGTAGGACGCCCCATTAATGAGAATATTGTAAGATGGGGTAAAATTTAAAAACTGAACCCAATTTATAAAAAAGTTAGGGAAACCAAGCCATTTCGTGCATATTAGGATGAAATTCTATTGAGCTTATCAAAAGCTTTGGAGAAGTCTATTTTACTTGGACAACTTTTAATGGATTTGTCAGAATAGTAATCCCCCATTAGTTGTTACATTAAGAGAATGTTCTCTGCAATTGATCTGTAAGGTATAAAGGCTCCTTAAACGTCATGAATAATCTGATTCAAGGTCCTTTTGAGTTCGTTAGTAAGAAGCTTTGAGATCACCTTATATACAGTGTTAGAACATGAAATTAAGTGAACATCATTGAGGCAATTTACATTGAAAAGTTTAGTGATTAAATAGATGTGAGTGGCATTAGTTTCCCTCAAGATTCTTCCTAAATTTAGAAATTCCAAAACAATTTCCACAAGACGATTACTTGGGATATGTTTGGTTCTTTAGAAGAAATGGGCGTTAAACCTATCTGGGCCTAGAGCTTTTATAGGATTGAGATTGAAAATAAATGATTTGATCTCCTAGGGTGAAAATGATTGTTGGAGCTTTAACAAGGCATCCTGAGTTAAGGAGATAGGAGGAATAATTAGCTCCATAATTTCTTGAAAATTAGTTAAATCAGATGTACATGAATCTCTAAACAAGCATTCAAAGTAACTAAAAATCATTCTCCTTAAAGAAGGTCTTTCAATAACCATATGATTACCAAAATCTAGGAGACAGTTGATCTTGTTAGCATTTCTTCTTACTAAAATAGAATTGTGGAAGAATTTGGTATTGCGATCACCCTCTCTCAATTAGGCTATTCTAGCTTTTTGCATAAGCAGAGAATGGTGATCCTAAAAAGCCTTAATATAATGCTCCTATTATTTAGCCTCGGCATTTCTAAAGACAATGTTGTCAGCATGATGATAGCAAGCCTGTTGAGCTCTCTTTAGTTCCATCTTAGCTTCAAAAAAACTTGATATAGGTAGTGGATTGATTAGCTTTGTGAAAAGTCGTAAGCTTATTTATAATAATCTGAAGTTTTCTCATAAGTTGATAAGCTTTGCATCTAGGGATTATGCTTCTCCAAACTTCATGCACTAGTTCCATAAACCCATCTTTGTTGATAAGTAAGTTAAAGAATCTAAATGGGGCTTTGAAGGGAGTTCAAAAGAGGAAATTTAGAAGTTCCATTCTGGAATGATCAAAACATAAAGGAGTTCCAAAGTGGGCATATGACTCGAGGAATTGACTCAACCAAAGTTGATTAACAAGAATACTATCCAACTTCTTCCTAATGAGACAATTTTTCGGTTACTTATTGCTTCAAGTGAAGAAGCTCCCTTATAATCTAAGATCAGTCACTTCTAGCTTAATAATAGCACTCTCTAATTCTTTACCAAGGTTGGAAACATTAATCTTGTATCCTTAAGCCTTTGAGGGATGAAAAACACAATTAAGATCTTCTGGAATCAGCTATGGCTTATTCATAAAGGTTTGGATAGAATATAAATCCTCCTAGAGTTTTACTCTCTAAAATTTGAAGTTAGCAACATAAATAATTGTAATTTCAAATTCAATCCTTAAATCAATAAGCTTACATTTAGGATGGATGAGTTGATTTGATACGTTTAGCATAGTAACCTATACTTTTTAAACATTGTAAGCAGAAAAGATTCTACCATTATAATGATTATCATGATTGAAACCATATTTTTGGTCTTTTCCCAAGATTTTCATAACATTATGCAGCTTTTGAACTTTAGTTCTTATTTAAGTAATCCATGTAAAATTGGATTCCTCTGTAACAAATGATTCTTGATAGGTTGTCCATTCTAAGGTTCATTAAAGCTTTTAATATTCCAAAAAATCATAAATATATGAAAGATGAGACTATTAACTTCCTTTAGGCTTCCTCCTTTTCCTCCCTGATCTTTTGTTAGAAGCTGGAGTGAATTGATCAACTCTTGCCTCACATCAAATAGGGTTTGGTAAGGTGCCTCCTCTTCATGCTCACAATTGGAAGGCCTAACATTAGCAATTCTCTTCTCCTCACAAGAATAGTTTCAATCATGTCTTGATTATTAAGCTAGGCTTCCCTTTCAACTGGTAAGGCCATCTGGTGTTCAAAAATGACATCAATAAAGTTAACTTAGTGTTTTGAGTAGTTTAATCATCAATTGTCCCCATTAACTCATTGTAGTCCCCTGTAGAGAATAGAGAATAATCCCCTTGAAAATTTACAGATTTGTTTCCCCATATGAGGTTTCCAATTTTAAGATAATTACAAAATTCTTTTCTTTTTCAATCTTAGTTTCATTTTCCAAATATCAAAAGTCATTCTACAGCTTATACAACAATATTTTAATTATTAGTGAAGATACAACGCTAGATTATTAATTATTTCAGTCAATTTTTTTGTTGCTAATTGCATACAATTTTTAATCATAATAAATATTCACATATTTTTATTTTTAATAGCAATAAAAATTGATTAATTTAAGAATGAAAATTTATATGTTAAGAAATAAAATAAATTAAAATTTGATATTGACATATAATTAGAGTAAAAATTACAGGTGATAAAAAAAGAAGATGAAACCAAATAACAAAACAAGTTTTTATCTCAGCTTTTTTGTTATAAATTTTAATTAAATCGGTTTCCATTTCTAATAAAATAAAAAAATTAAAAACCACGATAAAATAATTGAGTCAGAACTAAATGGCCACTTAATTAAGAAATTTAAACATGGGATCGCTGCTACTTTCTAAGATATCGTCACTATAAACAAGTTTAAATCGCATGTCAACACCATACAAGAGGATTGTGAATTCTGGATGTCCGAACGACAGATAACACAACTTTTCATTCATTGTTTAAAGAATAGACCAAGTGAAGGGGTTTCCTTTTTTGTACAGAATATAGCATGATGTCCTCTAATCAAGCACATGAATGGAGGGGAAACAAGAGAACTATCCCTGTAGGCGCTCGTCTTTGTGTAAGTTACAAAAGAATAAAACAAGCATCAGACCTAGCGATGACGCAAATGAACAAAAAGATAGCACTATTTAAGGTAACAAATTATCACAGAGAAACCAAGTATTGGTCGCTCATCTCCTAAGTTGCATCCATCTTTACAGTAACGGCAGTGAAAGTCCTCACTAGACAAAATGGACGCAAGAAAAGAGGCATGGCTAGTTGGCTAGGATGATAAAAGTTTTTGGGGTGAAAACAATAAAGTCACTGAACATGATGAACTCATGGAAAAGAATGACCAATCAAGGAAACTGGAAAGAACCTCCAATTTGGTTGGTACCTGATGGTGGTTTGATTGCCACCCAGAGAAGGGATATGGTGATGGCAATAAGGCCAGACCACACAAACACGATGGTAGGAGTCCTACCCCTTCTTCCCATCAAGCCTTTGGCAAAGGGGTAGAGATGAGCCAAGACCCAGAAGCTGAAGAAAACCCCACCTATTAAACGGCTCCACTGTGGTATAACGCTGTAGATTGTTCGGCTAAATCCAACAGCTATCGCAATTAAGTTGACCATCATGATGGTGATTGGTGGTATCATCAAGGATGTCCATTTTACCATGTACAGATCAGCAAACTCATCATCCACATCATCACCAGCTGATTTTGAAGTTAAGGTGAATGAAATTTCAATTCCAGCAACAACTTTCAATAACCCTTGAAGAACTGCAGCAAGGTGGGCACTGGTTCCTCCAATCAGCCAAAATTGCTCATTCCTCCACCACTCTTCTAGCTCAATGCCAGACCATTTGACCTCAAGCACAGCAAGTAGACATAGAGTCACAGTGATTGTCAGTAAGTAAGTGAGGAAAGTCACACTGAGAGTCTGAACAATGAACTGGCCCGAGAAGAGGGAAAGAGCAGGAAGGAAGCAGTAGACAATCAGGAAGACAGAGGTAAAAGGATAGATACCCACATTGAGATACGCTATCCTTTGCAGAATTTTCATCTTAGGGCTGGCTAACAAGGCATTGTTGCGGGAGAAGAAAATTTCAACAGATCCAGTAGCCCACCTAAGGACTTGATGAAGCCTATCAGTAAGATTGATTGGAGCAGTGCCACGAAATGCATCACGCTTGGTCACACAATATACTGATTTCCATCCCCTGTTATGCATTCTATACCCAGTGACAACATCTTCAGTAACAGACCCATAAATCCACCCTATGCGCTGTCCCCATTCAGTCTTGTCTTCATACCAGCAAGAGATTACACTGATCGCCTCTGCAACAGTTGATGCATCAAGAGGCTCACGGGGAATGGCAAGAGCACCAGGTGGACGTCCATTCTTAACAGCAGGGTGATCTGCAAGAGGACGACCTTGAAATTCTGCTATGGGAATTGAATCGATGAGGAATGCCGAGTTGCCAAACTTTTTGGGAAACAGGGAAAGATTCATTTCCTCATCATCAGAATCTCCCATTCTTAGTGCCCTGTTCTCTTCTGAAGCATTTGCAATTGAAGAATGTTTCTTGCGACGAGAAAAGCAGCAACTACAACATCCTGGGTGATGCTCTTTTGACCGTGGTGGGTCGAAGCCATATATTGCAATCCTTCTAAATAGGCATCCAGTTCCGACATAGACTGGGCCCATAAGACCATCAAGGGCACGCATGTTCACATCAAAGAAAACAGTGTTGTGGTTAGCATATCTATCAGAAGGGTCAATACCCTCAAATCTTTGTGGAAACTGGACATAACAGAGCCGGTCCCCTCCTCGATCCATCATGAAGCACATGCCTTCCCTGAGTGCCTGAGAGTTGTAAATGTAGTGATCACAGTCCAGATTGAGGATGAAAGGGCCATTAGACATTATGGCTGATGCTCGAACAAGCGCATTCATGGCCCCTGCCTTCTTGTTGTGATCATAGCCTGGACGTTTCTCACGAGAAACATAGACAAGTAATGGGAGTCGTATATCTACATCAATCAGGTCCATGAATTTTGACTCATCAGCAGTTCCTAGTAGTGGTTCATCACTAGGAGGTTTCAACATTACCTACATCAAGTGAAATAAAATCTTATAGTGGCATTTTTGTTTGTGGATTTCCATGCATGATTGATGCTTTGGTATTACATTGTATAAGAAGAAAATTATAACGATTTCCTCCTGCAATAAATAAGGTATACAGTTTGGATGACCATTCAGTTGATTTGAAAACTTGAAAAATTTGCAATTAACCTTTTACCTGTATTATGCCAGCATGGTCACCCCTAGAATGTTCAGATGAAGGATTCATCCATGTCCCTGGCCAATGTGTACCATCAGCCATCCACGTTGCTTTTGGAATCTTTACAGCCTCCACGGTTTCATATTCCCTGTTTTCTCTCTGAAGCTTCATAGCTTTGATTTCCTCTCGAGCATGGTATGCATCAGAGCGGCGACGAATCGAGTCTGGCAAGCCATTAATTCGGACCTTGAATTCATCATATTCACGCTTCACTCTTCTACGATCCTTAACAAAATCTGGTCGAACTTTGTTCTTGTAAGGGTCCCTCTTCAAATTGAAGTAAGATTCAGGATTCCTTGGCTCAATAGCATGTTTACGGCAAAAAGGAACCCATATGTTAGCAAAACTTGCTGCTTCTGCCATAGCCTCAAATGTTAGAAGTGCACCTCCATCATCAGAAACATAACAAGCAAGTTTTTCAACAGGGTAATCACAAGCTAGAATTGACAGGATAGTATTTGCAGTCACAAGAGGCGGTTCTTTCTCCGGATCTGCAGTAGAGACAAAGACATCCACACCAGGGAGATCAGATTTTCCCGTGGGATTGCTGGGACTAGGTGTTTCAAATTTCTCCTTCAAGACATTAAGATCGGTAGCACGATTAACTGGGCACAACTTCGGTAGTTGGTCAAGAAGCCATGAAAAAGCAAACCAGATCTCACAAACAATTGACATTGCCCAAAGCCAAATTGCATCACGGTTGGGATTGCTGACCCTCCATTGCAAAAATAATGCAAGAGCTACAATCCGAATAAAAACCAGAAGCCTATTTGAATATATGCACAGAAATCATAAGGAGAGTCATTAGTATTGATAGGTGGCTCAAGCAAAGAATATCATTTCCTACAATCTATCTTCACGTTTTATTGAATACTAATTTTGGCATATATAAAATTACAACCAAAATTATAAACTTAGAATTCCAGTTAAAAATCTGCAGGTCAGTAATTTCTCCAGCAAACCAGCTGGAAGGTTCTTTAGAGTTCTGTGCAGATAAAATCAATTGATCTCCCTTGTTAAAGTTCTTGACATGGAAAAATGGATAGTATCTCTCCCCTATCTCAATAACACTGTGCAATGAAGCAAATAATGGTATTGAAAAACAACAGAACTTTTTTATCAATAGATATTGCTGTGCATCAGTATGGACTGTTTGACTTAAGATTTAAAAACAAAACTTCAGAAACGAGTGATAGCCCATGACATTCGACTGTATGTTGTGAAGGAGAACAAATAAAATAAAAAACACTATACCGGTATGGGCTGATTACAGCAGCTGGTATCTTTAGTTTCCGAGTAAGAGGCCTCCATGGTTTGTTCATCAAATCCTTGGGTTCAACAGTATCATCATCATTATTCCCACCAAAGCCGCCATCATTTGGCCATATAGCATTTCCATACCCATATGTTCCCCTTGTTTCAAACAGCCACCGATTATGATCAAAATCTCCAGTCTGGCTCCTCATCAGTACTGACTTCGTTGATTTCATCAGTGACAATCTCCTCTCCATTTTGGAAACTGTACCTGGAGGAGGAAGTGGAAGGGGCCTCCCGTTGTCTACAGCAACTTCATCCAATTCTGTGTTCTTATATGGCTCTTTACAACCTGGGCAAACTCCACCACCAGTTTTCACAGCATCGATATAACAATCCCGACAAATTTTAAAATCACATTCACAAGGAAGGATATCTATTCCACGCTCGTCACTCATTACTTTTGCATCACAACCTGGAATG
>JANSVA010000007.1:13676188-13692686 GCA_025504915.1 Erythroxylum reticulatum | reverse complement strand
ACTGTAACCGAAGAAGATAAAGTTACATGTAAATACACTTGCTTTCCAGGGCACTATATTTACATAACTCCAACAGATTTCTAGGGAGCAATATTAATTGAGGAAATAGAAGGAAAGAGGTTTTACTTTGGACATACTAACGGACAATTTAAACCTTAGAAAAGAATTATTGTTTATTATATAAAGAGATTTTAGCAATAAAAAGAGGTATAAAAAAGTTCAATTTCTTCTCAACCTCTTACCTTTTTACAGTAGAAATGGACGATATGTTCTTCCTAAAGGTACTGTATCAGAACAACAAAATTCTACTAAAGAGACAATTGCTTTGCTGAAAAGATCGATTCTCTCTATATAAATTCATAGTTAAACACATCAAAGACTATCAAAACATCTTAGTAAAAGACTATCGAGCATTGCCAAGACAAAGATGTTTTTTTTCCTCTCATTGAATAACGCCCACTACCATCGATGAAATAACTTATCTTGACCTACTAAGCCTCTTCTATTACCTCCACCCATTTTTCAACCAAGCTTACATTGTTGGTCGTCATTGTTTAACATTCAAACACTATATTTTACTATATTTTTTATTAATAACACACTCTTAAAGAATGCATTGGGGTACCTATGGAACCTCTTTCTCCTCTACACATATGTTATCTCTCTTCCTCTCTTATTGTAACATCCCGTTCCTATACTAAGGGTTAGAACCCTAAAATATGGTACATGAGAGATCAAAAGGACATTTAAGAAAAATGCATTTCATACTCATGCATATTGTTAGCATACAACGCACATGAATTTGAATTTTTGCACACATTAAAATGACTGTACATGCATTCATTGACAATTACCGAGTATAATTGATTATAAATGTGATTATGTGAAAATTGTGAATTAATTGTATTGAAAATCGAGGTGGAGAATATGTGTATTGATTTAGAATTTTTGGTGAATTTTGGGGAAAATTTTTCGAAAATATTGAGTATTATTAGACTAGAAAAAATTGTCAAGAGGCAAGTAAATTGATAAATAAAATAGAAATAGGAATCAAAAGATATTGGAGAATTGTTAAAAATTACATTGAAAATTTGGACATGACTTTAGAATTTGTGAGTTACTAATATTGAAAATTTTAGAGATAATTAGAATGAAAAGATGGGGGTTATGGAACTAGTACAATAAGAACTAGTATTTGGGAAACTAGCTAAGACCTTAGGAATAGGACAAGTGTCCAAGTCTAAAGTTAAGTTTTCTTAACTTTGAAAGACAAGTTACTATTCTAATCTATCCTTTTGCTACTCCTAACTTCAGTTTTCTTTCATTTTCCTTAAGAAAAATCGAAACTTGCCAACCTCTATAATGGTGTACGTGAGTTGTTAATATTTCATATTCATAAGAAAAAAGGACATTTTAATGTAAACTGTGTATGGAGTGAAAATATAGATGTGTTGACTTTTCATATTTGAGGATAAATATGTTATAAGGCAGTGTTAAAAAATAATCTTTGGAGTTGAAAGATTAATGAAAATGTATATGAGATTAATGCAGAAAATTCATGAAAAATGAATATGTAAATGCTCTGTTTCTGTTGATGTCTCCACTATTATATGTTAGTATTTTTTAGTGTTTTATAGATGATTTAAAATGAGTTTAGAGTTAAGGAATAGGTATATGGTGATGTCTGGAGATGAGAATGAATGTTTTAAATGAAAGTTAGAGTCGAAAATGAAGAGTATGGAGAAAAATGAAAGTGAAGGAAGTGTAAAACAATTGAGATATGCGTGAGTGTGACCTTTTGTTTGGATGGTTGTGTTTAATTTGGGATTTTGTATTTCTTTTTGGATGATTTGAGTTAAATGGAATTCGAAAATGGGTTAAGTTAAGTTAGAGATGTTGGTTTGAGTAGAGGAAAAGAAAGGAAGAAGAAGAAAAAATTACAGGTTCAAAAGGAGAAGAAGAATCACGATCGTGCTTATGGACGATCATGACTTTCCTCTAACATCTAGATACTCGCTATTGTGCTCATGCGCTATCGCGACATCTTTGTCTAGAGAAAGTTTGAATATCTTTTAGTATTTTAGCTATATCTCTTTCTCTCAACCTCCAAATGACATGGGACTTGAACCATTGGACTCATAACACATTAATCTACATTTTGAACATAAATATTATCTATCTCAAATCATTTAGGAGAGATTGAGTGAAAAATATCAGACTGGTCTGATTGGGTCTATTGGTTTGCATTAGTATGCATTATGGATACACACCCGTGACTCATATGTTTTGGAATGCACAGTCGTGACTTAATTTTAATTGGGTTATTACATTTAAGTTGAAAATGTTGATTGTGCTGGAATATGATAACCAGAAAGATTTCATTGAGTAGGCTTTGGTATTTTGACAATATCTTGTTTTGTAGTCCTTTAAATGAGATGATTTTTAATTTGAAGTAAACTAGAGACATAGGGCTACAATTTTTTTATGAAAGCCAATTTTAATTCCATCACTAGAATTCCAAATTTTTGAATTAAATTTGAGTGCATGATACTATTTAAGCTTATGAATTGTCCGAATTATTTGGAATATAACTTTTTGAGTATTGAACCAAATTGAATGATATTGGTTTCATTAGAAACTTAATACAATGGGGAAAATTTTCTAAAAGAAAGTGTTGACAAATTACTTCACTTTTCTTGTCAGAATGTTCATGGAAAATAGACCCACAGGTCTATAAATTTGGAGAAGTTATAAAAAGAAATGAGAGTTTGGATAATGTGTGATCTTGTAATGTTAGAATACCATTAGTGAATGAATTATTGATATCAAAGTACCAAAGGTATGAGTTTATTGGGAATAAAGATATTCATATGATTGTAGTTGCGATTCAAAAGAGAGGAGTAATGTTTATCAAGTTAAAGTGAATGAGAATTGGGATTTTATGAGAGTAAATAATACTAAAAAATGAAATGATGAGAAATTGAGTTATAAAATGAGAATGTGAATAAAATGTGAAATTTGATAATATACTCAGGATTGTCATTAAGCATGCGTTGTACATATTCCATATACACATTTGTGCATAAACGAATACTTATAATTGTGCAAATATTAATGTGCGTGCAATGTGTGTATTGCATAATTTTGATGTGTAGGATAAATGTCTACATTTAGATGTTTCCAGATTATAGAACTTAATGCTAATCTGGAGTATATTGTGAGTTGACTTAGATGGACTCATTTTATTGTTTGTTCTGATTTCAATTTCTGCATTGAATGACTACGGTTATGATTATTATGCAATGTGAATATAATTTATATGAATTTCATTTGTTTATGTTGATGGCGGACAATGAAGGTCCAAGACTTGATGCGTAAATGTGTTATTGAAGTGCTACTTGTATGTGAATGAGAAGAAATAAATGTATTCTCAACTTAAATATTGAATGATGGACTTAGATCCGATGAAATGTGTAAATTGAAAGAAAGTGACAGATTGAGCATATATGATTGATTCATTCCATTACATGAATGCATAAAAGATAAAGGCATTTGTCATTGTTGCTAGTGAAAGAGAGCTTAAAGCTCGATATGTGATAAGAGCCCTAGGCTCAGTTGTGAATGTACTTGATATCCACTAAGGGATATGGGACATTATCTGATTCAGCTCAGTATCCATAAGGGATATTGGCCAGCGTGGTATCCACTAAAGGATAAGGGCCAATGAAAAAGGCACTCGGTCATAACAAAGTAACAAATTCAAAGTGAGTCTCATGTGCACTGCACATGCCTAATATGAATGATTATAATGGTTTGAATAACTTTTGAATGTGATATGTGTTGAATGTTAAATGTGAAATGATTGATCTAGTGTATATGATTCAATATGATTATTAAAGAAATGATGTGAATTATGTGAATATGTGAACTGTATGTGTTATCTGATTGAGTGAGCCATGAAGGATGGTCACTAATTAAGTTTGCAAAATCTCACAAAAAGTTTGCAAAATTTTTCAACCTTATAAGAGTTACCCCGTTAGGCAAACAGGAGTATAGTCACTGTATTCAAGCAAGAGATAGAGGTCAGGATCAGTTCGTGTCTGCATTTTTTTTCATATTTTTATATCAAATTGTATATTTTGCAACTTCTATATAATGTATATTTGAATATTTCTGTATGTAATAACTTTCAAAATTGGAAATATGTTGCAAATGAGATTAATCAAAATGTAATAATAATTGTGTTTTCGATGTTTATGAAATAAATGTCGGAACCTGAATTTTTTAATTATTATTGATTTATTTATTTCATCATTTTTACAATTGAGTCACTAATTTGATGGACATAAATAGAGATTTGAAATTAGATGGAAAGATTTGAATTAAGTTATAGTTAATATGGTGTTTAAGAAGATTAAAGTGTTGGCATGGTAAGATTGCATAAGGGGCATTGTTGGAACATCACTTAAGTTATAAAGTCTTAAGGCATTGAAAGGTATAAAAGCGGAGAGAAAAAGAAAATTTGGGGTCGGGCATTCTAGAAGAAGCTAGATGCATGGATGAGAAAAGGGAGAAGAGAGAGAAGCATGAAAAAAACAAAGAGAGAAAGAAGAAAAGAGAAGGGAGATCATTTAGGTTTAAAATTTTCTTAGTCTTCAAGAGGGATTTTGGAGTTGAGCAAGAAGGGAAAAAGGAAGAGGAAGGTTAAAGCTTCAATTAGAGCTAGAGATCTCTTCATTTGGTGAAGAACCAAGGGGATCAAAGAGACAAGAGGAATAAGAGAAGAGGTATTTTGAGCAAGTCTTTAAGCAAGGAGACTAAGGTGGGTTACGTGTTATAATATAGTTATAAGCCATTAACTTTTTACAAATCAAGAAAGTAAAATGATTTCAATTATTGCATAAATGTTGCTTTTAATGTTTTGAATGATATGAGAAATTACTACACGTTGGTGCATGAATTTTGATTGTAAAATGGAAAATGGGTTTGAAATATTCTTCTTATGCCTTGAAACATGTCATGGCATTTTGTATGAATGAAAAGATGTGAAAGCGTGAAAGTATGAACACATAAGCAAATGATTTGAGCATGAATATGTGCTTCTTTTTGGGCAAGAGAGGAACCCGTTTCGTTAGTTACTTGCACATTGACCCATAACCTTCTTCTGGATGCCTGCTTAAGGCCATGAGATCCTGAGAAATCAGACTTGTTTTATTCAAGGAGTAAACTTCAGTTTCTCTATTTTAGTCCACGGAACTCTCGAGCCTTTTGTTTATTTATTACATCATTGAATTGTCAAGTTTGCTGCATAATTTGAGTGTTCTACAGTAATGGTTAAATATACTTTGCTATGTTAAGGAGAGGAGATTTTTTTAACTATAAGTTTTGAGCAAAAAGATCGTGAAATTGACCAAGAATTTCATAACAAAGCATTATATAATTTCACTATGACTTTTATAAGATAAGAAACATCTCAATGATTTTGCTTATTCTTTGTTATAAACTTGTTACCCATGAGTTGTTAAGCTTACCTCCATTTTTATCGCATCTTCAGGTGATAGCTAGGAGACCAAGTGATCAAGAGCCTAAGGGCATTTCTCCAAATTTGTTTATTTTTGTATTTTGAGTTGATTTTGGGAAAGAAACAAGTTTGTTTGTTTAAGGACCTTGTGTAATTTGAGATTTTGAGATGAAGATGTAATGTTTCTTGAAATGCCACTAAAGAATTCTAAAACTTTATTCTTTGATGTTAATGAAATGTGAATGATGTATGGATGATGTGAGTTAAAATTAGATGTACGTGAAGAAGTTATCATCTTGATTTGATAATTTTGGAGCACAAATCATTGATATGTATATATATGTATGTATGCATAAGCGAGATACTATGGAAAGGAAGATAGGAATTATAACTGATCAGATGTAATTGAAGGTGATGAGACAAATAAGTTGAGATTTGAGAGCTCAATGAAATCATTTTGGTAGATGAACGGTTAAGCTCAGGACATTCCAAGTTTGTGAAATGCAAAATTTCAAGTCTTCCATAGGGAAAAAATTCGTGTTCTGAGTTCAGGAGAAAATTAGATTTATTTAGGTTGAATTATATAAAGTTGTCTTCTAAAAAGTTTTAGCTTAGCTTTCTAGCTTTCCAACGGTATATAGTATGGAATTTTTGGATATCAGAGTCAAAAGTTATGGTCCTTAAAAGTGGAGATACTTAGGAGTATAGGACGTATCATCTGGTGATGACGTGCCGTCTAGTGAGGACACATTATCTGGTAATCACATGTCATTTGGTGAGGAAGCATCGTCCTAGTGAGGACGCATTATCTAGTGATGATGTGACGTCTGGTGAGGACGTATCGTCTTGTTAGGATGCTTCGTCTGATGAGGATGCATCGTCTTGTCAGGATGCTTCTTTTGGTGAGGACGTATCGTCTTGTTAGGACGCTTCGTCTGATGAGGATGCATCGTCTTGTCAGGATGCTTCTTTTGGTGAGGACGTATCATCTTGTGAGGATGCTTCATCTGGTGAGGACGCATCATCTTGTAAGGATGCTTCGTCTAGTGAGGATGCATCGTCTTATGAGGACGTTTCGTCTGGTGAGGACGTATCATCTTATGAGGACACTTCATCTGGTGCACTATTCATAATATATAGTATGGTTCATTTTTGACCTTCTAGATGATAGAATTTGTCTTCAAGGTCTTCATGATAGTTGTATATCTAGAAGTCCTCTTCGAAACCATTCAAAGAGAACCTTAATCTGAAATCTCTAGCAAAAGTCATGCTAACTATTCTGAGATAGTTACATCGTGATTGAGGACATGAGCATAGATGATTCTTTTGGCCATAACTTCATAACCCGACCTCTAAATTAAGTGATTCTTGAAGTAATAGATTTCGACACATTTTCATATCTCTTAATAAATTTTTTTACTTTTGAGGTCAATTTGAAAGAGATTGATGGAAGGAAAATGAGGGATCGGTCAAAAGGGCATAGCTGGGTTATGAACAGACTTTGGATTTTTAAGCATATCTTGAGCTATAGAGCTCTGACTAAGAATGTTCTTATTTCAAAATAAACTAGAGACATAGAGCTACAAATGATATGAAGGAATAGAATTTCAACCTAGTCTCTAAGACTTACAATATCTAGATGGAATTTGAGTATAGAATATTTGCTTCAGTATAAGAATGATTAGGAAAATAAGGCCAGAAACTTACGGTATCAGAGAATGAAGATGAACCAAGGATGAATAATGAGGGTTAATTGGAATGATCACTAACTCTTAGAATTCTAAACCAAATCAAATGATTTTGGTGTCATTAGAAACTTAAGACAATGGGGAACAAAGGTTCTGAAGAAGTCAAATTGTGATTCCGGTTTGAGGTTTTCCAAAAATCTGTTCTGAAGTTGAAGAAATATGTTTGCTAACATTCTATGATTCAATCCAACACACGTCTTATGACTACGAATGTTAGGATCTAAAAGTAAGGTCAAACACTATTTGGTATCAAAGCCTAGAATTGAGATCTTACATGGGCATTTTTTCAAATATGTATCATGTAGAATGTAAGGAAAACATAAATTGCTATGATCTTAAGAAGATGAAATTGGAACCTATGTGGTTGTTTGATTAATATGACAAGATTTATAATCCTCCATAAGAATGTGTTAGTGGAATTGAGATTAGAATTTATGATGATTATACGTCTTTAATTTTGAATCAATGGAGAATATACATATGTAAGATGTAATGTGAAGGATAATTGGAAGACGAGATGAATGATAGCGATATATGTACAAGTTCCAAAGGTTAATTTGAATTGATATTGTGAGTACCTATCTGATAATAGGATCATCGTAATAAGTGAGAATACTAAGCAAATATGTATTATATCTGTGGATATGATATAGGAAGCAATCTATGATTTAGTGGATATTTGTGATTCAGAGTTCCCATAGTTTAAAGTCTATGAGGAACTAGAGTAACACATAAAAGTGCTTATAATGATCAATCGAGGATAGATTGAGATTGATGATGATGTTACAATGAGTAATGAATTCAAAGATAAAGAGAAAAAATCATCTAGAATCAATGGAGATCAAGTATCAATTGTGAAAGATATGAATTGGTTAATTGTTAAAGATAGATATGTGGATAAAATGGATGAATTTGATGATGCACATGTAAGCATATATGATAGTAATTATGTCTACTACTTCATTGAGTTTTGGTAATTAGAACATTATGAACTTGTAAGAATGATAGAAATCGGTCCTCTTGAGGTATTAAGGATAGCTGATAAAGTGATGATGATAATAGATGATTGATAAAGATTGCATAAATAATATAGATGATAGTAGCAAGAAATCTTCTTTCTAAGAAGAATTTCACTGAATTAGATAACCACATCAGATAGATTATATTAAGGGTGATCAATGAAAGAACAAAAAAGAAATAAATCCGTAATGAATCCAAAAATAAATATTGGAGTCATATCCCTAGTGGAAATTAAAGCATAGAAGATAGAATATGCTACTGAGAATGTATGTATTTTGTTTTATGTAAAGCATCCAACTATATGAGTGGATTCCTGAATTTAAAAAGAGATTAATTACTAATATGAGGAGTATATAGGTCCACAATATATTCTTTGTAAATGTGTTTGGGAGATACAAATTTGACTTGATGAATGTATTACAACCAAAAGAAGTGAAGGATGCAAATAAATTGAAATGTGTGGAGAAACTAGTATGAATAAGCAAACATTAGAAAAATTCAATTTGAAATTAGAGGAAGATGAATGAATTGAGAAAATCATTCGAGAAAGGAAGTTAATTGGGAAATTGAAAAATGATATGAGATAATGTTACCTCATTGAGTAAATTATAACTAATCAGGGGGCACATGGAGTTTGATAGTAATTGTTTGAGTTAACAATTGCCTTGACAATACTATGGTATTGAAGATTAAAGCAATCCAAGCAAAATTTGATGATGTATTAAAGGTATTAGAAAAGTTGAGAAGAATAGTTTGAATAATTAAAGAAAAAAACATGTAAATTGTATGAGTAATGAAAGTAAAGAGAATTTTGAGTAATTATACTGATATTAATTATATCATACAGATTTGGAGATTTTATAGTATACAATGATGTTGTACAAAAGATTGGGGTAAAATCCAATGAAGTATAATAAAGTGATTTTACATGTATAGAGACAACTAAAAGTCCTATGAGTTGACTATTCAGTACATAATTTAGGGCTACTATAGTAGTGATTGCTCTAAAATTTTGGAAACAGTATATATATAGGAACATCTTGGATATATATGTATATACATGTACATATCATTAAAGTTTGAGGTAATTATTGAATTGAGAGAATTGAATATGAGACTGGCCTATTTGCTATGAAATTGAAGATCAGTTTCACATGAAAAAATTAACCAAGCCTAAATTGAGGATTCAAAAATCGTAAATCTTATTTAGAGATTGAAAACAGATCTGAATTTTGTGATCAAATAGGAGGAATGATACATTGTGATTGAAATAAGAAGTATATCTACCGATAAAGATGATTGAGCAAAGAGATTGTTAGAAAAGTACAAATGGTAACGTAAGTTATACATTCTAGTAGGAATACGCTGAGACATCATTTAGTGACTAAGAATGTCAAATCAAGTGAGTGAAAGTTTGAATTGCCGATGGTCTTAACTATCAGAGATATGCCTAAGGCATATAGTTTGAAGTTCATAGGAATATGAGATTAAATTATAATTCTATTTGACTTTAAGCATCATAATCAATGTCGTAGTGATTTCATTATAACACTATATGAGGAGTTAGATGATAGAAAGAGTCATTTGTTTTTGTATTGTGATGATTAAGGCCTAAAAATGGTTGAAGGCCAGAATTGATGGAGATGTTACTGATAAGTGAAATTGATTAATATTATAATTTAAGTGATTCAAGAAGGATGAATGAGTTAGGTGGATCAATACCCAGGGTATGGAATACAGTAAGATAGACATAAGAGTTAAGTGTACTAACACTACACTGATGTGAATTATTAAGTGAAAGTTAAATTATTTATGAGAGTATCACCATGCAAAGGTGTGCTCAAGTTAGGGAAAATGATTAGCTAAGCCTAACGTGAATTGGTCTATATGAAATAGTTATGAGAAGTGCTACTGAAGAAAGATGTCTTAGATTCGTAATGTTGTATATGTAAGTGTGTTAAAAAATATTGATATGACATGATATTGGTGTTATCTACACAGGAAGTGGAAAATTATGAGTAATCTGAAATATATTGAAAGAATAGATAAGATAGTGTGATGTCTGAGTAAGTCAAGGAAGAATGGATTGAATCCATTGACATAGGTCATTAGAAAGAAAATTATTGGAGTGATGAAGTTAAATGGAAAACGGAGAAGCACAAGAAGAAGCATACCCTTGCCCTTAGATCAGTTAGGTAAGAATTTCGAGGATGAAATTCTTTTAGGGGGAGAATTGATGGACCTCAATTTTTTTTCAATTATTATTGATTTATTTGTTTCATTGTTTTTAGAATTGATTCATTAATTTAATGGGCATAAGTAAATATTTGAAATTAGATTGAAAGATTTGAATTAAGTTAGAGTTAAATGGTGTTTAAAAAGATTAAACTATTAGCATGGTAAGATTGCATAAGGGACATTGTTGGAACATCACTTAAGTTATAAAGTCTTAAGGAATTGAAGGGTATAAAAGGGGACAGAAAGAAAATTTAGGGTCGGGCATTCTAGAAGAAGCTAGATGCGTGGATGTGAAAAGAGAGAAGAGAGAGAGAAGCAGGAAAGAAAGAAAGAGAGAAAGAAGAGAAAGGAAAGGAGATCATCTAGGTTTCAATTTTTCTTAGTCTTCAAGAGGGATTTTGGAGTTGAGCAAGAAGGGGAAAAGGAAGAGGAAGGTTAAAGCTTCAATTAAAGCCAAAGATCTTTTCATTTGGTGAAGAGACAAGGGGATCAAAGAAGCAAGAGGAACAAGAGAAGAGGCATTCTGAGTAAGTCTTTAAGCAAGGAGACTAAGGTGGGTTACATGTTTATAATTTAGTTATGAGCCATTAACATTTTTACAAATCAAGAAAAAAAGATTTCAATTACTGTATAAATGTTGTTTTTAAATTTTTGGATGATCTGAGAAATTGCTACACATTGGTCCATGAATTTTGATTATAAAATGGAAAATGGGTTTGAAATATTCATGTTATGCCTTAAAATATGTCATGGCATTTTATATGAATGAAAAGATATGAAAGCATGAAAGTATGAACACATGAGCAAATGATTTGAGTATGAATATGTGCTTTTGTTTGGGCAAGAGAGGAACCCATTTCGTTAGTCACATACACATTGACCCATAGCCTTCTCTTGGGTGCTTACTTGAGGCCACGAGATCCTAAGAAATTGGACTCGTTTTGTCCACGGAACAAACTTCGGTTTCTCTGTTTTGTTCCACAAAACTCTCGAGCCATTTGTTTGTGCATTGCATCATTGAATTGTCAGGTTTGCGGCATAATTTGAGTGTTTTACAGTAATGGTTAAATGTACTTTGCTTTGTTGAGGTGAGGACATTTTTTTTAACTATAAGTTTGAGCAAAAAGATCATGAAATTGACCGAGAACTTGAGAACAAAGCATTTTATAAATTCACTATGACTTTTATAAGACAAGAAACATTTCAACAATTTTGCTTATTTTTTGTTATAAACTCGATACCTATGAGCTGTCAAGCTCATCTCCTTTTTATCCCATCTTCAGGTGATAGCTAAGAGACCAAGTGATCAAGAGCCTAAGGGCATTTCTCCAAATTTTCTTATTTTTGTATTTTGAGTTGATTTTAGTAAAGCAACAAGTTTGTTTGTTCTAGGACCTTGTGTAATTTGAAATTTTGAGACGACGATGTAATGTGGCTTGAAATGCCATTAAAGAATTTTAAAACTTTATTCTTTGATGTTAATGAAATGTGAATGGTGTATGGATGATGTGAGGTAAAATTAGATGTATGTCAAGAAGTTATCATCTTGAGTTGATGATTTTGGAGCATAAATCGTTGATATATGTATATATATGTATGCATAAGCGAGAAACTATAGAAAAGAAGATAGAAATTATAACTGATCAAATGTAATTAAAGGTGATGAGTCAAATGAGTTGAGATTTAAGAGTTTAATGAAATCATTTTAGTAGCTGAATGGTTAAGCTTAGGGCATTACAAGCATGCAAAATGCAAAATTTCAAGTCTTCAATAGGGAAAAAATTCATGTTCTAAGTTTAGGGGAAATTCTGGATTAATTTAGGTTGAATTAGACAAAGTTTTCTTCTAGAAAGTTGTAGCTTAGCTTTTTAGCTTTCCAACGGTATATAGTATGGAATTTTTTAATATTGTAATCAAAAGTTATGATCCTTATAAGTGGAGATGCTTAGGAGTATTGGACATATAATCTGGTGATGACATGCCATCTAGTGAGGACATATCGTCTAGTGATAATGTGTCGTCTATTGAGTACTCATTGTCTAGTGAGGACACATCGTCTGGTGAAGGCGTATTGTCTGGTGATGACATGATGTCTGGTGAGGACATATCGTCTTGTGAGGATGCTTTGTCTGGTGAGGACACTTCATCTTGTGAGGAAGCTTCATCAGGTGAGGACGTATCATCTTGTGTGGATGCTTAGTCTAGTAAGGACGCATCGTCTGGTTAGGACATATTGTCTTATGAGGACGCTTCGTCTGATGACATCATATCGTCTAGTGCACTGTTCATAAAGTACCGTCTGGTCCATTTTTTACCCTATATATGATAGAATTTGCCTTCAAGGTCTTGATGAAAGTTTTATATCAAGAATTCCTCTTCAAAACCATTCAAAGAGAACCTTATTCAGAAATATCTAGTGAAAGTTATGCCAAATGTTCTGAGATAGGTACATCATGATTGAGGACATGAGCATGGTTGATTCTTTTGTCCATAACTTCATAACCCAACCCCCAAATTAAGTGATTCTTGACGCAATAGATTCCAGACACATTTTCCTATCTCCCAATAAAATTTTCATCTTTTGAGTTCTATGTGAAAGAGATTGATGGAAGGAAAAATTAGGAATCAGTCAAAAGGGCACAACTAGATTATGAACACACTTTGTATTTTTAAGTGTATCTTGAGTTATAGAGCTCCGAATTAGAAGTTTCTTGTTTCAAAATAAACTAAAGACATAGAGATATAAATGATCTAAAGGAATAGAATTTTAACCCAGTTGTTAAGACTTAAAAATCTTGATGGAAGTTGAGCATAGAATATTTTCTTCAGTATAAGAATGATAAGGAAAATAAGGCACGACACTTATGGTATTAGAGAATGAAGATGAACTGAGGATGAATAATGAGGATTATTGGAATAAGCCCTAACTATTAGAATTATAAACCACATTGAATGATTTTGGTGTCACTAGAAACTTAAGACAATGTGGAACAAAGGTTCTAAAGAAGTCAAATTGTGATTCCAGTTTGAGGTTTCCAAAATTTGTTCTGAAGTTGAAGAAATGTGTTTGCTCACGTTCTATGATTTAGTCCAACACATGTCTTATGACTCCAAATATTGTGCTTCAGAAGCGAGGTTGAACAATAAAAGTATGGGACAAATTTGAATATTGATTTCCACATATACTTGTGCTAATTGTGAAAAAAATTGTACTAAGTTTTGACTAATTGACTATTCTAGCATGCCACCTTTGTAGGGCAAGTTCTCAGACATCACTGAGGATGTCGAGTATATGTCTTGCGAGAGTAGGGTGCTACAACTTTTGTGTGATAAAGAAAATAAAGGTTCCCTCTTATGGACTTTCCTTAAGTGGTATCAACCACTAATGAAATCGAGGACTAAACTCTCACAAATTATTAAGGATCTCAAGTTATGGGACACTCCTTTAGAAAAGCAAACCACTCAATGCTTCTTTGTCCTTGATCGACCTTATAGGACATCATATAATGGATCCATTTACTCTAAAATTTAGGTGTATTTTTGTCATACCTTAGTTTAATGGCCAAGATATAAGAAAATTTTCCCTAAAAGCCACAAACACTTTCTTAGTGACCCAAATCATTATCATAAATATACACCAGTATTTGTTTGTACATCTATCGGACCTTACCTAGGATAATTCATTTATAGATAACCTCTAATGCCTAAACTTTGACATTTTAGACAATCCTATAAACATAAGCTTAAATACTATTAGACCATCTTAGAACCAAACCTCCTCCTTTCAGGATTCCTAAAACCCAGATGATGATATTACCATCATAGAAAAAGAAGAGTCAAATAAATTGTTTAGAAAAACTAATCATAGAAGAAGTAAATCCCAATAAAAGACAAAAAAGAACCAGTGATGATAGCGATAACACGAGTGGAGGAGCTTCCCCGTCAAATTTGTTATCATAACAAGAACTTATACTATGAGGATGATTAGGATTACTCTCATTATTATTATGGGTCTCCCTATGTAAAGTTCTTTGTCTTTATTTTTAGATGTCTTTTATGATGTGACTTTGCTCTTATCCATTTCTTGTGTTATATGACATTGTTCTCATTTGTTTAGCATGTGATGTGATGTGATGTTATTCTTATCCATTTAGGTTATGATGTGACCTTACTTTTATCAAACGATGTTTGTCTTTTTGTAAACCCCTTTGTCTATAAAATAAATGGATCTCTTCTATTATATTCAAGATTCATCATAATTAAAAACTTCCATTTAATAAAAGTTGTGTTTTCTATACAAATTTTTTTTAAAAACTCTCCCTCCCTCTTGAAATCTTAAGTCTTCAATAAGTTTAATTTTTTCACATAGAGATACAAGTATGCCTGTATAAGGATCATATGCATTAAAAGTATTAGACTTATGATCCTTTTTTAGTTTTAAGTTATACTGGGAGGCTTGGTTAGCTTAGATCCATAAAAGACAAGCCTTGAGAGTTGATGTCCTACATATTGTTTATCTTAGAGCTTTTATATAGGTTTGTTTTATCTTATTGCTACTAGTTTCCTGTTATCCATGTAACCTTTTTCCCAGGGTTCCCGAGTGGTATCAAAGACATATGCTTCTCTAATGAAAGTGTTAAAGTTATTATTAATAAAAGTGATTAGGAAGATAGATAACTATGAGTGAAGTTCTAACCTCATCAGTAAAAATAGTTTATTCCTCTTTAACTCTTTCTTTAGGAAAATTCCCTAACCTAAAAAAAACTCTCCCTAATAAAATAAAAAATTGTAAAAATTACCCATATACTTGGAGACACTAAGATCCATGATACTCAACTACCTTTATTAAGCCCATATAGTTTATATCATAAATCTAGATCTTTAATAAGGAGTATTTTCTCTTTAATATCTACACATAGACCTTAACCCAAAGAATTGATCCAAGGATCCATATTAGACCAATGTGGCCTAAAATCAAGTTCTACAGGACAATAATTAACTCTGCAGTTTCCTTTTGTGGTAATCTCTTTATGACTATATCAAAGTTACATACATCTCCATATAGGTGCAATTCATACAGTCTTAACATTATATAGAGAAAAAGGATTTTCATAAATAGTTAATTTATTTTCTAAATACAATATACACATCTTACCATAATGCCTTAATCGGTACCCTCTTGATCACTCTCAATAATGAAAGTGTCATCATGACCATTGCTCTAGAATTCAATATTAAACTTGATGATCTGACTCTAACTACAAAACTGAAGGTCTAAATTCAAATTATTGGAGCTAATGAAAACCCTACTCCTATCATGGACACACTTCATTATTAGCTCATTTACAGATTACAGAACTGTGCTCTAGATATGAACTTTCCAAACTCTATACGAGATTCCTTTTATACGGTATCTAACAAATCCTAAAATGAGACTACAATTGGCATACAAAAATTGGGGAAGCTAAAGCCCAATGAAGTGAATAACAAATTGTAAGAGGAAATTTCATGCTCCTTATTAGCACTCCATTCATACTAACAATCATTTATTATTATAAAGTTTGAAAGATGGTATAGTAAAGTCTATTTTTAGTAAGCCTAAAGAAGAAAACCTAAAATCATTCAGAGCTTTTTCTCGGGAAATAATAGTGATTACTCTTACATTTTCTCAAGAAGAAGGCATTAGTGGTCCTCTAATCTACTATGTCCATCTTAATGGTGTTTGAGTTATGCAAATATAGTTCCTTGGAAAGCAAGTGTATTTACTTATAACTTAATTTTCTTCTAGTTAATTTTGTAATGAAAATATTTATTATTAATAAAGCAAAAGAGTTTGGTTTTATTTGTATGAGCATTATATATTTGGTCATAAGGTACTGAGATTCTTTTGTAAGTAATATACATAGACATAGACATGTATGGGAAACATGTGTATTATTAGAATCTAAAATAATTGGTTCACAGTTGAGCA
>JANSVA010000007.1:13632780-13653987 GCA_025504915.1 Erythroxylum reticulatum | reverse complement strand
CCCATATCATATAATCTTTCTAACATCAACATAATAATTAACTCCACAAACTTTCATAAAGATCTTATAATTGATGTGAATCATACTTATTCATTAAGAAAAAAAATTTGGGGGCCAACACATCTCCTATTTGTTGATGATCTCTTGATGTTTTGTTATACAGATTTGTTGTCTGCTCAAACCTTGCTTGATTGTTTATATACCTTCTTTATGTTTTCTGGCATGGATATAAATCCTTCCAAGAGTTAGTTTTTTATCCCTAGATGTGAACTATCTAAATTATCGAATGAAACTTATCTCTGGACTCAAGCAAGGCACTCTTCCTATACGGTATTTAAGGGTACCACTCATTACAGGTAGGTTACCTAAGAGGGATTGCCTTCCCCTTTTGGACAAAATCAATAAGAGGATCAACAATTGGTCTCATAGAAGTCTTTCTTATACTAGTAGAATCCAATTGGTGATTTCTGTCCTTTCTACTTTCCAAGTGTATTGATCTACCCATTTCATACTTCCTTCTTCCATCCTTAAGGACATAGAGACTAAACTTAGGAATTGTTTGTAGGCTTAGAAGGTAGATATGAAATCTTATGGTAAAGTTAAGTGGAGTGACATTAGTAGACCAAAAAATGAGGGAAATTTAGGAGTGAAACATTTGACTACATGGAATCATGTCCTGTTAAGGAAAAGGATTTAGAATATGTTTGACGATAGGGAGGCTCTATTGAGTGCATACCATCATTCTGAGAACGAAAAACTTTTGGAGTGCCTATTCCACCTATAATATTTCTTGGAGTTAGACAAAAATTTTATTTGTGAGGTACAAAATGGGGGATTAATTCAGATTTAGGATTAGCAATGGTATTCTACTTTTTTATGGCAGGATCCCTGGCACCCAAGAGGCATCTTGAAGAACTTCTCTTTTCCGAGAGGGATCAATGGCTCGGAGCTTCCAATGACAGCAAGAGTCTCTAAAGTTATCAACAATGATGAGTGGAGATGGCAAGATGTATCCATGGAGTTCTTTAGAAACCTTGAAACACCTCGATACCAACCAAACAGTTACCAATTTGATTGTCTGGAATGGCTAGCTAGTTCCACAAGACAGTATACTAATGCCTATAAATTCTTGAGACCTCCTATACAGGAAGTCCTTTGGCATAAGCTAGTATGGTCTAAAGGTAATCGGCCTAGATGTTCTTTTATACTTTGGCTTGCTTTCCTTCAAAAGTTACAAAACCAGGACAAACTTTCCTACCTCTAAACTCCTAATCACTATTCCTTACGTATTTTAGATAATGAAAACATTGACCACTTATTTTTTAAGTGTACATTCTCTAAATCTATTTGGGACCAATGCTTTCACATTTTCATTTACACTACCCTAATCAACTAAACCTTCAATCCATTTCCACTTAGTTTAATCTTGCTTCCAATACTAGCCTATCAAACATTAATATTTTCCTAATCCTTCTATCAACTACTGTTTACCATATTTGGTTTGAAAGCAATGCTAGAACTTTCACAGATGAAGCCAAGGATGTTAGGAGTGTGTATCTCAGTGTAATCTCCCAAGTTATGGAACATCTTAGCTCAAACACCGAGAGGAGGTAATTAACTAAGTGTATATTTCACTAACATTTTTCTACAAGTTTGCTAGATCAGGAATATCAATTGGCTCAATAGCTTGTGTGTTTACAATTGAAGAGCAGATAAGAGGTTAGATGGAGGTCCATCATTCCTTCAGAAAAGAAAAAGGGAGGACAGGATCAGGAAGCATCTTGGTTACAATTAGCAAAATATGGAGTTGGAAGGATTAGTCTTTTCAGAACAGCTAAGATGAATGCTAGGAAAAAGAACACAAACTTCAATAGTTGGAAAACCATCACCTACAGTTGGATTCAAGGTTTGCACAAGGAAAGTATCAATACAAATACAACACTGAAGTTTTTGTGGTGATCCAAGTAGCAGGGAAGCAACACCATTCAGATATTGACAGACAAGCGCCAATAAAAAGACTCCATCAGTCACTTTTTCTTGCTCCTCAAGGTAAGCAGAAGGAATGGTAGCAATCTTATCTTAGAACTAGAAGTTAAGCCATTTCCAAGATCAGACAATGCCTTCAATTCAGTAAATATGAACTTAGCAGGAATTTTTATGCTTGTGTTGTAATGATTGGATTGTAGGTTTTTTTTTTGTCTGTAGGTTAAATTGAGTCTGGCAAGATGGGGTAATTATGTGCAGATTTGTAGGAGGGCTGATATTATTTTGACTACGTAGGTGTGATGTAAAGGAGTGATGTAGCTTCCAAAGGTATATTTCATTGTTCCCTTGTTGTAGCAAAGAAACTTTTGTTCAACTGGTCTCTCCTGATATAGATAGTGGGTAGCTTCTAAATGAGTTACTCTTTAATGCCTTTTGTAGCAAAGAGACCACTACTTGAGTAGTCTCAAACGATGTACATAACTTTTATATTTGTATAAATTATTCTAATTTACCAAAAAAAATTATTCATGAAGTATAAGAACATAAAACAAGAAATATCTGAATTAGAACATGAGTATAAGCTTAGAACAAAACCTCAGAAGGTTAAAATTAGAGTTTTGAATCCCCTTAAATCATAATATTTGTGTTTAGCTACACATAGCTTTAGTTCTAACACCAAAAATAGAATAAAAGATGAAAAATTGAAAGAAAAATAAAAAGAAACAAAAGGATAATGTTAAAGAAGGTGGTAGACATATTTTCATCTTGTTTTCCTATTTAAAACCTAGTCTACTTCTATCTTGCAAAGATTCTTATCTAAAACAAATCGAAATCCATACATAATAGGGATGGAAAGAAATTTCCTAATTGAATTCTAGCTTTTGAAGTGAATTTGGCATTAAGCATGATCTCACCATATCAACTGCAGTAATCTATACTTTTCCCAAAATTCATAATTTTCACAAATAATGTTCCAATTTGATGCAATCTCCATTTGTCATCTCCTAAAACAAAACAAACATTAATTTTCCTACTTAAGCACCAAAATATAGAAAAAACAAAAAATATAATTTCAATTACATAACCAAATAATATCCCATCAAAAACTAAGAAGGTAATTAGGCCATAGATAGTAATTCTATTTTTATGTTAAATACATTTATTAATTTATATTTTCCGATAGTTATTTTTATAATAAGATCTATTATTTATAATGTTTGATTTATTATTATAACAAGTTAAGGTAGTAATAGCATTTTTTAAGGGATTAGTTTTTCTTTTAATCCTCTTACTAAATATTTTTAAGACCCTTTTATTTTAAACGTACATTTGACGTAAACATTTAAGACTAAAGAATTCAGAGCCTATATGATATTTCAAAACTTTTGTGTAATAATTTAACTATTTCCTTAATAATTGATTAATTATATATGCAAGTGCATAGAATCGATTGTAGTAAGTAATAAAATAGAAGTATTCTAGAGTATCCATCACACAAAGACTTTACTACTGTACTTATTAATCCTAGACAAAGAAAAAAAGGAAACAAGATTTAATGAAAGATAATTAAATTATGCAACTATTAAAAGAAAATCGAGATAACTAGGTTTTAGGGTTCATTTATAAGGAAATTCCAATTATCATGTGAAATTAATACAAATTTAAAATAACAAATAACTTTATCTATATATATATATATATCCTCTTTTGAGGCACAAGGGTATATTCAATTAAGATATCACCAGCTCATGCATCTACAATAAACCTAAATCAAGTTCGTTAATCATAGTTATATATTTAGTTATATCCCAAGTTTATGAAATCTCTTACTTAAACTTAGAATGTTTATTCTCCTAGCACCTTTCAATCCTTCACATAATCCTTAATATTGAATCTATGTTAATCAGGCATCAATCCAACAATTAAGAACAATGAGACTGTTAAAGTAAATAACGACTACTTACGCATTGATAATTGAAATATCCATAAAAATTATATCCCTAACCATAACCAGGAATTTATATAGTATGCATCAAGAAAACAAAACTAAAAAAATAGTTTTAACTAAAAATAAATAAATAAAGGAACAAATTTAGAAGAATTGTCATGATTATCCTTAAATCTTGCTCTAAACTTTTTCTTGATTCGAAGAAATTGTAACACCCTATTTTAGGGGTTAGAATATTGAGAAATTACAGTGCATTATATGCTTTGCATATTGAGTATTCACTGAAATGTGCATATGTATTTTGATACATACAAATAACTGTAGATACATTTATTGACATTTTTCTGCGTAAAATGGATTTATAAATGTGATTTGGCAATTTTGGTATATTTTAGGAATTTTGGAATTTTGGACTAGGAAAATTGTCAAGGGATAAGCTAAGTTGGTACATAAATTTTGTATAATTAAACCTACGAATTATTGATAAGTGGTATCATTCATGGTGTGACAAATGGCATAATATATTGGAGACATGTGGTAACTTGCTTGAAGGACAAATGGATCACATGCATAGAGGCATGTGTCAATATGACAGTAAAACACATAATCATGTGTTTTGGTAAGGCATGTTTTTGTAGCTCTCTATTCTTCTGCGAATTGTATGGTCCTTCATCGAGAGCATCATGCTCTACCTAGAACTTTCATCACCTAAACCTGTGATTGACTCTCCCATCTACGTTAACCTTTGCAAAACAAATAGTTTAGCCTAGTCATTATGTTGTTCTCTTTAATCTTGATTTTTCCTTAGTTTGCTGAAACCCTGCTCTTCACTATCATAACTAGGATTTTTGCTAGAGAAGCAAGTAAGTGTGTTATAGTTTTCTGGATACCTTGTAAATGAATTTGATGATGTTTTACGTACTGGAAATGAGTACATGCATAAGTTATGTAATTAGAGAGTTTTTGGATGAGTTGATAAAATTGTACAGTGGAATGTGCAGGTGTTGTAATATTGATTGCATATGGTTTAAAAAGAAACTTAGTAAAGTAGACCTTAGCAGAAAATGATAAGGGTAAGAAGGCTAACTTTGATGATGTTAAGAATGTGTTAAGTGAAATTTGAAAATGTGCAAAAAGTTTAAAAACGCAGTAGTGAGAGAAAACTTGTGTAAGTTTCAGTTTTGGTGATCAATACCTTATGAGCTTGTAGTTGATTAGTTTTGAGATTGTATTGGAGTAAAAAGACATAATATGAATTAAAGATGGATTAAGATGAAGAATTAAGGATTTCAAGAATGACAGAAGAAGAAACTTTTCAGTGAAGAAGGAGAGTGATTGCAACTTTGCTGAGGGGGATGGCACAATTGAGACATCGCTAGTCCATTTGGAATGTCGCGATCGTGCAGGCACACGATCATGACTTCCATGCTTTTTAAAGGAGGTTGTTTTCTGAACATGCTTTGATCTTTTTGTTATAACTTCTTCTCTAGACATCCGATTGACATGAGAATTGAACCAATATACTCATAAGACATTTACCTTTATCTTGAAGAAAAAAATTAAGACCATATCAAATCTATTGATTAAAGAATTTATGATGAAATTGTGACTATATTGAAGTATGATAACTGGAATGATTTTACTGAACATACTTCGGTATTTCACTTATATTTGGATCTGTAGATTTTCAAATGGAGTGATTCTTGATTGTAACTAAACTAGATTCATATGACTACAAATTTTCTGAAGATATTGAATTCAAATTATGCCTATAAAAATTTTAAAATCTAATTAAAAGTTGAGATAAGAATTCTGTTAAAGCTTAAGTATATTCTGAGCTCTTTTGAGTATAACTTTCAGTATATAGAACCAAATGGAATGATCTCAGTTTCATTAGAAACTTAAGATATGGAAGAAAAACTTTCTATAAGTAAGTGTTACAAAATTACCTCACCTTCCTGATGAGAATAATTAAGCAAAGTGGACCTGAAAGTTGGTTATTAGATAAATCTGGATTGAGAAATTGAGTATGGTTTCACATGATTGATAATATTCAGTATACATAAATGTGCATTAATGAATTCTTAATCATGCACAATAGTGATATGTGTTTGTACTAAATGTTTTAGAGGAACCCATTAAGTGACCGATTCTAGATATTGCTAGGACTTCGAGGAAATAAGCAATAAGGGAGCTTTTGTAAGTAATTTAGATAGTCAATTTTGTAAGTAATTTAGTAAGTAATTTTTGATAGTTTTTCCTTGATTGTTTTGTTTGCTATTGATTTGGAGCATTGAATGATTTGAAAAATTATAAGAATGTGATATACTTGAATATATAATATGAAAACATTGATTGATATGTCAATTGAATTTCAAACATTTTTGTTTTTGAATCTGTTAAGTCCTAGTTATGGGTAAATAGGCATGCCTAGAAGGGTCTACAGCTTCTTCTGGACACTTCAGTGTCGAGACTTTGGTCTCTTCTGGACACTTCAATGTTGAGACTTCGGTCTCTTCTAAACACTTCGGTGTCGAGACTTCGGTCTCTTTTGGACATTTCAATGTCAAGACTTTGATCTCTTCTGGACATTTCGGTGTTAAGAATTCGGTCTCTTCTGGAAACTTCAGTGTTGAGACTTCGGTCTCTTTTATTTAGTAATTCCACTCATGGTATCTTTTGTATAAGTCCGTTACCCACTTCTGTTCATGGATTTACAATCTGGCTCGTTTTGTACTTTGATCTCTGATAAGCTTTGATAAGAAGTAAACCCTATTTTTGATCTGATAGGTTAACAACCTATTCTAAAAATCTATTCTATATTTCTGTATGATCTGTTCTATTATTGAAATGTCTGACTTTAACATGTGAAGTGTTTTCATTAATAAATCTTAGTCTGTTTTGAATTTCAGTATGATGAGATGCTTTTGTATAACATGATTCAATATCTATTGTGGTTAGACTTGGTTTAGTTATTACTCATTAAGCTATATGCTTAGCATGGTGAATTTGCCCCGTGTAGGTTCAGAGAGAAGGACTGGGACAAGTTATTCGCAATGGCTAAAGGAGTCTGAGTTTTTGTTTTGACAAAAATGTATTTTTGTGTTTTTTATTTTTGACTTGTATTTGAATTTGTATAAAGGTTTGTAATAACTATAATACAAACTAGTTTCTGAACTTATGATATGTAATATATGTTTGCTTCAATTTCTGAAAATTTATGTAATGAATGTTTGGTGTGTTTTGAAATGCTTCCGCGTTGATCTATTGTTTGTTTCTGTTTGTGACTTTGAAGTGGCACTCTCGTATCCTTCTAGGAGGTATTGGGGTGCCACACCTTTTTGGTATTAGAGAATGGATTAGGCGATTCTGGTTTAAGCAGTGCTTAATTCTTGCTTATACTAAAGGGTAAATTTTGTGTTTTGGCCTAATGTAGTGTCCCATGTTTTTTCTATAGAATTAACGATGGAGAGATCATGCGAATCCGTTGATGAGAGCAATCATCCTGAGAAAACTCGTCAATTGATATCCAAACCCTTTGGGGTCAATCGAGGTGAAGCTGAGTTGCCACCTCCTCTTCCAGCTCAGGGAGAGGCTTTAGTACAAGCTAATGTGAAAATTGAAAGGCAAGAGATAATCAGAAGAGAATGGAATCAACGTAGGAGCTTTGCTAGTGGAGGTCAGTCCTCGGGAAAATGAAGTCAAAAAAGTACTTCCTTTGCACCAGAAGTTACCCAGAGCTTTGGGACTCGGGGAAAGCAAAAAAAATTTTCCCTCATCGACTGTTTATGGTAAGGGTTCCTCTAGGGGTCAAGGTTCTAGTGCCCCAGAGTGCCCTCATTGCTCTATACAACATTGGGGTATTTGTTAGAGGGCTACTGGTATATGTTTCCATTGTGGCAGTATTGAGCACCTAATAGCCAACTACCCTCTAAGATAGTCTCAGATGTCACAAGCCAATAGGGAGGCCTTTCATACATCTACTGGGAACAGAGGATGTAGTAGAGGACAAAGAGGATCTGGTCAACATAGACCTAATTTGGGTACTCAATTGGAAAATGTGGATCGACTAGTTATGCCTTCCGCTTTAGCTGGAGCTCATGCATTGAAAGCTCATGAGGATCAGGATGCACCTGAAATCATTGCCGCTATTACTTCTCTCTTTGATTTTGACATGCATGCACTGATTGATCTTGGATCTACTCATTCATTTATATCTGTGCTAGAAAAATGTTTGATATGAAGATGTCAATGGATCAGTTAGAATATGACATTCATGTAACCAGTCCTCTCAGTAGTAGTGTGTTGGTTAATCATGTGTTTAGGAATTTTCCTATTATGATACAAGAAATGAATATGTAGCAGATCTGCTCATAATGTTATTTCATGAATTTGATTTGATTATGGGTATAGATTGGTTATCCAAGTAGAGGCAGTAGTTGATTGTCATACTAAGATAGTTATGCTTAAGAAGCCTGATCAGTTTATAATAATATTGTATGGCATCCACACTAGTTGATTAGCTATGGTAATATCTTCTATACAAGCCCGAAAGATCTTCAGGAAGGAATATGAGATTAGTATTATGTTATGGTTGTATACCTTTCAATTGAAGAGGGAGTAAATGTATTTTTATGGATTTGATGGAGAAAAAGAATAGAGATGTAAGTAAAAGTGATGGGATTTAAAGAGTACATTAACTTGAGAGGCTGAACTTGGAACTAGAATGGTTGTTTAGGTATCATGTTGAAAGTTTGTAATTCAGTACAAGGTTATAACATTGGTTTATTATTAGAATTTCGTGAAGGTTACGTTTCATAAATTTCTGAATTTATTGAGAACATATTCAAGTAAGATGCAGCAGAAGATAGCAATATATGTATGAAACCCTTAAGAATAAGTTGATTAGTTATTGTGAGTGTACATCTGATAAAGTGGTTGCTTTGGCGAATGATGTTACGATGTATAGATGTAATATATGTTTGGATATGAATGAATGAATATTGAATAAGAATGAATAAATGAGTATTGAATGAATCAGATGTGAATATTGGAGTTGGATAAGTATGAGACCTAGACAGAGTAAACCGAATATACTATTAAGAGTGCATCAATATTAGGCAATTGAATAGAGTCACAATGAATAACAAGTATTTGTTGTCAAGGATTGAGGACTTATTTGATCAGTTAAATGATGCAGGATAGAAAGGTAGTTGCTTATGCCTCTAGGAAACTAAATTCACATGAACATAATTACCCTACTCATTATTTGGAAATTGCAACAGTAGTGTTTGCCTTAAAAATTTTGTGGCGCTACTTGTATGGTGAAAAATGTAGAATTTTCACATAGCATAAATGTCTGAAGTATCTTCTTACCTAGAAGGAACTCAATATGAATTATATAGCTAAATGTCTTACATGCCAACGGGTTAAAGCTGAGCACCAGGTCCCATCTAGCTTGTTACATCCTTTTTCTATTCCTCAATGGAAATGGGATAACATTACCATGGACTTACATAATGTTGTATAGGTGATTGTGCATAAGTTTACTAAATTTGCACACTTTTTGCCTGTTCGTCCTGACTACTCTTTAGATAGGCTTGCAGAAATATATATGAATGAGATAGTGAGACTGCATGGAGTACCATTGTCAATTATTTCTGATAGTGATCCTCAATTTACTTCGAGATTTTAGAGAAGCTTGCAAAAAGCTTTAGGTATCAAGTTAAGTTTAATACTGCTTTCCATCTCTAAATAGATGGACAATCTAAACGAGTTATACAGATATTGGAAGACATGCTTCGAGGTTGTGTGTTAGAATTTTCAGGAAGTTGGCATAACTATTTAGCTCTGATGGAGTTTGCTCTCAACAACAGTTATTAGAATAACATTGGCATGGCACCTTATGAAACATTGTATGATAGAAGGTGTAGAACTTTTATATGTTAGACTGAGATAAGTGAAAACAAGATTATCAAGCCTGAGATTGTGAAAGATAGTTAAGAAAAGATTCATATTATTCAACAAAGTATGAAAGTTGCCAGTGATAGGTAGAAGCCTTATGCTAATAGAAAAAGAAGGGATACTGAGTATCAAGTAGGTGATAAGGTGTTCTTGAAAGTGTCACCTTAGAAGAACATACTTCGAGTTAGTAAGAAGGGTAAGCTTAGTCTAAGATACATTGGTTTGTATGAAATTATAAAAAGGATTGGACCATTGGCTTGTCAATTAGCTCTTCTTAAAGAATTGGCCAAATTACATGATGTGTTTCATGTTTCTATGTTAAGAAGATATTGGTCTGATGTGGCACATAAGATTCCCGTGCAAGAAATTCAAGTACAATCATATTTTTCTTATGAAGAAGGACCAGTTTCTATATTAGCTCGAGAAGTTAGGCAACTTAGAAATAAGCAAATCCCTTTGGTAAAGTACTCTGGTAGCACCATGGACTTGAAGAAACAATATGGGACGCAGACGAAATCATGAAAGCTCAGTATCCGCAACTATTCTGATCAGGTATGAATTTCGAGGATGAAATTTTCTTAAGGAGGGAAGAATTGTAACACCCTATGTTAGGGGTTAGAATATTGAGGAATTATAGTGCATTATATGCTTTGCATATTGAGTATTCACTAAAATGGGCATATGTATTTTTGACACACACAAATAACTATACATGCAGTCATCAACATTTTTCAGGTAAAATGGATTTATAAATGTGATTTGGCAATTTTGGTATATTTAAGGTATTTTGGAATTTTGGACTAGGAAAATTGTCAAGGGATAAGTTAAGTTGGTATATAAAAATTAGTATAATTAAACCTACAAAATATTGACATGTGGTATCATTCATTGTGTGACAAACGACATAACATATTGGAGACATGTGGTAGCTTGCATGAAGGAAAAATGGCTCACATGTATAAAGCAATATGTCAATATGATAGTAAAACACGTAATCATGTGTTTTGGTAACGCACGTTATTATAGTTCTCTATTCTTCTTCGAATTGTATGGTCCTTTACCGAGAGCATCATGCTCTACCTAGAACTTTCATCACCTAAACCTGTGATTGACTTTCCCATATACTTTAACCTTTGCAAAACAAACAGTTTAGCCCAGACATTATTTTGTTCTCTTTAATCTCGATTTTTCCTTAGTTTACTGAAACCTTACTCTTCAGTATCATAGATGGGATTTTTGCTGGAGAAGCAAGTAAGTGTGTTGTAGTTTTCTGGATATCTTGTAAATGAATTTGATGGTGTTTTACGTACTGGAAATGAGTACATGTATGAGTTATGTAATTAGAGAGTTTTTGGATAAGTTGATAATATTATGCAGTGGAATATGCAGGTGTTGTAATACTGATTGCATGTAGTTTAAAGAGAAACTTAGTAAAGTAGACCTTAGCAGAAAATGATGTGGGTAAGAAGGATAGCTTCGAGATTAAGTGAAATTTGAAAATGTGCAGAAAGTTTAAAAACACAGTAGTGAGAGAAAGCTTGTGTAAGTTTTGGTTTTGAAGATCAATACCTTATGATCTTGTGGTTGATTAGTTTTGAGATTATATTGGAGTAAAAAGACAGAATATGAATTAAGGATGGATTAAGATGAAGAATTAAGGATTTCAAGAAGGATAGAAGAAGAAAATTTTCAATGAAGAAGGAGAGTGATCGTGACCTTACTAAGGGGGATGGCACGATTGAGACATCGCTAGTCCATCTGCACGACCGCGACTTCCACGCTTTTTGAAAGGGGTTGTTTTCTAAACATACTTTGATCTTTTTGTTATAACTTCTTCTCCAAACATCCTATTGACATGGGAATTGAACTGATAGACTCATAAGACATTGATCTTCATCTCCACTAAAAAAATTAAGACCATCTAAATGCTTTGATATTTTACTTATATCTAGATCTGTAGATTTCCAAATGGAGTGAAGTAACTAAACTAGAGTCATAAGGCTACAAAGTTTCTGAAGATATTGAATTCAAATTTTACATATAAAAATTTCAAAATCTGATTGGAAATTGAGATAAGAATTATGTTAAAGCTTAAGTATAGTCTGAGATCTTTTGAGTATAAATTTCAGTATATAAAACCAAATGGATCTTGGTTTCATTAGAAACTTAAGATATGGAAGAATAACTTTCTAGAAGGAAGTGTTACCAAATTACCTCGCCTTCCTGATGAGAATAATTGAGCAAAGTGGACCCGAAAGTTAGTTATTAGATAAATTTGGATTAAGAAATTGAGTATGGTTTCACATGATTGATAATGTGACAAGATTAAGGATAAGAAACCTGGAATTTGTCATGAACATGCATCATGCATATTCAGTATACATGAATATACATTAATTACTTCGTAATCATGCACAATAGTAATATGTGTTTGTACTAAATATTTTAGAGGAACCCATAAAGTGACTAATTCTAGATATTGCCGGGACTTCGAGGCAATAAGTAATAAGGGAGCTTTTGTAAGTAATTTAGACAGTTAATTTTGTAAGTAATTCAAAACCTTGCAAAATAGAAGTCTCCAACAAATCTTTTAAGAATATTTCCTACATAGCATGAGAAGCTTCAATTTAATAACATAAGTAGAAAAATAAGTATCATCATTAGTATTATTTGTGTAGGGATGTCTCATGGATTTGGATATCTTAAAAGTTACTTCCTTTTTCTAAATCCTTAGGATTAAATTTTCACCACATACACCTATTATAGCCTTAGTAATAACAAGGAAAGGTTGTCCAAAGATCAAAGGAACCATTATATCATCATTCATATCGATAACTATAAAATCTATATGAAATGTGAACTTGTCAATCTTAACCAAAATATCTTCTATAATGCTCTTAGGATACCTAATTGACCTATCTACTAATTGAATTTTCTTCATAGTTGGTTTAGGTTTGTAACGTCGGACTCTTTGAGCCTTTTTGTATTGGTTTGTACTTGGAGATACTATTGTATATTAATATATACATGATAGTATATGAGTTCAAAGATGTATTTAAATCCTTTTGGATATATATGTCAGTGATTTATAATGTTATATGCCTTACATGAACTTAGAGTTTATCAATACGCGAAATCTTAAAGATTTCTGACATATAAGCTTCTAAGTGTGCAAAATCTAGTCCATTAGATGGATATGACCCTGGTGGCAGAGTAAATTGTGTTCTAATACCTTAGAGGTGATTATACATGATTTATAGACTTATTGGACACTTAGAAAGCTTAATTGAAAAAGTTAATGTACATATGGGCTTATTTGCCAATTGTTAAAAGTTAAAGGACATAATTGTAAATTGTCAATTCTTGGAGGATCAATAAGTAATTTTATAAAGTTAAGGGACTTAATTATTATTTTCAAATGTTTGGGGACTAAAATAAAAATAAAAGTTTTGGTCATTCCCAAATTTTGGGCTTAATTGCAAATTTAGGAAATTTTTGGAGGGTATAATGGTAATTTCACATAATCTAAGGGCAAAAAGGTAATTTCACCATATTTGGTCAAAGAAGAGTCAATATTCTAGACCTTTCTTCATGTATGGCCGTGCACCCCACTATTAAAGACTTGAAACATTTTGTTTTAATTAAAAGAAAGGAGAAGAGAGGAGGAGAGGAACCTATTTTCGGCCATCACTAAAATTCTATCCCTCTTTTTTATTCTCCAATGCAAATCAAGGTGTTCTAAGTTAATTTGGGATCAAGGAACTCAAATCTATCATTATGTTTGAGAAATTTGTAAAGAATTTTAAGATATCACCAAAGGAAGGTTTAGGTAAATTTTGTCTCATCTCTCTCTACATTATGATTTTTGGGTGTTCAGATATGTTGTTCTTCATGCTTGAATATGCATGAAACATGGTCTAGATGAATGAAATGAGTCATGAAGAAGTTCCCTTTAGCCAAAACCGAAAAGTTCTCTTTTTGGTGAAAGTTTGTGAATTTTTGAATATCTTTTAAAATTGATTGCTTAAATGAATTCTATGGTGGTAATTGTATATGTATAATGTGAATTGATGATGAAAAATGAAGAAGATTTGTATTGGATAAGGCTTGGTCGAAATGATGGGAGAAGAAATTGATTAATGTAATGAGTTGTACAATTATGATGAATATGGCTTAAATGAAGGGAATTGGATCAAATGGAGTGGTCAAATGTGTTGTTATTTAGAAGTATTTGTTATATAACAAGATAGGAGCAAGAATTACTATGATAAAGTCTTGAAAATATGACATAAAAGTCATGCACAATAGATATTTGATAAAATGCTTAAGTGAACTTAGCTTAGGATTTAAGGATTCGTAATGATATGCATTGGAAAGCGGCTTTTATGTTTACTTAGAATAAACTTGAATTGTTGCTTAGATTGATGAGTAATGGCTTAATGTGTTTGGATAAAAATGTGTTTAATTATGCTTTGAAATGAGTAAGTATTGGATTAAAGGCATTAAATGCCTTAGAAAATGCAAAAGAAAAGCTAATGTGAATAGTAAAGAAGTAACCATGTGAGAAGCATAATGACCGAATCTTATGGCTTAAAGATAGTGATATTATGTTTTATACACTTAGGTGATGGTGTATAAATATGAAATACATGTTTGAGTAGTAAATACATTGTATATTTTTATGTATAAAGGCTCAAGAGCTGTGAATCAAGGAGCTCGTACCGAGAATCGTTGAAGTCAAGGGATTGTACACCTTTTTTTGAGGTGAGTTGGGGAAACCATATCTCTCAAATGGAATTAGGACATCCCATGACATGCATGATGACTTGTATGTGAATTTTGAACCTAGGTCATGCATAGTAGAATTGATTCTCAAATGGATGCTAGTATACTTGTGTATTTAAGAAACGACATTGTTTTCAATAACATTTTGCACTTGGAGTACAAAAGATGACTTTTACTGCATGAAATAATGTTTTGAAATCTACATATGCATAATCGAGTCATATATGTTGCGTGTATATGTTCTAGTTTGTCTTAGAGCTATGAAAAGTTTCCATTTTATCGGTTGGACCGATAAATAAAGGCATGGTGCCTTACTTGATTTTTATATTGAATATTTTTATATGATTTTTTGTGATTGGTGAGGCAACGATTGACCAATTGTGTGCTAGGTACAATAGATTAAGTAACCCTTGTACTTTTGACGTTGGTATATAAAAGTCGAGTCCCCATATCAACACCTTCTACGAGACTTGAGAGTAGTTCCACATCTAGGATCTGGGCACCAACGAGGTCATCACCTAGAGTCATGACACTCTTGTCGAGTATAGTCTGGATTCACCATGGATGTAAGTCAATACAATGTCGAGAATCTGTGGGTGTGTAAACTAGTTTGGCTAACTAATGGTGACATACATGATTGTTTTGGCTTATTACGAGATTTGTTTTCTGACGATATTTGATTTATACATGTGAAGTTTTTTTCTTTTATGTACTGGAACTGGAGCCTATGTTCACCAGATGAGTGATTAATAAGCTAGACCTATGTAGTTCTTAACTAGTATACGTTAAGTCATAGGCTAGGCCTATATATTTCTATGTTATGTTTGTTCACTTCATTGGTTATCTACACCATCTTTGTATGTATCAAGTTCTATTTGCGATATATGTTTTTCTTGCTCATTGAGTACATAGTGTACTAACCCCTTCTGCTTTCTAACCATGCAGTTTAATTTAGTGAGCTTGAAGCTCTGAGTGGATCATGCTTTGTTTTGACATTTTCGAGATATAATCGCACATAGCTAGTCTATGTTTGTACTTTTGATGCATAGTGGCTCATGAATTGTTTTTATTAGGTTGGTTATGTTAATATGCTTTATGATTTTATAAATTAACTCTTGACTGTCTTGTTGCTTGTAAAAAACCTTTTGGATGAACCTTTGGTACTGTCATTGAGATTGCTTTTGAGTAGACTTAAAAGTCCAAAAGTTATGGTAGAATTTTAATGTAAATATAAAATTGCGTTTAAAACTGATTACAGATGTTTTGATTAAGTTTTGAGAATTTTAAAATACAATCGCTGCGCTGCCCAAATGTTTTTCAAAAAGTATTCAATTAGCTTTACATAGTTAGATTAAGTGTACCGTGAGTATCCTTAGCTCGGGTATGCGGTGATTGTCATATGCCCGATGTGGTAACGGGTTGTGACAAGGTTCACTAAATCCAAACTTCCTAAACATGTTATAAGGCATCAAACTAATGTTAAGTTCACTAATGCCCTTTAATTAACAAACTACCAATATTACAAGGATAGTAAAAATCCTTGGATCCTTAATTTTCTATAATTGCTTGTTTTATAAGATAGTGGAGTACTCCTTACTTAATCTCACCATTAAGAATTCCTTAAGCCTCTTCTTATTAGAAATGATATCTTTTATGTACTTGTCACACGTTTACATTTGCAAAAAATTTCCATTGAAAGGTATGCTAATATGTAATTGTTTGAAAAGCTCTAAAACCTACCAAAATTTTCTTTCTTTCTTATCTATCTAAAGCTCGCTTACGTATGAAATTTTTGGTTAGTACCTTTTGACCATTTCCTTCTTTAGCTCCTCCACTTTTTTTCCCTCCTTCTTAATATCCTTCTTTTCTTATACATATCTCAATTCAACCGTAATAAGTAATCATCAATAATTCATATGTATGAAATCTAAAATTGAATGAAATAGCATATATCAATTCAATCATAATAAGTAATCATGAATAATTTGCAATAAAATTTAGACCATTCTTTAAATCAAGAAACAAATTCAAAATAATAGTTATAGGGTTCATCTTATATAGATCTACAGCCCAATTCAGTTTATGTTAAAGAAAAAGAGATCAATAACTAATAAGAAAGAGCCAAAAACTTGATTATTATAATATGTATCCAAACAAAACTATACTAAAGATAACTAGGCAAGTGTCCCTATCATTATTATAATATAATTTAGATGAGTACTGCGGGATTGCGGGACTTCGAACTGGGTGTGATGATGATGAGAATTTAGATGAGTATGAATATATTCCCATAAGCACCATAAGTACTATTTCTAATAGTCTTTCTATAATCCAATTTTATAAAAAGAATGATTGATTTTAAAGATATCCTTAACTAAATTAAAATTTCAAATATAAAATAACTAACTAAAGAAATAGACAATAATAAAGAAAGCAAAGATAAATAAATCCAAATAAAATTCCCTTAAACCTTCTGATTCTTAGAGTTATCTTAATTTAGTGATTAACTTTAGCTTCTTAGACAAGTAGAAATTCCAAAGCTAAAACTGTATTCTTTCTTAAGACATACAACCCCTATCCTTTAACTGATTGACCAAAACCTTTTTCTAATTGAAACCTATAAAAATGCATTATTTTATTATATAACTTTTCATAATATATTTGACCACAACTCATAAGATTTATGTTGTTTTATCCTTATGATTATATGCAACTTATTTATATCGTGATCCATCATACTTATGATTTCTTAATCCTTATATATGAAATTTGAGATTGAATCAAAATTTTAACATATCTTAATTCAATAATAATAAGAAATCATGGATAATTCATAATAAAATTTAGTTTGGTCACTAAATCAAGAAATTGAGCCAAAATAATAGTTTTAGGGTTCATCCTATCTAGACCTATATCTCAATTTAGTTAATACTAAAGTAAAAGATATAAAAAAGAAAGAAATTAAGATAAAAGAACTCATTCTCATGGATTATTAAATTATTGAAGTTCTTGGCTAAATCTTGATAAGAATTTAAGCTTTACCTTAAAGGTTGCTTTCCTTTTGTGTCAAGACTCTCCAATTTAGCTCCTATTGACTACTATATGTTCCCTATATTTAATTCCTGAAAGGCTCCTTTTTATTCTCATAAAATCATAAAAAGATTATAGAGTTTTGCTTAATATGGGTACAAAACAGAACCATTTTAGGCCCTTGTCCTTCACAGTTGTATAAAATTCTAATTGACAAAAACATCATTACCAATACAGGCCACTAACACGGTACCATGTTTCACCTGTGTTGGCTTAATAGCTCCTCTATTACATATCCGAGGTTTCATCTTTAGAATATATTTGAAGGTTATAAACATGGGTTCATGTTGATGTTGATGTTGATGTTCATGTTATTTTTCTTTATATAGCAAGTTGTCGAAGAACTCGAATGAGCCAAGGACTAACACAGGGTAGAACATAGTGTCGTGTTTAACTCATTTTTTGAATATGGCTTTATCTTCAACCCATGTTTGTCTAAATTTATGCCAAAACTTCTCTAACTTGACTCTAACTTGTTCGAATTCATTTCTTCTTTATGAAGGAAACAAGACATGTAAATAAATAAAAACCATACTGAGTTCCAAATCATATAGAAATTATCCAAACATAAGCAAAATGCTCTCAAGATCATGCTAAGAATTTACTTATTAGTATATCTCAAAACTCAAATTATGAAAGTTTTGGATCTCTTTCTAAGATTTCCATAACATTTTGAATCATCTTAGTTAGACCTTGTATGAGAAAGTTATGTTAATCGTAGGATTGAATTTTGAAATTATCCGTAAATGTCCAAATAACTTTACTCTGTGCTTAACACCTCCAATTGATCAAAGTACTTATAGGCATAACATAGATGCAAAAGACTAGATATTAAGAGAGAGATGTAATTTTGCATTCTTATCATCACTACCATAGAAACTCATATAAAAAGTTACAAGGGCTAAAACAAAGGTTTAAATGTGTGGAAGGCTACCATAAGAAGATGAAGATCGCCATAATTAGAAAGAACATGGTAGAAGATAGTTAGGCTACAACGTAATGATTTAAATAGAGATATATTATATTATAGTTGCAACATTACGTGGAATATGGGAGATATGGTGCGTATATACATAAAAGTGGAAAAAAAACAACTCAAAATGAAGGAAATAACTAGGTATTTTAAAAAATTATGCTCTTCATTTAGGTGGAGTTGGGAGAGGGAGGATAAGAATCCATCTAAGAATAAAGTTGATCCCATTAAGCCTAAGTAAGAGACTTTCAAAAGGTAAAGTTGACTCCTATCCTAATTTTTATTATGATAGTCAGTGATTTTGATATTTAAGAATAAGACATATAACTTCATAATGCTTATTGTATTGAGAGAGAATTATAGGGGTCAATTGAAAGCAACCTTTCTATTAGTTAAGGCTAAGGCTGTGTAATACTAAACCTTTCTAGATCCTATATCTTAGTAGGATTTTACTGGGTGTTATTGTTATTGTTATTATAGAGAAAATGATAAGGTTGAAACAAATTGTGATTATGATGATGTTAAGTCCATGCGAACACTTAAATTATTAATAATACTGATGGAATTAAGTATTTTGGTAAATGGATAAGAAATAGTGGCAAGGAGAGCATTGAGAGTTACAGTGAAGGAGGATGTTATGGAGTTATAGATGGAAAGCATTTTCCAAATAGGACGTCATATGAGCAATATATATCATAATTATTAATAGAGGGAATTCTATTAATGTAGTTAATACAACACTTGCGGAAAAGTCAAAGCTGCCCACATTGAAACATCTAAGATTATATAGGTTGGAGTGATTTAATAGGTACATGAATATCAAAGTGACTAAACAAGTGTTGATTTTGTTTTACATTAGAAAGAATGAGGGTGAAGTTCTTTATGATGTGATGCTTATGCAAGCAAGGCATAAGTTATTGAGGAGACTATGATAAGAAAAGTCTTTCATGACGACTTTAAGAATAAAGTATTTTATAACCTATTTCAAAGATGAAAAGCTAGACAATGTATTGGCCTAGGGGGTTTCCATGACTTTAAATTAAACCTTGGATCCTAAGTTTTGGGTTATATGTCTTAGTCCAAATTGTGTTTCCAAACTTGCGTGTGTTGTAACTTCTGAACTCCTTGTAATTCTTTTGAAAGGCTAAGCCTTCTTCTTTTAGAATATATATTTTAATTTTCAAAAAATTGGTTACTCTAATGCCTTGATACCTAAGTAATTCTATAATATGACAATTGAAATTGGGAAGTAAGAATGGAGAATATATTACAAGAACCAACATATGGATGAGGCATATAGTATTTGATTTTGATGATGATTTGGGGTTGAATTCTTTTAAGAAGGGGAATGTATCGAGCAAAACTTAAAATAAAATCGTAATCAAATTAGTATGTTAGAATTTCAATTTAAAATAGTAATTTATAATTCTGAATAAAAGTAGTATTAGAACTACATTCTTTAATCTAAGTAGACATAACATGTTCATTCTTATACAAAGGGGACATATCTTATTAATAATATAAAATCATAATACATTGTTTGGTTTATTCTATATTTAGAAGATATTTCTCATTTTTTATTTTTAGTGGGCTAACTCAAAATTTATCAAAGTCCTCTTTGTGATTTTTCAAATTTTTATATGTCCAATTATTGGTTTTTTGATAACTAAAAGGTACTTCAATTATCTCTTTTAGTAACATTTTAGTTTTGTTCGTACATTTTTTAAGATTTACTTTTATGTGAATTTTCATCAATGGATGAATATTGGGATACTTTTATTTACTTTTTAATTATTAAAAGTAAAATATTAATAATATTTGTATCTTTTTTCAAAAATTAAAAATATTTATATCTTGTTATCATTAAAATATAAATTAAAAATTCTTTATGTTTAATAATTAGTAATCTCATAATTAATTAAAATGATATTAATGACTAAACAAAATTTTAATTAAAAAATGAAAATAAAAATGTGAAGAGAAATTAAAAAATTAGTACAAGATTCAACAAACTTTTAAACATTGTTTCGAATTCCGTTCCGTATCGGCCAGTACGTACCGTTCAGGCTGGAAATCGGTACCGGTGAAAAATATCGGTCGGTACCGACCAATTTCGGCTGTACCGCTCTATATTCAAAATATCGATCAAATACCGACAGGTACCGGAAATTTTAAAAAATTGGGGGAGTTTTTTGAAAAATTTTCATTTCGGCTGTACCGCCCTGTATTCAAAATATCAGTCAAATACCGACAGGTACCGGAAATTTTAAAAAATTGGGGGAGTTTTTTGAAAAATTTTCAAAAATTTTCAAAATTTCTCTCCCTCCCTTTTCCTCCTTTTTTTTTTTTAAATTTTAAAATAATAATAAATATTTTATTACTGATAATAATTATAAATTAAATAAAACTTAAAAATAAATTATTTTATTTTTATTACTAATAAATTATTTTTATTTAAATT
>JANSVA010000007.1:13600541-13632680 GCA_025504915.1 Erythroxylum reticulatum | reverse complement strand
ATAATATAAAATTATTTATCACTTTTCATTTTATTCTAAATCTATTAAATTAAAAATTTTTATTTTTATTATTTAAGATAAAATTATATATAATATAAAACCTTAATCCTTTATCCCATTTAATTATAAACTTTCGCCCTCGTATTCTATTTTATTCTATTCGTAAACCTCTGAATGTAACCTGAATTTGACTGTCGCCTTTATCAATTAGAACCTTCGGAAAAAGTTCAGGTTAAAACTATGTTGGTTTGTAAATATTTCCGGACAAAACTAGGGGTAAGGCGAACTTGGCAGTGCAAGAATGAGTGGGTGTTAAAGAGTAACCTAGCTGTTTGTGGGCGACATGTCAACTGGTGCTCTGTTGTCCACTTTTCTCATCGCCCCTGTCTCCTCCAAGCTCTCTTTGCCCTCTGTAAAGCCACCGTATCACGCTCCTATTCTTATTTATTTCCAGTTCTACTTTATTTCTTACTAACCAAACTACATTTATTGCTATCTCGCAGCAGCATGACTCGCTATCCACAGCTACGAGGTCCACTTTTGGCATCGTCCGTTGTAGTCGTGCTGCCATTTCAACCAAAGACCGAGGTTCTCTCTCTGTTTCTTTCTCCCCCTTTTCCATTTATATTTATATATATTTTTATTTCTTAGCTGTTTGTCTCTATCATATTTACTTGCAGGTGAGTATGATCCTGACCTTCGCTCGGTGCTTGAATTGGCCACAGACTCGGAGTTGTATGAACTGAAGAAAATCTTATTCGGCGCTAGGTTTTGTTTTACCTATTAATTCTGATTTCATGTTTACTGTGTGAGTTTTTTCTTTAAAAGACGAGTCCATGTTAATTTTTTTTTTCCGAATTATTTTTGATGTTCAGTTACTTCAGTCCTTTACTCAAGTCCATGACGAGCAGTTCTGACTTGGATTACCCCATGATTGAACAAGACCTTGAAGAGCGAGAAAATTTTATTGTTGCACTTGAGTCAAGATTCTTGTACCTAGCTGCCGATGCCCGGTCTGCATTAAGGTTAAAATTTACTTGGCAGTGGAAAGATTGTCATTTGTTAGTATTCAAATACAGTGAGTTGTCATGATTAGCCCTACATATTATTCGGTTAGTTTACTGGTAGTTATTAAACGTAGAGGGAATTAAATGAGATAATTGCCATCTATGGAATATTTTGTATGTTTAAATGTTACATTCTTGAAGCTTCTTGATTAATCTTTAACATTGATGCGTTTTGATGTTTAACTGATCTTTTATTTTTACCTATTTGGTTGTGTTAGGGGTTGGAGACCTTCATATAGAAATGTGTTACTTGCTATCAGAAAAAAGTTAGAAGTTCCTTGCTCAAGCAAATTGTCAACTGAAGACCTTGAAGCAGAAATTTTTCTCCATCTAGTTAAAGATTATGCAAGGTATTTTTTTTCTAAATTGCTTCAAAACTTTACACATGGTAATTAGGCCCGATAACCAGGACAACATTGCCAAGGCTTTTTATATGATAAGTTGGGATCGAAGAAAAAAGAGAAGTATGAAAGGAGAACTGGGTAATGAGTTCGCAATTTGGGTGCATTTTTTGCCTTCAGCTCTTCCACCTTTAATCGTGTTTCAGTGCACAATAGTCGAATTTTGTAGTTAGAAATTATACAATGTGGAGGCTAAATAGATTATTTTTCCAGTCATGGGTTTCAGAATTTTCTTTCAGTTTTCTGTGAAAACTTATATTATCTTCAAACAGTGAAGAATCAGGGACTTTTCCGGGCTTATGGGGTACTTCTAAGGCTTCCAATGAACAAGTTAGTTTAGAACTTGGACTTAGCAAGCAGAAGGTCCAAGCCTTTGCAGCCTTAAAACTTGGGTTCGCGGAGCTTCAGTCTATGATTTTGAAGGTACTCACATTCACGTACAAAACAATATATATAAGGAATTTCTGGAAGTTCTAAAAGCTTATTTGAATTTTCTCTACTTGTTTCGCACCTGTGCTATTTTGCCCATTGAAATAGGGTGGTGGTGTGTTTACGTTGGCAAAACTTTATGAGTTGGTAAGGCATGAACCTTTTTTCAACTTGTTCTAAATTATATTTGCTTGTTTGCCTAAAGTAGTTTCGCTTTATGGTAGGTAGGGAGGAAATTAACAGGAAAGGTGCTCCTAGAGGCTGCCAACTATCAGATGAAACAAGAACTTATGAAGAAGGTATACTTTTGGCACTTTTAGGCTTGAATTATGATTAGAGAAATAAAAAAGAAAATTTAATGCGTGCATATTATCATAGAGAAACAAATCAACCATAATGACTTTGTTTCTAACTTGTTTCTTTTTATATCTGTCTTTGTTATGATAGTATGTTCATTGAAGTGAGAAAAATGCTTGAATAACTTGGAAATGGGGAAAAAATTTCTTAGCAGGAAAACTAAAGAAACATATGAAAATAATAGGATAAAAAAGGGCTAGCTAAACAAGTTGGGACTTTGGAGAAACAGATGTGAGACTCCATCTAATTGAATTAGCACTTTTTAATTTGTTTTCAATCTTCATTAATTTGCATATTCTCTCAAAATGCTGTAAGGATGCTTATGTAATGTATTTCTTTTTAATTTATCATCTTGATTCAAGTGATCATGATGATGATTGTTATACATTTGGTTATTATTTTATTGTCTATTTGAAACTGTACCGACCCCTTCGATGTAAAGATACTAGTATGCAGCAAACATACCAGAATTTGACTTCTTATTGTTTCTTTTCTTGATCCATTGATCATTATGATTACAATTATGGAAGGATAACAATGTTCATGGAAGAGAATAATTTGCTTCTTCACTATCATGGAATGGATCTTGACCCATATTTGGTTGCAATTTTGTTTGGATATTGCTTATGAGAAAACATGGATTTTTGTTGTTATGAGTTGGTCAGAAAAATAACATAGTTCATCGGAGCTACTCTAATATTTTGAAACTGTGTTCATACTTACAGTTGTAATTTGTTTACTTTGCTCATATAGATTAGAGAACTTCTGGTCTGCGATCCTGACTTGTATTTCGTTGCAATTTTGTTGGCATAATGTTTGTTCAGACATGGGAATTTTCTTGCTGTGAGTTGGTTAGAAAAGTACAAACTTTACTTTTTCGGAGCTACTATAATATTTAGAAATTATGTCCATAGGTAAGTTGTATATTGCTTATATTGTTATAGACTAGATAAGTTTTGGTCTATGATTGAGGTCTGTATGCCAAGTATATGGCTCATAATTCTGCTGAACCAAGCCAAGCATCTAGTCTTCAAGTTAGTTATGAAGTGAAAAATCCATTCTTGACTTGTGATAAACATGACCTCAAAGTAGTCATACTAATTAATTTTTTCGATTCCCACGTAGTTCACTCAACTGATTTTCAAGCACAACTGATGTAATTGAGCTGCTTTCCCCTCCCTTCTAGTGAGCTTGTCTATTGATCTGTCTAAATGTGTTGTAGAATCAGTTTCCTTTAAGTATTAATGGATATCACTTCCTTATGATATAACTTTGGCATCATTTAGTTGACAGAATTCATTGGCATTTCAAAATTCATATTCTATGTTGTCTCTAGATTGATATAAATTTTTTTTCTTTTGCTGTTAATCAGGGTGGACAATTAGCTGCTATAAATTTGGAGTCAAGAGCTGCCTTGCTTGCAGCTAAGCAGGTGACTATACCATTATTATTGTCTCCATGGTTGAAACTCTCATTTTTCATTTGTGAGATGCATTTTGATTAGTGGAAATGCTGTTAATAGAAAATTTATTTATTGGGCTTCATCTGACTAATGGTATCTAATTATACTTTGCTCTTCATTGGAACTGTCATGTATGCTCAATTTGTTATTATGGCCCTACAACTTTGAAGATAAAATATTTGGTATCTGTTCAAATTGAGTCCAACATACATTGGATTGTTCTTGGTGGGATGGGAGTGTATATCTTCCCTTTATATGTCTCTTTGGAAGGACAATAAATTTGCAGAAATTAATCAATTTTATATTTTGCGATACATATGTTGCTTTCATATGCATGCAATGCTTCTTTTGTATGTTAAGTTTCTGATTTGGTAGCTTTGGACAGGGTTTGACTGGAGCTGCATCAAGATATCTCGGTTTTAGGAGCATAATGTCATTGCTCGGCCCAATGTATTCTTGATTCTGTAACTTACATCATTTATATATGTTCAACTTGTTTCTTTTCCAATATTTATGCTCTATATTGTGTCACTTATATAGGTTTTTTCTTGCTTATCATTTTTTTTGGATTAAGCTGGATATAAGATTCTAGGTGCATTTTTTAATTGTTGTCTGTTGGTTAATTTGTATGAATATGGCCAGTTTTAGAGCGTTGTGCATAATCTGTTGAATGTAAGGGAAATACATGAGCTTAATCTGTTGAAAGTAAATCAAATAATTATGTGATTGTAGAAGTTACAAAATGGAAACTCTGTGAATAGTTTATATGTTACTGTAGCTCAGTTTTAAATTGCATATTCATTAGTCTAGAATGTTTGCCATCCATATGAGCTGTTGTGATCAATATATGGATTTACCTTTGCACGTTTAAAGTGAGGGGACTTGGAATTGCTTGAAGTTGAAAGAGCACTCCAAATTAAGAAGCTTTGTAGATATCTACTAAGATGGGTCTTTTTCTTGTGTGTCTTTTCTTATAAATCTTGTTAGAATAATTTTTGAGTTACTCCACCCAACAGTCTAAGAGTCCAACAATTTAGTTTTTGAGATGAAAAGTTTCTTAACTTGGTATTAGAGACTTTGTGATTATAAGGTTTAAAGTAAAGATTATGCCAACGTTATTCATGGTTGGAATCAGATTAGTTTTCATTTTTCCGTACTTTTGTGTGGATAGACATATTATGAACAATTAATGACAAGTTGGAGGGCTTACAGGGAAATTTGAGCATAAGCATTGAAGAAAATGCAACTTAACGTGTTTAATTTCAAGGATTTAAAGTTGACCTTCTTATTTTGAATTGAAATAATTAATAGTTATCTTATGATTTTGTGTTTATTTGACGTAGATGGTCTATGTGACAACTTCAGTTGAATAAATTGTTGAAAGTTCGGTCATTGTCTTTTATTGAGAGGTTTGTTTCTTTAGTTGTTTAGTTGATTATTGAACTTCCGTAGCAATCATGTTGCCTACCTTTAATGTTAACAAACTGAAATTGGAAGTGGTTTCAAGCTTTATTTGGTCTTTTACGACTCAAATGTTCTGCAGTACCTTGTCTCCCTTACTCCATCTTTCTTTCTGGGACATATATCTTCTAAAATTTTTGCATATCAGAATTTCTTTTGCTCTGTATTAGGTTGCTGTCAAGGAGTCAAATGAGGGACTTCCTAAGTCACTGACATGTAAAATGACAATGAATGCTCTTAGTACAGTTTTTGGGTTTGAATTTCAAGTCTTTTTTAAATTTTATATACTCATTTAATACAAGTTGACTTTGTGGTACAGCAAAGGTGTTGGTATTTATGAGGATTTTATGGGATAAGATATTTGGATAGTTTTATATTTATATATATCTTAAAATTAGTTTTATGGCTGTGTATATCCCTAATTTCTAGGATATATTTTAGGGATCTTTCTTGTATATATTTCCTTGTACTCTATTCAAGTAAAAACATAATATAATTATTTTGCTTCACATGGTATTAGATCCATTGACTCTTTCTTCAGAAACTTCTGTCCAGAACTTTGTTCTTTTGCTAGGAGACGAAGCTGCTGAAATCTAACCAAGAAGTCACGTTAGAAATCACTGCAACCAATTTTCCATCTGTCTCTCCGTTAGACAACATTGTTGTAACTATTATGGGGGACTTACAAAACATTTAGGCAATAGGAAGAATTATCTAAAGTGATATCAACTTGTTAGGACATTCCTTGTGAATAAGAGCTGTTTTGCTCTGTATTATATTTCTTAGAGACTAGTACATATATACATGAATAGGAATACCGAATAGGATAGAGTATCTATACAAATACAGGAGATAATTAGGTCATTGTTTTGATTAGAACTGAGGAAGGGAGAAGAAGTGTGATGCTGGAAATACATCCAGCAGCAACAGAAGGATTTGTCTTAATAGCTAAATCCACCAATTTGAAGGAGATAAGTGCTGCACAAGCTGTAGAATGTAATAGGCAGTCTCCTTCAACCAAGCAGTTCAGTAGAGACACTCTTTATTGCACATACTGTAAGAAACATAGCCACACAAAAGAGCGGTGCTGGAAACTAAATGGTGAACCCAATACTCAGGGAAAAGATGGAGGGAAACAAGCACATATGGTGAGCTAACATATGGAAAATACAGAAATAACTCAAGATGGAGCCCAAAAGTTTGACAAAGTAGATATCAAAAAATTAAGACTATTTTTGGATACACTTGAGAAACCATCATCTACAGGTACAATTTCATGTTCTTGTATTTCTAGTGCCTTGGAAAATAAATCTTCGGTTATGTGGATAATTGATTGAGGAGCCACTAATGACATGAAATATTCCTTAACATTTTATCTCATAGACACCTTCCTTTAGCCATAAAAAGATAACTATAACTAGTGGATCTATTAAATATTCAGTTAAATGACTCTCTTATCATAAAAGATGTTTGCATATTTCAAGAACAAGGCACGAAGCGGACGATTGGACATGTTATTGAGAGGAATGACTTTCACTACCTAGAGAATAAAGATTAAAGAAGGGCAAAATAAACTGGAGGTTTTTCTTCCCTCATCTTTTTTTTCAGAGTTGTCATGTATAGTGAAGAAAAAGTATGAGTTTATCATCGTTGTTAAAGACTATCAATCTTTTCATGTAAAAAAGTCAATGTTTCCATCCTTTTTGATAAAATGGATGTAGAGTCTTTTCATTTAGATGAATATGAATTTTTAAAGCACAAACGTCCATTCTTTTATAATAAATAATAAAAGAAGCCGTATGTTAAACCCTTAAGTCCTAATTGCGGAATCATGTGAGCATTGGGAGTATTGACCAATATTTGACACTCGGGCCGATTGAACAATGCAAAGACTTGCGAGTAGGCAAGGAAAATGGGCGTTGTTGATGAATTGACATGCATTGGTACACATCGGCGGAAATCTTCGTCGAGATGCAAGATTCGAATGTTAGACTAAAAGATAACTTGAGATGAACTTTGGGTTGAAGGTTAGTTGGATCATATGCATGAAGGAGAAATATGAGAGCTCTAAGGACTTAATGTGTGCTCAAATAAACAGACTATAATTAATTGACTTGACATAGGTAAGTATTAGATCAGTGCGCTATGAAAGGCTTTGAGCTTGTATGACTTACCATCAATGGATAGAGATCAAGGAGAGATTTTGGATGATGTAATGGATAAAATCACAGTAGATATGCATCAGCTCTAAAAGATAAAGATTTTGTAAGAGGATCATCTGAAGTTAGTAGAGTTCTTCACAGACATTGATGTATCATTCCTAGTTAAATGTAATCTCTTATCTTGTTAGTTGTGATATAGCTGAATCTTATTAGATAGAGACAACAAAACAGAATTGCAGAACGAGAGAACGGTCATTTGTTGAACATCACAAGAGCATTGCTCTTTCATAGAAATGTTCGAAAAATTTTGGATGAAGCTATCCTAACTTTTGCCTAGATTATCAACTATTCTTAGTTTTCAATCACTAGTGAATGTTTTTAACAATTTTACGAGTTTAGGTCTCTTCAGTAATCTTGTTTCTAGAATTTTTGGAAGTGCAACCTATATTCATATTCACCCCCAACATAGAGGAAAACTTATCCATGTGTTCTTACATGTTTTTCCGTTGGTTACTCTTCACCCAAAAGGGATACAAGTGTTTCCACCCTAACACACATTTTTTTCTCTGCTGATGTTACTTATCTTTACTCAACCCTATCCTCAGGAGAACTTGAAGAAGATAGGACAAGGGATTTATTTTTCCACTCAAATAGAGTATAAACCACATTCTTCAAACAAGTCTATTGAACCCAAGGAAGCTTCAAGGGAAGAAAATGAATGAAAAACAACTTGACAGTTGTAGGTTTAGACCAGGAAGAGACCTGCCTATCATCCACAGCATGTCTAAGCCCCTACACAAGCTACTATTCTATCATTCCAAATAGATTTGGAATTGAACCTACCATGATCTCATCCAAACCTGGTCTACAAATTTATGAGGAGCCCAACCTTAACCCACAAATTGAATTTAGTGATTTAGACCTACCCATTGCCCTCAGAAAAAGGTACTAGTACTTGAACACGACACCCACTATATTTGTTCATGATATATCAAAACTTGTTTGAAAGTTCCAAACCTTTCTCAGAAATCTCCATAACATTCCCATTCCAAAAAATTTGACTAAGGCACTAGGAGATGGGAAATGGAGCAATGCTATGAAAATTGAGATGGATGCACTTAAAAAAGAAATAAAAGTTGGGAGTTGGTGAAGCTGCCTAAGGATTAAAAAATTGGTTGGAAGCAAGTGGGTATTCATAATGTAGTATAGATTTGATGAGATTGTTGAAACATACAAGACCAGTTGGTTGCCAAAGGTTATACCCAAGCCTATGGCATAGATTACCCAGAACCATTCACACCGGTAGCAAGGATGAATGCTGTCAGGATTTTATAGTCATTAGTTGCCAAATTCCATTGGAACTAGTAATACGATGTTAAAAATGCTTTCCTCCATGGAGAATTAGAAGAAGAAATATATATGAAAGTTTAACCTAGCTTTGAATCTCAAAAAGGATAGGTGTGCAAATTTAAAAAGGCCTTTTATGGATTATAACAGTCACCAAAAGCATGGTTCGGGAGATTTATGAAGTTTATGATAGGATTTGGGTACAAGCATATCCATCGAGACTATACCCTGTTTATTAAACATTAAAAAACTAGGGGAGTAGCAATACTATTAGTGTATGTGAATGATATCAGTCACTAGAAATGATGAAGAAATAATGCTAGTTTTAGAGGAAAAGTTATTACAAGAATTTGATATTAAGGAGCTGGGAAAGTTGAAATATTTTCCAGAAATTGAGGTTGCACATTTAAGGTAAGGTATCTTCATCTCACAAGAAAAATATGTGCTGGATTTGTTAAAAGAAACAGGAAGGCTAGCATGCAAAACCGGCAGCTACTCCAATTGAGTTCAGTCACGGATTAAGTGATACACCACAGGATCAAGTAGTAGACAAGGGAGTAGATCAAAGATTGGTTGGAAAATTAAAATACTTATCACGTACAAGACCAGCCATTGCATTTATAGCATGGGAAGCAAATTTATGCACGACCCTAAGTAAGTACACCTTAAGTTTGTACACAAAATTTTGCAGTATCTAAAAGGTAGTCCAGGAAGAGGAATTTTATTTAAGAGAGGAGAAAAGATTACATGAGAAGCTTACACATATGCAGATTATACAAGCTTCTTAGTGAAAGAAAATCAACCTCTGCATACTGTGTTTTTATGGGAGGAAATCTGGTTCATGGAAGAGAAAAAAAAGAAAATGTTGTGGCAAGATCAAGTGTAGAATCAAAATTTAGATCCTTCCTAACTCAAGATACTGTGAAGAAAGATAACTTCAAGATAATGTAAAGATTAAAAAAATTTGATGATGAAGGCATGGTCGAATATTCATGAACTAGTAGCCTTCATATATGATTATGATGACACAATATATTAATATCAATTGGACTTTATGCAGTTGACTCTTGAGGTAAATGATAACAAAATTTTCATGTGAGTCTATCGAAAACAGCCTCTTTATTAGTTAGGTGTAAGAGTACGTACAATTAGTCCTCAGACTTTGTGTATTAGTGAGACTTTCACTGCGTTGTTATTGTCATTGGCTTTAGTGGTTTACGAGTTGCTTTAGTTGAAAATAGTTCTTGATGACTTAAAAATTAAATGGGAAGGACCAATAACTTATACTGTGATAATAAGTCTGCAATCAGCTTTGTACACAATTCTGTTCAGCATGATAAAACTACCCATTTGGAAATTGACAGACATTTTACAAAAAGAAAAATTGGATAGTGGCCTAGTATACATGCCCTTCATCTCATCAAAGGAGCAAATTGTTGATGTTTTGACAAAAGGATTGTCCAGGACAGCCTTTGAAGACCATTAGCAAGTTGGGAATAAAAGACTTTCATTCACAAACTTGAAGGGGAGTGTCGGTATTTATGAGGATTTTATGGGATAAGATATTTGATTAATTAGTTGTATATTTATGTATATCTTAAAATTAGTTGAATGATTGTTTATATCCCTAATTTCTAGGATATATTTTAGGGATCTTTCTGTATATATTTCCGTGTATTCTATTTAAGTAAAAACATAATAGAATTATTCTGCTTCATAGAAGGCACTAAGGCTTTCGGTTATATAATTTTTTCTTGATTACCTGTTTATCTGGTTTTTGTTGGAACTTATTCTTTGGCATGGTATCTGTGAACATTAAGAACAAAAACAGAAAGTATTGGTTTACCATTTTACTTGTGGTTTCATGTACAGGATGTGGGGGATGTTTCTAGCAGATGTTGTCATTCAAATGCTCGGGACTGATTATGCTAGGATTTTGCGAGCAATTTATGCATTTGCCCAGGTATTTGCATATCCCCATGCATTTTGGAAAACTCATCATTCTTGTTTAGTGTGCACACACATGCATTCTTTCTCATTGTTCCTCTCCTCCTTCCTTTTTCATTCCCGTCATTCTTCTTTCCCTGTCTTGTCCTGTTTCTGCTCCTGTTATAGAACACGATACGATTGGACTGGAGTCTTAAATATAGGGAACAGAACCATGAAATGATTGTACACCATCGGTTGACAAAATTAAAGGGAGGAATATATATCAGACGATAGCTAGTCAAATCTTTAGTTGCATATAGCTAATGATTTTTAGGAAGCAATCTTAGTCGTCCCCCGGTAGGTGCTATGTGTGTGCCACATTTAATATGGCGCTCCAGTTATTAGGTCTTATTCGTCTGACGGGAAACAAGCTTCGTAAAGAAAACTTGAAAAATAAGATCTTACATAAAACACACAAGATTTACTTAGTTCGGCGAGGGTGCTACGTCCATGGCTGCAATAAAAATTTCTGTTATCATGTTTTGAAATAATTTACAAGAGACCTAATGCCTATTTATATAAAGAATTAGGAGAAAAGATCTAAATGCTACTCAAGGATTCCTTGAAAAGAAATCTAATTCATGCACAAAATAGGATAGTAGTGAGACCATGACGAAAACAGATGAGATGCCGTAAGTACAGCATCCCCACAAATTTATCTCGTCTGTGCTGTACCAGATCATGTTATTAATTATTAGCTGTTAAATAGGCGTGTGCTGATTCCCTTTTACCAGCACATGCTGCTTTGATAGTAATTTGAGCCGGCTAATTTCTGTTTATATTTATTCTTTGCCACCCCATTAGCATCTTATTTAAGCATTTTTGGCATATTGAAAATAAAATATTTTGATCAAACAACTGACTCTAAATTATGGTTTTTTTGATGACCATTAAATTTACCTCTTTTTGGGCAACAGATTCGCATTACCCGTACATATAGGATACCATCCATTAACGAATGAGTTGAGAAGGATCCGGTAAGCCCTTCACATGTTTAAATCAAGGCTGGGTCCTAATGGTTCCATGGTTTCTTACGTCTGGATGTTTCCTTCTGAATTGATTTCTACTGTATATAATGTTGTAGTACTTAGATGCAGTTTCTCTTCTAAATGATTTTATGTATGGAATTGTGGAAATTACTCAAGTAGTGCTTATATAATCAGGAATTAAATGTAGCCATAGATTGTACAAAGGCTTTCCATCATCTATGTGAGAAATGCAATTTTGTAATGGACGATAAGTCATTCACTCTTTTGAGTTCCCAAGACTTTGTACAAGCCTTTGCTCTTGAAGTAGTTGGTTGCCATGTGGATTAGAGCAAGCATCAATTCAAATGTTTCGAGTGTTAAGGGGGTTAGTGGGACTAATATTTGGTCTATAATTGTGTTGGACAATGTCAAACGATGAGATAAAAGGGAAAAATGCAGTGCACTTTTTTATTGGGGTGGCTTCAAACTTGTCTTGTGTTATTGGGGTGGCTTCAAGCTCAGCCTCAATGTCACTCAGCCGAACAGCTTTTATTCCCAGCGCCTGTCTTTTCCTGACGGATGTTCCGAATAAAAGCTTCCATTTAAAATTTTTCTTAGGACTAAGCTTCGTTGTCCTTTTTTGGTGTTGACTAAGGTTCATCTTGGTTTAAAAATAACAGATGAGGAAAAAAAGGGGAAAATTCAAGAGTTGCCGCCCCACTGTTCTTCCAAAGACTTGTAAGGACTTGGGCAGATGGTTAGAAGCTTGTATAGCTGGAATTTATACAGGGAATCATGATTCTTTGGGTTCCTTTCCGTAACTTTGTTCCACCTCTATTAATTCATTTATTTAACTCTTAAAAAAAGATTTGGAACGACTATTTTAGGTAATAAACTCATTTCCTTTGTTTGCTCTGAATTGCTGAAATATGTGATGTCTTGCCTCTCTTCCTCAATTGCCACCCGAATATTTGAAGGCTTTGTTTCATCCTCTCCTTGTTCATACCCTTTATTATCGAATTTGTTCCTTGCTCGTGTACCCATCTCAGGGCCAGTTCACACCCACCCACCCACCTATATATATATATACAGATGCTGTTAACAAAAATAATGCACTAGAGGGGAGAAAAGTACGTGACAGTCAAGGCCTTGGATTTTTCTTCTTGTCCGTAAAATCAGCATTTTAATCAACAATAAACAAACTACACAAAATATGCTTTTCATGTGTGGGTTTATGGCGCTTTCGGGCGGCCGAGATGTTCAAAATAAATTTATTTTAGATATTTCAATTTTATGTGATTTTATGATTTGAAAATTTAACACCTTAACAAGTTGTTTAATATTGTTAATTGAGTTAAAAATTGGTTTAAATTTTAAGAAATGAGGAAAAAAATTTAATAAAAAAACATGTTTCATCTTGTTGACATTATTGAGCATCATTAATTTGGACATAGCTTTTGATAGAAATATCATATTAAGATCAAACAATAGGGAAGAGAGAAGAAATTTCTACAACTTTTAAGAAGACACCTACAACTAATATCAATTATCTTATAGTGACCATAATTTTCAATGAGTTAGGTTAATTGAAGAAAGAGTTAGGCTATCAAATCTTTAAGTTAGGTTAATTGAGCAATGAGTTAGGTTGCCAAATCTCTTAACTTCCCGTTATCTAAAATGTGAATTTTCAATTTTTGTTGATAGTTTTGGCTTTCTTAAGCAATAGGTGATGTATACTAGATATACATTAGTTTTAGAACTATTTTTATGGTATATTACTTGTATCTTGGATGATTTTAAAAGATTTGATACTTAATTTGAGAAATATTGTCACTTCATGTTTTATTTTTGCCTGTAAAAAGAAAAGGAGCAAAATTGAAGAAAAATTGGACTAAATTAGAGCAATTTTGGAAGAATAGGAGGGCCTACCACAATATCTTGTTGAGGACTATGTCCAAAGGTGGTCGCTTCTGTTTCTCTTGTGTAGCCGTATATATCCTCGTGTTACCCCCAGGATGAAGAATATAACATCCTACTTAGGCTTGTGTAGGTCCCATATTGATGTTAAACACGACCAACTCTATGGACTAGTATTTGGGCCTATGTAGCTCACTAAAAATTTAGGGTTTTCAAATTAAAAAAAAAGTAGAAAAGAAGTTCTTTTGGATAAGAAGCATCAAGTTGTCATTTTGAAATTGTTCCATATTAGTTTTGATCAAAATAACATTATTTTTGAAGGTAGAACAAGATTTCAATAGGAGTTCGTTAAAGATTAAAGATTTAAGAATAATGGTTTCTTTTATCTTGTTTTCTTCCTATGTTGATAGTTTAATTATAAACCAAATTGGGATATAGATTTAGCTAGGATAAACCTAGGGTGTGATATACTTTGATTTATTTTTTAGTTTAATGAAATTCTAGTTTCCATGTGATTTATCCATATTTTTATATTGATTAAATCAAAAGAGAGAAACTGGAAGGTTCAATATTTGATTAATGCATCAAGATTCGATAGAAAAATATGTCTAGGTAAAAATATAGATAAAGAGTTAAACCCGAATTATTTCAGAGAACTTGCAAGATCTCCATAGGTTAGAATAAAACCTATCAAGAGAGTTCACAAAACGAATTAAAGCACTTTTAGGTTGTCTATATTCAAAAAGGATTTTAGTTGATTAATCTATAATACGTCTCGAGAGAGAATATTATCTAAGATATGAACTCTTACTGTTCCAAGAAACTATAGGAATTTATTAAACCAAAGGAAAATTGAAAATAGTAAAGTCTTAAGGAAAACCTTGGGTAATAGTTATTTCATAAATTGATTTATTCTTAATCATTTGATTTGGTATTTAGATTTGTTAGTCATTTTATTTTCCTATTCAATCCTCTATAATCATTTCTCTAGCTCGTTAAGTTGTTTTAGTATTCATTAAACCAAGGGAAAATTGAATATAGTAAGGTCATAGGGAAAACCTGGCTTAGATCTAGTTATTTCATAAGTAGATTTATTTTTTATCATTGGATTGCTTTATTACTTAGATTTGTTAGTTATTTTTATTTTCCTATTCAATCATCTATAACCGTTGTTCTAGCTTATTAAATTTAAGGATATTGTTTACTTAACAAACAACCCTCGTGGGCTTAACATGTGCTCCCTTATGTTAGTATAGCTATACTGTGTACTTGCAGAAATAAACAATCAATTTTTTGGTGCTAGGATTAAGCATTAATATCTATATATTTGCAAATTTAGTAAACTAGAATTTTTAGTTTTTATTTACTAAATTTTCATAATTCTTTCTATTTTATAGATTACTTCTTATATGCATAATTTTGATAATCCTAGGAATCTTGTTGAGCCAGATCATGAGACTGAAAGAATCTTACACATAAGAAAAAGACTTTAGAGAAGAAATAAAGTTGAGGAAGCAAATATGGATATAGAGAATATAAGCTCATTAAAAGATTTCACTGCACCAAATGCCAAGGGCATTAGTTTAGGCATTGCGATGCCCAATGTTAAAGTTGCTAACATTGAGTTAATGCCTCCCTATTGTTCTATGTTGTAGCAAAATTAGTTTAACGGTTCACCATGTAAAGACCCTAATTGCACTTGTCGACGTTTTTGGAGCATTGTGATATAATGAAACTAAATGGGGTATCCCCTGGTGCCATCAACCTTCTACTATTCCCTTTCTCTTTGACGGATAAATATAAAGCATGGTTGTAAACCTTACTAGTAGGGTTAATTACCATATGGGATCAGTTCTGTAATCCATTTTGGCCAAGTATTTTCATTTAGGTAAGACTGTATATATAACAAACAAAACCACCACTTTTGCCTAGAGGCAAGCTGAGTCCTTATATAAGGCATAGCAGATATATAAGGAGTTGTTGAGGTCTTGTCCACATCATGAATAAAAGAAGTGGCTAATAATTCAAACCTTTTCCAATGTGATGACCTACAACACCAATATCTTTGTTGATACTTCTATTGAAGGCGCTTTGATGAACAAAATAATAGAAGAAGTGCATTCTTTAATAGAGGATATAACACAAAACCACTATCAATGGTCAAGTGAGAGCCACTCCAAAAGAGATTCTAAGTAAGTATGATTTAAATGCCTTGAATATTTTGGTTGCTAAGGTAGATGTTTTGTCTCAAAATTTTGCTCATAGTGCTACTACTAGTTTATGACATATGTGAATCTCGAGGACACTTAGCAGCAGATTGCCAATTAGGGAATCCATTTTTTATGACCCTTTTAAGGAACTTGTTAACTTCATTAATAACCCCAAACAGAAGACTCCAACACCTAAAATCCTAGTTGGAGGAACCATTAAGATGTCATTATTAGGTTACTTGGGAAACCTGCAAACTCTAAAGAGCATTAAGATGCTACAATGTTGAGGATTGATGAGCTGATTATGAGTCTAAGGTTGGAGATGCTTGATAGTGAGGGAATAAAGGAAGTGAGATACCTATTAGAGAGGAGAAGGAGCTTAAGAAAGAGAAATGAGAGGGATAAGAACAATAAACACTTCCTTTGCAACCTATAGGCTGCCTATATCATTTTCCTAAAGATTTGTTAAGGAGAAGTTAGATAAAGAATTTGGGAAGCTTTTGGATATTCTTTAAAAACTTTATATTAATATTGCTTTTACTGACGCTTTAAAATTAATGCCTTCTTATGTTAGGTTCTTAAAAGAGATCTTATCCAATAAAAGAATATTATGGGAATATGAAGCTACAATCTTGACTAAGGAGTGTAAAGTCACAAATCAAACGAACTACCTACAAAACTTAAGGACCATGGTAGCTTCTCCATTCTCTATACCATTGGTGATAAGAGCTTTGATCATGCTCTACGTGATCTAGATGTAAGCATCAGCCTTATTCCCCTATCTATCCGTAAGAAGCTGGATGTGGGTAATCTTATACCTAATACCATTTCTTTGCAGTAGGCAGACCATTTTATCAAATGTCTGGTAGGTGTACTAAAATATGTGCCCATCAAAATTGGTAAGCTTCTTATTCCCCTGTTGATTTTGTGGTATTGGATATAGATGACCATAGGAATATGCCTTTGATCTTAGGATGACCTTTCTTATCCACTTCCAAGCCCTAATTGATGTTTGTGAAGGAAAGCTAACCTTAAGGGTTAACGATGAGAAATTGGAATTCAAGAAATCTAAACCTAAGAATCCTATTAATGATAAGTGTAATAAGTACATCTATTTTTAATGTAATTGAATATTATGCATATAAGATGTAAAAGGAACAAATTTAAAGGTGAAGGAAGCAAAGGGAACATGGGAACCCATCATAGAAAAACATATAGTATGCCTAAAAATTGATCATTCTCTTAAAAAAACAAGAAAAATAAATTTAAAGGTAGACTTCAAGGTAGATTATACATTATAAGTAAAGGTATGCCAAGTTGAAATTGATGAAAAAAGGTTAAGCTTATAACCTAAAGCAAGCGCTTGTTATGACGTAACGCAACACTTTTTACCCTTTTCTATTTTTGAATTTAGTATTTTTTGTTGTTTGTGTTATTATTTATTTGTTTCTTTAGTATCATTGTGATTTTCTTAATCTTGTTTTGTTAAATACTAGTTGAAATATCTTGTTAAGTGGTTGGAGTTAGTGTATTCTTTATTTTTGTAAATTTTTAGGCTAACATAGACCTAAACAGGCTACCATGTTTAGCCTTATGTTGATTGACTATGAGAAATAAAATGTTCCATTTTTTAGTATGTCACCTACATATTACCATATAAAGGTTATGTTGTCATATATGCCACCATATTTCTTCGAGGCATAACCTATATTCACCTATAGAAAAGGACCCAAAAAATTATAAAATGATCCACTTTTGAATATGTCCTCCTATAAGGTAGGTTGTTTAACTCATGTTAGGAACATAAAATCAAGTGTACACGTCCATGTGTTGTACTATATGTATAGGAGTACAAAAGAAACAAAATACATCACTTTTTAACATTACAACTATATGGTATTGTATGTGCATCGTGTTTCTATGCTACCATTTTGTTTCATTCTTTGCATTTATCTCAAAAAACATATCCCTTTTTCAATCAATGTATATGATGTGTGCTTTATTGTTTATACATTTACACCATGACACTTAATGATTAATGCTTTGAAATGCTTAAGACATTCATTTTAGTTTATATTTGGTTTTAGGTACAATTTGGAAGCATAAGAGATAAAATAAGTTAAAGCACATTCTTTGAGTTGTCCACTTGATGTTCACACTCAATTGTCATTGTGGAACAAGAAGGAGAAGGTTAGAGTGAAGATGAAACAAGAAAGTTCCATAAAGAGAAGAATAGCTGTGCACATTCACGAAAAAGGCATTTTATTGATTTGTCGTGCATCTTTCTAGAACACTATTTTTTCATATAAAGCAACATTTGAGCTGATAAAAAGGGCATGAATCATTTTTGGATGAAGAGTAGGGGTAAAGGATGAACTTTTGAGAGACCTATAGAGGGCGAGGCTTCCTTCTTCCAGTTCCGAGGTGAAATCATAGTTGAGGAACACTTTTGGGTGTATCTTCATTATGTATAGTTGTTCTTTCTGTCTCTAGGGATTGTTTATGCTATCCTATGCTTATTGATTTAGGTATTCATGTATGAATGATCATTATCATTGTTCTCATAGATTGTTTATGTATTTGACCCATTGCTAGAATCTCGAATATAATACGTAATAGTTGTGTTTTGGATTCATTTGTGGCAACTAATAGTGTTGAATCATTAGGGATAACCTAACCTTGGTTAAATAACCCAAGCTTACGTAGCTGTTGCCTTGATTTATCTGTTTTCCTACCCCTTTATATGGTTGTCTTACCAAATCTAGAGATCTTGTTTTAGGTTGTTCGATAGCTAGGTTTAGTTAAAGAGCTTGTTTTAGCTAAACACGAACTAAGGGAAAACTGGGGTTAATAGTGCTTTTTTTAATCTACGATTAATAGTTTCTGTGAGAGGTATGAAAAAAACAAAACAATGAAGTATGCTTATTTGAGTGTAGGTCGAGATTGAATTGAGAATCGAATCCCAAATCCATTCATCACTTTTATCACTTTTTAACTGTTTGCTTTAATTTTCTTTCTTTAGTTTAATTTTACTTTATTTTGTTATTTGAAACCAAACCAAACTCCCATAACCTAAACCCTAATTTCTTTCATTTCAAAAGGTATATGAACACTCCTTGTGGATACGATCCTCACTCATCATTGCTAAAAATCTTAATGTGCAGAGTTAGGTTTATTTTCTGGTGCATTCGACACCTTCAAGAATTTTGGCGTTGTTGCTAGGGAGTGTGATGCTTTGATTTTTTATTTCAATTGATGTTTTATACATATTTTTTTATAATTAGTTTTTTATTTATATCTTGATCTTTTCACATTTTATTTTATGTTTGTGTATAAACAGTACACAGTGAAGGGAGTATGTCAGTATTGGATATTTTCGATGCTATTGATGGAAAGTTTTACCACCCATAACCCCTATTCCCAACCCTATAACCAAGTTTGGAGTTATCATACGAACTTTAGTTATGGAGGGGATTGCCAACAAAACTACTTTCCAAATAGGTCGCAGGGTGCACATCTATTCTCGCATAGACTAGAAACCTCTTATTCCAACTCAGTTGCATCTATAGAAGACTTAGTTATGTCTTTTGCTACTAATACTCTTTAATTTTAGCAGGATGTGATATCATTCCAGCAAGATACATGGTCTAAAATCCAAAACTTGGTAAGACAGATGAGTCAGCTGATGGTACCTATCAACCGCCTAGAATCACAAAGAGGAGAGGTGCAACCATCTTAACCTGAGGTGAATCCAAGGAATGTTAGTGAGGAAACCTTATAGAGTGGAAAGGAGCTTAAGAATCTTGAGAGGATTACTCAAGGGCTTACTATTGAAGAAGAACATAAGAAGGAGCTTGAACGAGAAAGGGATATATCATTTAGCTTGAAGGTGAGTACTAAGTCCCTAATTGTTGTTAAGACTAACCCTTCATATTTACTTAGCAAATTAGAGAAATTAAATGAGGAGTAAAAAGGTGAAGAGATATTGGAGATTTTTAAAGAGTGTAGGGACTCAGTAGAGATTAAAAGTTTAAAGGTACAGAAGAAACTGAATGTGACTGGTCATTGCTGATGTTAGGCAAGCTTTACAATTTATAGCCCTCAAATACTATAAGTGCATGGATTGTGAAATGTAGTACGTGAAGGGTTGATCCTACGAGGAGGTGTGAACTAATCTAATCCTACATTATCTAAGGCTAAGAAAATTAATAAAATGAAAATAAAATTGCATAGAAAAGTATATATGGGAAAGTGATTATCAAGAAATTAATTCTTAAGTTTAACATAAAAAGAAATTGAAATCGAGCAATATAAAAGTCACAATGGAAATTAACCAAGAAAAGTTGCCAAATTATGAGAGAGGGGATTCTTCCTATCGTTAATGCTAACCTAGCCATTTATGTGTTAATGAGGTGTCAGTTCCATACTATCAAATGGGGGAATTACTGTCCTTTAAGTTATAATCACGCACCCTAATTAATAATCCCTGATTGGTTTAAGTACCAAACTGGTAATCTCTCAATTACTAACAGTCCTAAACCTAATTAGTTTTTAAGCTCTCTAATAAACAATCGAGTGTTAAATGAGATCTCTCTATATAATAACCAACTAGATTGATTGTGTGATCTATTGGATCGTCTAACTAACTCTTAGTAACCCGACACAATTATTTTACATTCGATTCACCCTCTCAGTTTGTTACTGAAGTATGAAGATACAACAATCAATCACAACACCCAATCAAAATAACTAAAAAATAACTAGAATAACATTAACTCAAGGTAAAATCCCAAAATAAAGTAAGAGCATCTTAATCAAACCCAAATCTATAAACATGTTTGTATTCATCTTAACATTCAAGAAAATGAAAACAAAGACGAAAGAAATATATAGAGAATGGGGATTGGGCTGCCTCGGGAATACTGTAGTGTAAAGACTCGCTTCTTTCTCCTCTCTTCCTCTTTCTCTCTCTTCTTCTTCTCTCCTCTTAAAATGTTTCCGAAAATGGCATATTGGAGGCTCTCTTTTTTCTTTTCCTTCTTATATCATTTTCTAATTAGGGCAACTCTAGGTCTTTTTTCTGTTCAAAAGATTCGAAATGTCCCTGAAAAATAAAGTTTGGAAAGTCAGGGCACGTTGTCTGTGGCGTAGGCCACGATCGTGACACCTTGTTTCCCCTTTTGTCACAATCATGGTAGAACATGCTAGGATTATGGCTCCTTGCAACTGCTTCTATCACGATCGTGGCTTATTGGCCATAATCGTGGCCCTTCTTTATTTTGGTTCTGGCCTCCTCTGAATCTCCTACGTTTTTTGATATTTGCCCTAAAACACTAACAATCACATCACAACACCTCAAAAATATGAAATTGAAGCTCAAACGTGCGCTCTAACCCACAAAACACTTAAGACACAAATATTTCACTAACTAACATAATTCTAACCTAAACATGCTCTAATCGATTAAATTTAACCACTAAACCCATCCCAAACTACCCATAAAACATAATGCAATCTACACCTATCAGTCATCAACTCAGGCCCTATCCTAAAGAACCTTAGGTGGAAAAGTAAAAAGTTGTGACACCTAAAGATCATAATTTTGTCTTGTGATGAGGAAAACAAAGAGGTGATCTAGCAATAATAAACAAAGACGCTGTTTAGGAGGCAACCCAAGGGAAATTTGTTTCTTTTTCTTAATATTCCCTCATTTGATGTTTATGTTAAATGCTCCATTTCTAACATTTGATGTTACATTGAGGACAATGTAAGTTTTAAGAATAGGGGTGGGGATCTTAGTTTTCAGGCATTCTTTTTAAGTTTGTGTGTTGCTCATTTGTTTTCCTTAGGTTAAAAATCATTCAAACAAATGAACATGTTCTCCTTTTCTATTGTTCTAGGACTATATAGTCATAACTAGAGACTGAATTGACTAGAAAAATTTGTGGAAACTTGAGCATGTACTTTTACTCCTATGATTAGTCAATGTATATTATCTTTAGAAGAGTAGTGACTAGTGGGTAGACAAAAGCTAGTGAGATTTTGAGCCTTTATAAACTGACACATCCATATCAATCTTATTGTCTTTTGTTTATGTGTGACCTTCATGACATATGCATCCTAACTTTGCTTCAATTTTCTATTCAAGACCACATTTTTATCACATGCATTAACATAAAAATGATATAGGTGTTCTTTGTTTCACAAGTTACATTAGCCAAATATCCTATCTATTGATATGAAATTTTCCTTTGTTAAGCCTTCTTAAACTTTATTTGCCTTTTTTTTGTGTTACCACATTACATGCCTTAAACCTAACCAAACATCCTACTCCAGCCTTAAAGCTAGTGGAGCATTTGTTGATTCTTGATGATTGTGGATGTATAAAAGTATAAGTGTGGGGGTGTGCATATATATGGGTTGGTTATATTTGTCGGATTGTCATTTTATCTCTTATAAAAAAACATCAATGCTGATGTAGTTTCTAAAAAAAACAAAAGAAAAAGAGATAAGCAAAAGAAAAAAGGAAAAATATGTTTAAATAAAAATATTAAGGAGGAAATGCAATTGTTTTGAAAAGTTAATTCATAAATAGTTTCTCCTCCTAAAGTTGTATGGAATGGGTGATTTAAGTATGATGAATATGAGGTAGATGTCGTTTTGAAAGATCACTCCTCATAGTTTTAATGTATTGTTATCATCAATTTTTATGAGCAATTCCTTTTATTTGGTTGTGCTTCTTGTGGTTGATGGTTTGAGGGTTTGAATCTAAGATGTGGAACGTAGTTTTTGCATTCATTATAGCTGATGGTACCTAGTTTTGAGTGAGTGTTAGTTTTTGTGCTTAATATTCCATTGAGAGTTTTTTTTTGTTTTACTAGCACTGATGGTTTTTGTACTACACCATCCAAATATATCTTACCTTAACTCTTGCCCACATTACTACCTTAAAAAGTCATTTGATTCATGAATATGCATGTGAATCCTAGTGGTAGAGAAATGAAATGATATACAAAGTTGTAGAATGTCTTGATCATGAATGAAGTGTTTGATTATAACCATGAATTTATCATATTTAAACACATTTTTATCAAAGTCTACCCATATATTGCTCAGTTTCTGAAGGGAATGATTGTTGATTAGTTATGAGTACAAGCATTGAATGTTGAGTTCTTGCTATGAATTTGGAAGTATTTCTCTTTACTTATGACTATCTATTCTTGGGAAATATGAAAAATGAGTAAGTGTTTGGCTTGTGACTTGATTTTTTGGTTTTTCCTTAGGGCAATTAAAGGCTAAATGTTAGTGAACTTGATATATGCTTGATTTTTTATACATTTACTTTATAACACTTAGTGATTAATGCTTTGAAATGCTTAAGACATTCATTTTAGTTCATTTTTGTTTTGAGGTACAATATGGAAGAATAAGAGCTAAATTGAGTTAAAAGCACATTCTTTAAACCGTCCTCTTAATGTTTCACTTAATTGTCATTGTGGAACAAGAAGGATAAGGATTAGAGTGAAGATGGGACAAGAAAATGACATAAAAGGAAGAATATATCATACAATATAAGATGTATAACCGTGCATCCTCTTGCACAACCGTGCACATTCATGAATTAGGCATTTTAATTGGTTTGCATTATTGGATGCATAGCCCGTCCACCTAACTATGCATCTTCCCATAACCCTAGTTTTTTTATATAATGAGACATTTGAGAGTTTAACAGGGGCATGAGTCATTTTTGGACGAAGAGGGGGGCAGAGCATGCACTCTTGGGAGACCCATAAAGGGCTAGGCTTCCTTCTTCTGATTTCAAGGAGAAATTGAAGCTGAGGAACACTTTTAGGCATATCTTCATTGTGTATAGTTGTTCTTTCTCTCTTTAGGTAATGTTTATGTTATACTTTGCTTATTGATTTGTGTATTCATGTATGAATGATCATTATTATAGTTATAGTTAGATTGTTTATATATGTGAACTCATTGCTAGAATCTGGAATACAATAGGTAATGGTTATATTTTAGATTCATTTGTGGCAACTAATGGGATTGAATCATTAGGGATAATGTAACCTTGGTTAAATAACTCAAGCTTATGTGGTTGTTGACTTGATTAATCTATTTTCCTAACTTGAATGTTGACTTGATTAATCTATTTTCCTAACTTGTAATGTAACTGTCCTATTAAATTTAGAGAGCTTGTTTTAGGTTGTTCGCTAGGTTTAGTTAAAGTTCTTGTTTCAACTAAACATGACCTAAAAGACAATTGGGGTTAATAGAGCTTATTTTTAATCTATGATTAATAGTTTCTATAAGAGATATGAGAATAACAAGATAATATAGTATGCTTGTTCTTGTGTAGGATGAGATTGAACCGAGAATAGTATTCCAAATCCATTCATCACTTTTATCACTTTTTAACTGTTTGCTTTAATTTGATTTCATTAGTTTAATCTAACTTTATTTTGTTATTTGAAACCAAATCAAACTCTCATATGCTTGGAATCGTGTAGCTCATTAGAAAGCTAAGGCTTTGGATTAATGGAAGGCAAACAAGAAGGAGCTATTTTGGATAAGAAACATCGATAACTCCTTTTGAAGCTATTACACATCTTTGTTTAAAATCAAGATTACATCATTTTTTGAAGGTAGAAAAAGATTTTAACAAGAATTTTTTGAAGATTTAAGATTTAAGATGATTATTTATCTTACTTTATTTATTGTTTTTATGTTGATATTTTGTTCAATTATGAACTAAATTGAGATATAAAGTAAAGTAGGATAAACCTAGGATGTGATATACTTTGATTTATTCTTTGATTTAGTGAAATTCTAGTTTCCTTATGATTTATCCACGTTTTTATATTCATTGTATTGGAGTAACAAGAGTGGAATTTTTAGTATTTGATTTATGCATAGAGATTCAAGTTATGAGAAGTATGTTTAGATCACTACATGGATACAGAGAGCTAAGTGTAAGTTATTAGATAGGAAGCCACAAAGTCTTCCTAGGTTAGAGTAAAACCTATCAAGACAACTCATACAACAAATTAAAGCATTCTTCCGTTATGTAGATTCGAAAAGGATTTTAGTCGATTAACCTCTAAATAGGGGTTTTATGTCTTAAGAGATAATATGATTTAAGTTAGAAACCCCTACTCCAAAAAGATAAAAGTATTCATTAAACTAAGGGAAAATATAATACAGTAAAGATTAAGGCAAACTTTGCCTAAATCTAGTTATTTCATATGTTGATTTATTCTTCATAATTGTATTGCTTTAGGATTTAAATTTATAGTTATTTTATTTTCCTATTCAATCATCTATAACTGTTGTTTAACTTGTTAAGTTTTTGAATAGTTATCTGTTAACAATGTCGTGCACTTACCACAAAAAATCAATAATAAGATTTCTCAACTCTAGCAAATCTAAAAAAGTTCCTAGCAATTATTTTTTCTTTAGAAAGGGTTCTAAGGTACGTTAGAATAAGTAATAAGGATCAAACATTAAATAAGTTTTATAGGGTCTGTGTTTGATTAATCATGTCACTAATCATTGTAATGTATCCTTGAACTAATATGTTTATGCTTTAATTTATTAAAATCGAGAAAAATGGTGGTGTTAGGACTTAAAAAATTTAATGGGTTTGGCAGTTTTAGATCAAAATTGTGAGTTTAATTATGCGTGATAATGGAAATATAATCATGATTATACATGGTTTATTTGCGGTGTTGTGGAGACACGAGTAATAAATGAAAAATTGTGTACCATTTTAGGTCACAAAGACGGTGCCTTGAATTTGATTAGCATGTTCGTATTTAATGGATGCCTATGATGATTGATGTGTGACCTTTGAAAGTTCAAGTTACTTTTTGCATGATACATGTGGTTAGGACGAATATTGAATATTGACTAGAGCTAATGTCCAATGTTAGATTAGACTAGAAACCAATCTATATTTGGAGCTAGATTAGGGTGGAAACCAATCATTCAAGTTAGTTAAACATCAACCCAATGGTTAAGTTTGAGTATTTAGTGCAAGTTAGTTAAACATCAACCCAATGGTTAAGTTTGAGTATTTAAGCCTCGTCATTGGACGATGGTATGTCACATGCCTAGGATAGTCAATTAAAGCATGGGCGTGACATTTATTTATAAGAATATCGAGATTAGCAAGGACAACTCTTTCGAATCATAATCATTTCATCTACATTCTTGCTTTGGGGACCTCTATGTGTACTCTATAGAGACAACGTAATCTCAGAAGGTTTGCGAATCAAAGTTCATTAAGGGACTCCATTCAATCAGACATTTTAAGACAAATCTGTGAGCTGCTGATTGTGAGGAGCTTTAACCAAAACCACAGCTGATATGTCATACTTTTTGAACATCTAATCATATGCGTGCTTGTTCAATTATTTTCTGACTCTTGTTTCGTCTTTATCCCTGACATGTCCTTGTAAGGAGTGTAAAGGGTATACCCATTAAATTTTTTTCTACCTTGTATTACTTTCATCATTTATTAATTAATACCAATTTCCTTTTAAAAAAAGAAAAAGAATAGCATTTTATTAGGTGAGAGTCACAAGTAAAGTATTTTTTATTAAAAATGAAATTAAATATTTTTTATTAAGTTGCTCTAAAACCTTTTATTCATATCTTATCTTAAATATATAAAATCATAAACATTGATTCTTATGTTGAATTCTAATTGAAGTTTAAGTTCTTAAGAGTTCTTCACAATTATATACAAGTATAACAAATAAAGACATTTACAATTACATGTCCAACCTTCATTTAACTTATGAAGAAGTCCTCCTTATCATTTAATTATATAAATTGCAATCTCTTATTTTTAAATAAAATGTAGTATGGTCAAAAAATAATTAATATCGTTGTAGTTGTTGTGTACTTATACAACTTAGAATGATAAAATTAACTCTTAGTGTTTATCCATCTCCCACTTGGAATGAAAAAAAAAATCCCCTTTGACCCTAAATTCTTCTCCTATTAGACTTTTCCTAATTTAGTTTATATCAACAAAAATTTCATACCCTTGTTTTGTAATCTCTTAGCTTCCTTAGATGAATAAGATTTTGCTAGTTGTGGAATCTTGAATCTTATATTCTTATAGCATTTGATGTTATGATATAAAGTTCTGGTGCTACTGGAAAGCATCATTTGACCTATTAGAAAATACTCCTTGTAGCCACAAAAGCAATCACAATTATATCTCCTCATAGTTACCTATCTCATCTCATTGGTATATATGTAATTCATGTTGATTAAAATTTTTTTATTTTTACTTTAAGATGTAGTTAGGTTTATGCCTTTGAAAGATTAAGGGGAAAAACATATAAAATATTCATGAAAAAGTGAGCACATTGTATCTCCTTCATATCTAAAAGATTTAGTTGTTATTTAAAGTTTTCTTTCTTATGAATGGTTCATTTGACTTAAGAATGGAGTAATTTCTAATGGAATATGAGTAGGTAGTATAACAAGGTAATATATTATTCTTTGATTATGTTACACATGTCTAATCCTAAGGTGTTTTAAAGTTACTTGACTTCAATTAGAAATAATTTTGTGGATATACTAGGAGAGTTATGATAATGAGTGACAGTATATAATTTGATTCATTTAGTTTACTTTTTAAATTAAAGAAAGGTTGAATCCATCTATTCATTTTGTTTTGAGAATGGATATTTTACAAATGTGCCTACGTTATTTGATATATATAAGTCATTTCAGTGATTATATTATGAGTGATTGTAAATTATTAGGGATAATGAATATAATTTTCCAAAAATTCAATTTCTTATCCTATATTTTTTATAGTCAGAAATTATATGAAAATATGTGTTAGCCCAAGGTTTATTATTAATGATTTTGATGATAATTACATAATATTTCAAAATTCAAATTGGATTTATTTCCTTATATAGATAACGATATAATTCTTAAATGGAAATAAAATCATAGGATAAATGTTTCCTTTCTTGCAGAAACCTTCCTAATGAACTTACCTTATTTATTTCACAATATCCTGAAAGATCTTACCAATTACGTAAATCAACAATCAACTTTGTGAATTACTTTGTCTTCTTAACATCTGGTTATTAGAAGTTTTTATCAAATATGGTATTGAAGATTTAAAGTCAATTCAAGATACAAGTGAAACAACAACTAGTTGAAGAAAATATCCACTTAAGGAAGAGTCACTGCAGTTGTGAAGAACAAGTGAAACAAGTCAAGGAAGCCAGATTTTCCAAATACATTCATAGCATCAGTACTTTTGAAAGTTATATCATTAACAAATCTCTTGTGCCTTAGAAAGTAAAAAGTTCTTTTTGAGAGAGATCATTAAAGCTCATAACGAGCAAATTACTTGTTCATTCTTTAAGAGTTTGTAGAGGCTAGTTAAATACTGCAAACAAATGCTACTCGTCAAATTACTACTTGAGATTTTAGTGAAACACTCAAGTTGAATACTTAGGGACTGGATGTAGGCTTGGGTTATAAACCGAACCACTATAAATCATCTGTGTCATTCTTTCTCTCCTTTTAACTTTAAAATTTTTGCATTATATTGTGTGTGTGTTCATTTTAGCAAGAGGCTCCTCCATTTTTATAATAGGCTCCTTCTGTTTTCCACTTTTAAGAGATTCCTTTTATTTTAACAGGTGCCTTCTATTTAAAATTGTTTTAACATGATTTATCATTCAGCATGCTCTCATTGTTTAGCAGGCTCCCATCATCTAATAGGCTCCTATTGCAAAAATTTTCAAGTCTCACACAATTCACCCCCCTCGTGCATGCGTTTGCTTTATTATTTAGTATTAGAGCAAGGTTTCACATTTATTGTGTTTTACAGCACGTGATAGATCATGACAAACAACTTGAGAAGTCTTGAAGGACATCATCTCAAAGCCTCCTTATTTCGATGGAGACAACTATTCCTACTGGAAAGAGAGAATGATCATTTATCTTCAGTCTATAGATATCGAAGTCTGGTAAGCTATTAAAATTGGAACGACACTTCACTCTAATGATGACGTAGAAGTATGGATGATGCTGAAAGAAGAAATGCATAGCTAAATGCTAAAATAAAACCGAAGGTAAAGATTTCATATGAGACATTTCCTCTTAAATCTTGATTAGATTCTTCATTATAATCTTCTTCTCCTTCTCTGAAAAATACATACTTCAACTACTTCGATAATTGATTCAGTTTAATTGTAGGTGCCTACACAACCGAAGATAAAGATTTCATATGAGACATTGGCAATTCAATCTTTGAAGGTATATACCTTTTTATCATTGGTTGTAGTGATTACAATGCTAGCACAATTTCTTCCATCTCATCTATAATAAATAAGTGAGAATTCTGTAAAATGATTTCTCCTAAACTCATGGAAAGAATGACTTCTAACTTATCCTTACCTTCTATGTCAAAAACTTATTGAGATATGCAATCAATGACATCGATAGATAAAAAAGAGTGAATATCATTAAGGAACCTCATAGCTTTAAAATATTAAAGCGAACTTGTTCACCATCAAACTCGTTTATGATGTTTTCAAGAATGTTCTCCCTCTATGTTAATACATAAATATCTGCTGGGAAAATTAACTCGTTAACCTGTACTAGGACATCCTCTATAACCCCTTAAGGATAAGCGTTAGATCTATCTACTAGTTGAATTATTACACACATTTCTTTCAAAGTCCCTAAATTCAATGAAGTGTAAATAGAATACAACATGAAATCAATTGAAGCTCCTAGATCTAACATTGTTTTTTCAAATCTAGTTCCACCTATTTTGCAGGGAATTGTAAACATACCTGTATCCTTACACTTAAGTGGAACTTTCCTTTGTATAAATGCAGACACATTCTCCCCCACACTCACTTTCTTATATCCTCTCAATCTTTTTGGAAGTGCATAATTCCTTGAGAAATTTGGCATATCTTGGAACTTGTTTAAGGCATCAATTAGAGGTATGTTCACCTCTACCTTTCTAAACATTCCCAAAATCTCCTTATCTTGCTCCTCTTTCTTTGATTTAGTAAACCTATTAAGAGAAGGAGCCAAAGTATTAGTAAAAATTTTATTTACAAGAGATTGAGAGTTTACCTAAGTTTCCTTTTTGTTCAAACTCTCGATAGAAATGAATTATACACCTGATCCCACTTTTTGAAAGAGTCCATATCTATTAAGATCATCCATGTAATTGCTTGATCTCTTGTATAGCATAAGAATCTAATCCTTAACTTATCTTTTATGAGGCCATTCAATGGAAGTTCTTAGATCATTGAATAAAAATCCTTGATTAATGTGAATGTTTCTTCATTAGGTGATCCACAAAAGTTGGGAGAAAGTATAAGTGCATTTATTTAAGCTCATAGATTTTTCTTCATAATGTTTCTTCATTATTTAAGCTCATAGTTCTTCATCCCTTGACCCATTCTAATGCACATAGGACTTGCACTAATAAATGGAAATTAGATGTCTGCCATCTACATCCTTCATGGTTATCAGTGCTTTATATCTATAACTAGATTATGTTATTTTTGTAGCCATCTCTACTCTCTCTATTGCACCATTCTTTGTACAAATTCCTTTGATTCTAGTATCAAATTGAAGAAGAAAATCCAATTTGTGTTCTATCTTGCATAAATGGTCTAAAAAAAATAAAAGAAATCAAAAGTAAAGGAAACAAAAAAGATTTAAAAAAACAAACCAATATAAAAAAATAGTCAAAGTAAAAATTCGATCTACTATAAATTTATAAGCTTAAAAAGTCAATTGTAGATAGTTTACCAAAGATGGAATAATTTTAGAGTATCATTCATATAAAGAACTAGCCATTATTTATATTAATCTTAGTTAAACAAACAATATAAATAAATTAAAGAGTTGATTTTAGAGAATGTAATTATTAAATTAAAGAAAATAAAGCAAAAATAGTCAAAATCAATAAAAAGACATTATGGATTTAGTTTTTAATGATATGGAATTCCAATTATCATACAAGTTTGATTGTATATTTTAAAATAATAATTAACCTAAAGCATATACACCCCTTGTCGAGGCACAAAGGTATATCTAATTAGGTAACTACCATCTCTGATGTGTAATTTAACATAATCAAACTCATTAAGCATAGTTAATCTACATGGTTATCACTAATGTCTAAGATAATGTTGTTCTTTAGAGTTAAAGTGTTTATTCTCATAATGCATGAGTTTTAAATCACCTATCAGTCCTTCATACAATCCTTAAGATATAAAGTGGCTAATCACAAATCCAATATAAAGAATAATGAGAATAAATTAAACCAGTCAAATACTCAAAAAATTTATGAATAATTGAAGAATCTTTAAGAGCTACATCCCTAACGCTAACTAAGGATTCTTACTATTAAACTTAATAAATAATAAATAATAAATAACTCTCAACGTGGAAGAAAATAAGTAAAGAAGATATCATAAGCTCCTCTAATCCTTGCCCCAAATTTACCTCTAATGAGAAGAAAAAAAATCCTCTCCAAATTCTCAAAGAAAATAGTAAATAATACTAGATTATGTAAAAAGATACATAGGTTACTTCTGATACAAGTATTTATAGGTAAGGACAAAAACATAAAGTTCTAGAGAATTTAAACTTGAGAAATTATGTCCGTATAAATTATGTATAAGAACAAAATCTAAGCCAATTCCAAAGTTGACACTAGTTATTCTAGAACTTTTACTCTTTACATATCCATATGTAATTGGTGTCTGGCACTAAGTTGTATCTAGCACTAAGTTATAGCTGGCATTAGTTTTGTACTATTTCTCTTTATAAATTTGAGATAAGTCTTGTGTGGGTCTCGGATCAACTCTGACATTGATCTTGCCTTACTTCTCAACTTCTTAGACATTCTTGAATGATATGCTTATGTTATCATGGCTAGTTATGTCTTATTCCAACAACTTCTTCATTTCTTAACATCTTTGAGTTAGAATTAGCTACCCCATGTCTTTTAAAAATTTATTGTGTAGTTTTTTTTTATCTTCCAAACGACTCCAAAAACTCATCAATTGGACAATTATGGAGAAAGTTTCACAAAATTTTGTGTTATCTCCTCAAATTCTTCACCGATAAGGTAATGGACTAATGATTTTGAGTGCATTTTTCTTATGTATAGATGGCTTTTATTGTTTTTCATACTTAATGTATCTTATATTTTTTTACATGCTTTATTTTATTTGTAACATCTCATTACCTGGGAGGGGGACGTTAAGATAGTAAATATAAGAAATTATTGAGAGAGTAGAAATGCATTCATATTCATGCATAATATGCCATACCCATA
>JANSVA010000007.1:13583315-13600441 GCA_025504915.1 Erythroxylum reticulatum | reverse complement strand
TTTACTATACAATTTCATTGGAAAGACCAAGTGCTGTTTTCTTGTTTTCATCTTCCTCGTAGCCTCTTTCTTAAGTTTTTCTTAACACAGAGTTTTTCATCAAAACTTTGCCACAGTTGAGCCTTGTTTACATCTATCTCTTTGCTACTCCCAACTTCAGTTTCCTTCTCTCTGCCTTAAGAAAAAACTGAAACTTGCCAACCCCTACAAGGTGTACATGAGTTGCATGAAAATTCGGGATTGTTGATATTTGAATATTTTGGAGTTTTAACAAGTAAGTATCATGTTAATCCTTATAAGAAGTACAAATATGAGATAAATTCGATGAATTAATTGTCATTGCATGATTAAGGAAATAATGGCCATCTTCATGAACACTGTGCTAATAAGATTAAAAATCTAAATGTAATGGTATTTTGTATTTGATGATTATTTGGTGATCAGATAATATAGAAATGATTTTGCAGTTGAATGATCTTAGAAAACATGTATAATTAGGTGTAGAAACAATTTGAAGAAAGCAGAAGTGAAAGCTCTGTTTTCACTGTATACATATGTATGTATGTGAGTTCGAGTGTTTTTAGAGATGAATGAATTTATAGTTGAGGATACTTATATGATGATGTCTAGAGATGAGAAAAAAATTGTTTAAAAGGAAAGTTGAGAAGAAAAATAGAGAATGTATGAATAGGATGAAATGCAGATATTAGTGAATGAATAACTTTGTTAGAGCCTTATATATTAGATAAGTGACAAGTGTCACTTGTCTAGTTTAAGTTTTACTATACAATTTCATTGGAAAGGCCAAGTGTTGTATTCTTGTTTTCATCTTCCTCGCAAACTCTTTCTCAAGTTTTTCTTAACACAGAGTTTTTCATCAAAACTCTGCCGTAGTTGAGCCTTGTTTTCATCTATCTTTTTGTTACTCCCAACTTCTGTTTCCTTCTCTCTGCCTTAAGACAAACCGAAACTTGCCAACCCCTATAAGGTGTACGAGAGTTGCATGAAAATTAGGGATTGCTGATATTTGAAGATTTTGGAGTTTTAACAAGTAGTTATCGTGTTAATCCTTACGAGAAGTATGAATATGACATAAATTGGATGAATTAATTGTCATTGCATGATCAAGGAAATAATGGCCATCTTCATGAACACTGTGCTAATAAGATGAAAATTTTGAATATAATGGTATTTTGTATTTGATGATTATTTTGTGATCAGATAATGTAGAAATGATTTTATAGTTGAATGATCTTAGGAAACATGTATAATTAGGTGCATAAATAATTTCAAGAAAGCAGAAGTGAAGGCTTTGTTTTCATTGTATACATACATATGTACATGAGTTAGAGTGTTTTTAGAGATAAATGAATTTAGAGTTGAGGATAGTTGTATGATGATGTTTGGAAATGAGAAAAAAATTGTTTAAAAGGAAAGGTAAGAAAAATAGAGAACGTATAAATATGTTGAGATGCAGAGATTAGTGAAATGTAGAACATGAAGAAGATAAATAATTGATATTTGGTTTTTGATAATTTTGAGAATTTTGAGTAAACTTGCATATTTAGTGGTACTATGAATGTGTTATGAATGATATGAATGAGAGTTAAAATGGTAAAATGAAAATGGAGAATGTAGATGGAAGGAAGTGTCGGGTGTAAGGAAAGAAGAAACACTAATAATGAAGAAGATAAGTTAGAAAGGTTAGTGTTGGTCCGAAACTGCCACGATTAAACTGTACTGATCTAGGAAGATTTTGATAAAATTATCTTCATAAAATTTGTATATCTTTCTTTTAGCTTTTTATTGACATAAAGTTTGAAATTTTTGGAGTTATGGATTGAAAGTTATGTGGGTTAAAGTGAGGGAGGCTTGAAGAGGAGGTGTGCGACTGGGAAAGTCGCAATCGTGCTTAAGCACGATCGTGACACTACTTCTATACACCGAAAGTCACGATTGCACTTCAGCACAATTGTGACTTCGATGTTTTTCTCTGAATGTCGCGATCGCGACAAAGCGTGATCGCGGCTTCACAAGTTGGTCAGTGCATTATCGTGACTTTGAAGGATCAGGGCTGATGCAACATCCTTCGATCTTTTGACTATATATTCTTCGTCCGACCTCCAAATGACATGATACTTAAACCATTGGACTTGTAACACATTGATATACCTCTCAACCAAAAGTGATAGCAATAAGAAAACAATTGTGAGATATAGAGTGAAAAATGTGAGATGGATATGACAGAGTGTGCTCACAACATTTTTTGTCCTTATCTGTCACACCCGTGACTTTTCTTCACACCTATGAGTCACTCGCGCCCATGAATTTTCTCCCTCACCCCCGTGAGTTTAATTGGTAGGCTGATGTTTATTTTTCACATCAAGTCATTGTGCTCTTCAATAGTAACCATGACTTGATTTTGATCTAAACACTTGAGAGAATTTGCAAACTGAATAGTCCTGTTTCTTTTAACCATAACTTCTTATATAGACGTCCAAATGAGATGCTTTTTAATTTGGAGTAAACTAGAGATATAACGATACAACTCATATTAAGAAGTAAAATTGTAATTCAGACTCTAAGACTTTCAATTTATGGATGAATGCTGAATCTAGTGTACTATTTCAAAATGAGAACAATATGAAAATATTGGGAGAATAACTTTCAGATTACTAAACCAAATTGAATGATTTTAGTGTCATTAGAAACTTAAGAAATGGGAGAACAATTTTCTAGGGAGAGTATTACCAAATTACTTCATTTTCATTGTCGAAATGATTAAGAAAAGTAGACCAGAAAGTAAGTTTTTGGGAAAAATCTGAAAGGAATACAATGAGAAATGAATTGTGATTTTAATGGTTTTATTGAGGTATAAGCCTAAGTACAAAAGATACTTAAGTGAGTTTTGAGATAGGATTGATTATGTGATTAGGATAATGGAAAAATACCTGAGATTTTCATGAACATGAATTGTACATATTTCATTACATACATGAACATTATTAAACACTTATAATTGTGCAAATTGTTATATATGTGTATGTTATTTGATATAGAGGAGCAACTGAAACGTCAACCTCCAGAAGTTGCCGGGACTTCTAGGCATTAGCTTCGGGAGTGACCTGCGAGTAACGTAGGCGGTTCTACTCAATTATTTGTTGTGTTAGATTATGTTTTGAATTGCTTAATGCTCAGAATGTGAAAAAGAGCCTAGAGCTTAGAAAGTGATTAAGAGCCAAAGGTTTACTATGTAAAATGAGCCTGATATCTTCAACAGATACGGGACAATTATTAATAAGCCCGGTATTCAAAATGGATACAGGACAATTATAGGCACTTGATCATAATAACGTAATAATCGAAAAAGAGTCACATGAGCATTCATATGCATTTTATTAATCATGTTGGATTGATTGAAATCCTAAATTGTCTACCCTTATGGGAGAATATGATATGTGATGAATTATGGAAGGATATGAATTATGTGTTATATGTATTGGTGTGATGTATGAATTGAATAGACCATTGATGATAGTTACCTCATTGAGTTCGCAAAACTCACCAAAATTGTAACGTTGACTTTTCAGGACTGAGAGACAACTCTAGCTACTAAGACACGCTACAAGTAGTGTAGACTTGTGAATTGGAAAAAGAAGTCATGGCTCAAAGGTCGGTCAGCTGGGTTTAAACAGATTAGATAGTTTTTTTTTGTATTTCCTCTTTCATGTAACATATTTTGTATTAAGATATGATGATGTACACTTTCTGATGGTTTAGGAAAACTGCCAGTGTGTACAATTGGTTTTTAAAAAATGAAAGGAGGAAATTGTTTTAAATTATTGTGATTTTCCATATGATATTTTATAAGAATAAAAAAATTATGATGTCATGTCAAGTGAATGTAGTAATTGAACGTAGCGCGTCTTTATCTTAGGTTATGTATTGGAATGTCCTCTTGGCGTCCTAATATCTACCCTACGGTAAAGGGCGCTACATTATCTCTCTAATAAAAAGGAATAAATTTGGATGAGTTGGAGCCAAGTTGTGGTTTGATTTTTGAGGAACGCAGGAGCAAGTTTACAAGCTAAAGTTAGAGTATCAATTGCCATCTCCCACAGTAACTTGGGCACTAACAAAGCATCCTATTGAAACCATGTTAGATACTATAGTATATAGAGCCAACAAAAGTTCATGCTTGGGACCTGTATTGGTAGTAATTTTCTTTATAAATCCTTAAATTTTTCCATAAGGGGAATGAAGGGGTAATATGACTAGATATGTTGATTCAGATACTTTAACTTTTTTAAAAGTGTAATTTTGGCAATTAGACAAAAATACATTATTAAGGACATGAAGAGTATGTTGAGATAAGAAGGCAACAACTTTGAAGAGAAAAAAAAGGACTTCCACTAAGATTAAGCAAAGATATCAAAATTTAAAGATCCATAAGAATGAGTTGGACTATTCGATATTATTTCTTAATTCTTATTGTTTTTTTTAGTTTGAATTAAATTGGGATAGGTTTGGATTAGAAAAACCCTGGAACTATTTACTTAGATTGATTATATGGTTTAATTAAATAACAAAGTTTTATTATGAACTATCCATGATTACTTCTTGTAATTGAACTGAGATTTGCTAGTGTTTTCATTTAATTTTGAATATCATATCAATGGATTAAGAAATCATATGTACGAATAGATTGTGACAAGAATAATAAGAGTTACATGGAACCTTTGAGATAAGACCACACAAATCTTTTAATGTCAAATATACAAATGGAATTCATAAAATGAGTTAATACATTCTTGAGGATTTAAATTATAAAGAAATTATAATCAATTAACTTAAGGATAAAGGTTGTATGTATTAAGAAATATTATTTTCTAACTTTAGGATTTCTACCTATACAAGAAAGCATGGTTAATTATTGAATCAAAGTAAATTTAGGTATAGAAGGTTCTAGGAGAATTCTACACCTAGATCCTATTTATCAATTTTTTGTTCCATTCTTGTTTATTGTTTTATTTTGTTATTTTATATTAATTATTTTATCTTTGATAATCTTTTATTTTAAATCAATCATTCATTTGTTATTAGATAATAGAAAGACAACTAGTACTAGTAATTTTATTCCTTGCGGGATTGATACTGTATTCACTGGACTATGTGATAAGAACGATAGGTCCACTTGCCTAGGTATCTTTAGTATGCACAATCAATGACCCACTAATTAAAGAACCAAGAATGATATCATAACTACAAAGCCAAATCTTTAATATTGTTCGAACAATACATAATTAATGACTTACCAATTGAAGAACCAAGAATACCATTATAGATATAAATATAAAGAAAAACACCTAAAATAGATACCAATAAGATTTATATTCCATACCAATAATCTATTTTCAATATGGAGGTGGAAATGAATGGTAATGATCATGATTTTCTAGCATATGTTGATTGTAAAAGAAATTGGAAAAAAGAAGAAGTGAGAAGAGCATATGTTTGTAAGAAATGAATGTATTGCATCTTAAGAGTTCTTAAAGCTTGTAGACTATTGAAACTTACTGATACAATATTGCTCAAAAAAATTGGAAGATCAGAGTAAGAAAAATAAGAGGCTTTGAGTCATATTCATGATGACTTTGCAACTGAGCTAGCCTCCTACGAAGATGTTGAAAAAGATGCACATTAAACAATCTTTACATATTTTTAAATTATAGAATGTCCACCTTAATATCCAGTGGGTCCATATTACCAAGTTGTTATGTCACATCAGATGGGTTAATAGTCTAATTACACGTAAATAACAAAATCCTATCAGAGTTAGATTATATGGTACAAATAGTACCATTTCATAAATGTTAAGGTGCAAATTGGTATTATAAAGTTTTAGTCCTCGAAGCCCAAACTCCCAACTCCTCTTTCATTGTTATTTAAAATCAAATCTACGCCTTAGGTCCTTGTACCCTAAACTTCTAAGCTCTAATCTATTTTCTTTAAAATTAAATCCAAACTATAGCCAATTCTTAATGAACCCCCAGGCACACTTTTACTTTAATTTTATTAAAGTCATATATTAACACTAATCCAAACTCCTAGGCAATGTTTTAGTTTTATTTCAACCCTTAAGTCCCTATATGATAATTTCTTACATTTTTTTTGATTACCCTTTATCAAAATGTAAATATAATAATGTTGTTAACACATGGAGCTCACTCTAAATAATGAAAAGAGTTTAGATCAATTGAGTCATCACTTATACTGTTTAAAATAAGAAAAAAAAACTAAGGAGATGGACAAATCTTATCCATAATAATAGTTTAAGGTTTAGTTGTAAACTAGGAATGACGTTAGGAACCTTATTTCACTCATAGTAGTAGTTACCTAGATTTTTAGACAAATTTACAAATTTATAGAGTTCAAATGGGAAGATTTTGGGTGTGAATTTTAAAGAATACATATAAAAATAAAACAAGCTCTTGAATTCCTAGAAGTTTATATGTTATCTAAAGCTTAAAAAGAATTGGTCAGGTCATGATCATATGGCTTTGAAATAAAGAAAATACTTGGAATGATGTTTTAATGCTAAATAAATAGAGGGTTTATTTTTAATTATTCTAAAACAAAAATATAAATTATAAAAAAGGAAATAATGTCAAACTAAATAAAGGGATAGGTTTAAAAAGTGAAATTTAAAAATGAAAATAAACTAAACATGTACCTTGAATGAAAATGAATTTTTATTAAATAAATAGAAGGGGATTTTACTTAGGGTAAGAGATAAGCCATTAGTTTGGAAATTTCAAATGATTTAAATGCAATAAATAAAAACTAAAAAGCAAGATGAATTTTAAAGAGTTTAAATGATTTAAAAGTATTGAATTTACACTAAGTGGAATTGAATAGAGGAAGGAAAGGGCTTGACTAAACTTTGAAAAATTTAGAAAAATTTGCTGAACTAGATGAGCTACCTTAGATTTTGTGAACTTATGGGTTTTCTAGGTTATAGTGAATTTGCGAATTTAAGCTGGACCATTAGGTTTTTGGATATGTCAAAATTAATTTGTATTTGACAAATTGGGACTTTTCTAATCTTAGTTGGGTTGAACGAATATCATAAAGACTTTCAGTCAGATTATCCACTTCATTTTCTAGAATGCAATCTCTTATAACAATCTCACTTATTTAAAAATAAAATTTTGGAATGGAATCATAAGAACAAACTTTAGTCAACGTATGCATTCTCAGTTATTATCAAAATATCGTTGATAGTACACACACGTAACATTTCAAATAAAAAAGAAATGAAACAAACAAAATTTATAAGATCAAAAACAATTCTTCGATTAAACAAACATAAAAGTATAAAGGCACAAATAGTGACGATGAACAAATATATAAGCTAGGAAAGAAATCATTTTAAAGGAACAAAAAAATTAGAAACCAAATGCATTAGAACAAAAAAAAAAAGACTAAAACATAAACTAGAAGTCAACTCCTAATATAAAAATAATAGCAAGACTAAATACATTTACCCTAAGAATGGTGATGTGTATGATGAGTGTCACTCTTTGTAGTTCATAGGACTAGTTCCTCCAAGACTTGTCATATGTTATTCGTATTATCATGAACCTTCAAAAGCTCGAATGAAAAAAAAAAGAAAAGATAGTAGACCACGGTTTACGAAACAAAAGAAGCAATTTAAAGAAACACAAGAGTTTGAAACCCTTAAAACTAAATGAATGATTTTTTATCTTTAACAAAATATAATTTGGGAGAGGATCTCATTGTTGGGTTATATTTGCAATATTAAGTTTTAGAGATGAAATAAAATGTTGAAAATGAAATATCAGACAAAGAGTTGGAGTGATTTTAGTAAACTAATTTTGTCAATCTAGCCTAAGATAAGAAGAAGACTATAAAGGAGAGGAGAGGGCGATTTGCTAAACGAGTGAGGCTATAGAGAAAGAAAGAGAAAAGATGGTGAGTGATCAAGAGATTGATGGTTGTCTCCTCTCAAAACAAAGTTAGGGTTTGTTTATAAATGACGGAATGAAGACCAATTGCTCTTAGTCGTCCAATGGTCTTTATCATTCTCTTTGGTATGATAGTTTGCATTTTTTTCAACTTCTTCACTTTTTTCTTTTTTAATTAACTTTCCAAAAACAAATCCTCCTGATTTTTCCTTTATAAAATGAACCTTGAAAAATATCTAAATGCCAAATTACCTAGTGACCATTTTTTCCTTCCATATTTACCCTCTTTTCTAAAAATTAATAAAAATTTCATCATAAATCAAAATTAATAAAATAAAATATATAAAAACTGAAATTAGAAGAAAATATTTATCAATAAAAATAATTAAAAATTATTATGGATAATCTGAAAATATAATTAAGATTAATTAAACAATCAAAATATGAGTACAAAAAATAAAGTTAGACTCAAATAAAAATTAATTGGATGCTTCCATACATGAGTGTTTTCAAATTGAATCTGATGGGATAAAATTAGAAAAATATAAATAAATATTATAAAATGATTAACAAAATTAAGTATCAAGAAATAGAATTAATATAATGATATAGGTAAGGCTTTTGCCCTTTATGTTTATTTTTGGAAATTGAAGAATATATCATTATTAGGTAAAGATCAGTACAAGTAGTAATATAGTTGTAACATCATATAATCTAAATGGAATTAGTTGTTGGACAACCTTGAAGGCCAATCTCAAATATTATCTAGCAATAAACAAATGATGAATGAAGTCTTAAAAAAGCTATGATTATCATGTTTCTATTTAAATATTCCATCTATTTTTCATTCCCAAAGAAAACATGAAACATGTACCCTTTACCAAAGTGATTTGTATTATCTAATTCATGTTCTTTTAAGACAAAATATAGGTAGCTTTGATTTTAACAAGTTGATAGTTCCTCTTACACCAAATATCATACACTATACAACCAAATGCTACACAAACTAATAGGAAGTCATGCTCAGTTAAGCATGTCAAATTAGACATCCATTAAAAAACCATTCACCGATCTGAGTGCTTACATAATAAATTATATTAAGATAAAATGTCTCTCTATAAATAATTGGAAAAGGGGCATTGAAATAACATATGGCTAATGGATTCATCATCTGTAGAATAAAGGCCATAAGTGAAATTTAAAACCTAGAAGGAGCTAGATTTGGTTATGTCCATTGTTGATAATATACCTTTAACCATAAGCAAAAGTACAAAGGAGACTTTAAGGACATTCGAATTTTTTTAGATCATATTATGTCAGGTGACTTTAAGAGTTATAGTAATGAAAATTTCAAAATAGAACTTTTTGGAGAATTTACCAAAGGGGTTCTTACGCTAGAGAATTATGTCCTCTTGCAAAAGGTTAAGAGAGTAAAGGGGAAGCAACTTTATAAGTAGTTATTTCCTTATATCACGACACCGAACCTTACATTTGTAAAAGAGAAAAGTCTAATGATGAAGTAGATAGGGAGAAGATATAATAGACCAAAGGTGTTCAAGTTTTTATTCCATAATTAGATGCTCCTTCCATCTCCTATTATATACTAAATTAGAGATTGAATGGCTTTTATGCATTTCAAAATTTGAACCATGCTTCATGAGATATCTCTTTTTAAAGTCAATGTCCAAATGTTTTTAGTCCTCAAGTAGTTCTCATTCACCCATTTTACCTATAGGAACCTTTATCATTAATGATTCTCCAAAGCCTTTTAGCCATTAAAAGTTTGTTCACTTGTTAGATGCTTTTGATTCCTAGCCCTACTTTTGGTTTAAGCAGACAAATTTCTTTCCATCTAACTTTGGAAAATGGTATGGTTGTTAATAGAAGTGTTGAGGAGATTCTAAGGAAAGGAGAACCTAAAGAAGCTGTTATGGAAGTTATTCTTTATGGCATAAGGGAACAAATCATTTTATATAACATTGCAAGAAATTGTAACCTAAAATTAGTCAATTCTTGATGAATATAAGGATGAATAATAAGTGAGAGAATTGTGAGTGTGTGAATTATAGCTTGTTGATGTATTTTAAAGTGATTATTGTATTTAGGGATGAATTCCTTAAGGCTTTTTTATACCTATTTAACTCTTGTTGAATAATTTAAATCTTTTTACGTTCTAAAAAAAGTGGTCTAATTGTTGTGTACCCATTCTAGAAAAAATTTATCAATAACCTCTCAATTTTCTTACAAAAATAATTTGGTAAAAAAACATATGAGTAGACCAATAAGTATGTATATTGCTCATAATAGAAAGAATTCGCTACAATCTAGTTGTAAAAGATAAGTATTTATTGGTCTAGCTTCCTATTTGTTTCCCTATATCATCAAATAGAGGTTAACTGTCTGAGTAGGCTATTCTTTGGATGATATTGGAAACCCCTAAATTTGTAAATGGGGGGGTGAAGAGGTGGGGAGCTACTTGAAAAACAACCATAAAGCTCAAGCTAACTTATAAAAATCTTATCCTTATTCATATTTATACCTAAATGAGTGGAAAACATCAAAGGAATTTAAGAGACATTTCATGGAAGCTAAATTTGCACCATAAAAAGTAAGATAACATATACAAAATTCAAACGTGTTATTCCCAATCTTTTATAATTTTTGAAATCTGAACATGTTTTTTGTCCTTACATTTTGCATCAAGATCCTAGACAAAACATCAATACATATAGTAAAGAGATGAGGGGATAAGGGATCCCCTTGTCTAAGACCTTTTACACTGCTAAAGATATGAGAATTTTCTCCATTCATGAGGACACTAAATGTTGCAATGGTTATAAAATTTTTTATCCAACTAATAAAGGTGGATGGGAATCTTCAACCATTAATGGACAGTCGTATAAAGTCCTAATTCACCATGTCAAAAGCTTTATGAATATTAATCTTTATGGAACAACTGCTACATGAGACCATGATAATTCTTAAGTAATTCCTACGTTAGCCTAATGTTATCTTTAATAATCCTATCGTCTATGAAAGTAACTTGTGAATGGTTCATAAAGGTAGGCAAAATATGCTTAAGCCTAAAAGCAAGAAGCTTAGAAATGATCTTGTAAAAAGTGTTAACACAGGAGATAGATATAAATTCCTTTAGAGACTTTAGGGTTGAGGACTTAGGAATCAAACAAGGGTGAGTGCTATTCCAAGTAGAGAGCATTTTGGAACTAGGAAAAACAAAACAAAACAGATTAAAAGATGTGAGTCTTAAGGGAGCCCTAATATCTTTTTTTAGAAATAAACATTGAATCCATTTAGATAATGTGCTTTGTTATAGTTGAGCTTCAAAACCACTTTCTTTATTTCCTTAAGCATGAAAGGCTTGTTGAGAAACTCCATTTGTTGACTAGTTAGAAGCTTAGGAACAATTGATTTGATAACATCAGTTGAGGGAGCATTCCTTATGTGATTTCCTAATATACCTTGCTAATAGTCTTTAGTATAATTTAGAAGCTCATCCCTCCCAGCGAATATACCTCTATCATCACTTTTTATCCTAGAGATTTTGTTGCAATCCCTTCTTACCAATAAGGATCTGTGCAAAAATTGGAATTGGAGTCCCCCTCTTTCAACAAAGCATCCTAGACTTCTGCATCATTAAGGAATTTTGAGCCTTTGAAGCTCTTCCATGGTTTAGAAAGGCTTGTTTCTCCCTTATTTCAGTAAAGAATTAATGGGGTAGGCATTTATCTCTCCTTAACAGTGGACTAGTTATAGCCTAACTGCTTCAAGAGCCTTCTCCATATCACTATGAACCTTAAGGGTCCATTTTTTTAATTCATGCTTAATAATTTTTATTTTTTCATGTAGAATCTTTATGATGCAAAGCCTTAAACATTTGTGCTTAAACCACAATCTAGAGCCCTTTGAAAGCCTTCCATAAAATATAGGAAAAATTTCCCTTTATATCTTAGTCATTACAAAGTTTGTAATTAGACATGAGTGTTAAAAAAGATCAATTTTTATAGATATTAAATGCTTAATACCTTCTCATTTAAAGGCATATGCTTATATGCATGGATATTATAGTAATGGTTACATAATAATTTTTTTTTAAAATTAAGAGGCAAAAAGGGAGAGTTTTAGTTAGGCTTCTAAGTTTCTAAAAGGCCATAATGAAATTTTGGTAATTTTTATAAGAGGGGAGAGAATAGTAAAGGAATATCAAAGAAATTATAAGGAAAAGATACTAGGGAAATTTTTAAGAGAACTATTAGGTTTACTAAATTAAATTTTGAATTTGATTTTGCAATCAAGGAGCATCTAAGTTTAGGAAAAGAGGTAGCGATTATAAAAGTTTTATCTAAACATATATAGTAACCCCTTTTTATAATATGTTATAGTTAATGGATCATAAACATAATTGTTCATTGATAACTTTGTTTTTAGTTGGAGTTATTTGTCATCTCACGGAGAAACCCTATATGAGTATATATAATAGAATTCTTTATTATAAAAAGGTAATATTAATTATTACATATTTTATTCATCTTCCAAAGAACTTAATTTGACGAATTCTTTTGAAAATAATACAATTTCTAGGTATTTATGAAAATAATATATCTAATAAAATTTTTCATTTTATAATCGAAATAATTTTTTAGCCTTTTCTACTTTATATGATATTTGATGAGAAAATTACTAAAAAAACTTCATTAAGAGCCACCTAATCTAAGTAATAAATCATTTCTTTTAATTTGAGAACATTTTCTTATACGAAAAATTAACTAGTAATTAATAAGTCACTCTTGTATGAGATTTTGGAGAAATTAAGAATGATAACTTGAGCTATATAGAAGCAATAAAGGGAAATTAAAAATGTAAACTTTAACTAAAATAAATCAATTAATGTTTATTTAATAAATTTTAAATTAAATTTCTAATTCCTTGATAGGCATGGACAATATCTTTCAATTATATTTTAATTTCTTTAATTTTATTCGATCTTTAGCAAGTTTTGAAGTATTCTAATATTGGTTAAACCTTTTAAACATTAAATTTTTTGCCTTACCGGTTTAACTTTCAATCCGATTTTTAAAACATTGCAAATTTCGACAATTTTTTTTTGAGTTTTTGGTCTCTTCATATTTCTAGTATTAGCAGCTCTATAAATAATCATATAATCGTCTATTTTATGCAAGAAGTAAAGAACAAATATTAGTTGAAAAGTATTTTAGAAAGTACTTTTTATTGTTTTTTCAATTTAACTTGTGTAAGTATACGAGTATTATATTATAAGAGAGTATAGAGGGTTGTATTTTTGGATATTTAAATTATGAATCGCATAAAAATCGTCTTTTTACCTGTAAAACATGGAAAATGGCTTTGTTTTATAGTTTTTTAATTGGACCGGATTAAAGTAGTCTATATGTCACACAAAATGCATCGATCTTAATTCTTAGGAACATATATAGTAAGAGGGGTGAAAAACATTTATAAAGGATTTAAACACTAAAGTAGCATATATTTCTATGGTAAATTAAATTAGTCATGTAACTTATCAATCAAATCGTTCCATTGAAAGGCGTGGAGGGGAAGGAATCTGTTGTCGAAAGTAGACATGGATCCATCCTTTACCTTTATCTTGTTTTCTAGCTTCGTACGTGAGACGAAGGCTATGAATAAAAATGAAAATGATTTATGGTCAATTATTACCGCGCAATGATTCCTTTCCTAAAGGTATTTTGATTTTTGGAATTTTGCACAGGCAAATTTCTCTTGTTGGATATAAAGATAGGTCTCCCCCCACTCACATGGTTTGTTTCTTGAGCTATCACCATTCGACTTTGAAAGTGAAATTTCTCTGCGGTTATTGTGGATGAAAAGATGCCTAAATTAAGTGGACCCCAACATCGCCTATTAATGATTTGGGTGTGTCGGGACAAACCTTTGCCCTTTAATTATACGTTTTATAAGTACTAAAAGGAGCCTGGCCCCAAATATCACCCTCTTCCGGTACTTCTTTGCGAAGCATATGTCAGTTCTAAGCGGATATTTTTTTTGAATATGTGCCTTTATCTTTTTTTTTTTCACTCTTTTTATGTGTAAAGTTTTACCACGTACAAGTTTCTTTTTGTTCACTTTTTGTTTGTTTTACTTTCCTATAGTGCTTTACAGTACAAAGATACCATACAAGTTCCCTGCTTTTCCTGCCAGAGAGCGACAAGTTACCTGTTGCAACTACGGGTACCATGATTACTCTGCAAACTGAAGATGATACATATCTGCAAACTGAAGATTATATATATATAATTTCTCAAAATATCGACATACTTACTAGGTATTGGTCTTTCATGTGAAATGATGGACTACTTAGTCGGGGCCACATGGAGACTAAATGGTCATCTACCCATAAAAGGTTATAACAAAAGAAAAGGGGTGAAAAGAAGATTGAAAAACATAAAAAGAACAACTAAAGGAGAAACTGAACCCTCCTTGTCTGATCATGAAAGTATCCATCTCCAAATTTTTCTTCCAGAATTTGAGTGGAGCTATCGCTCAATTTCATGGTAGCCCTCTAATCGATATCGTTAAGTTGTTCAATTGTTAAAAACTTTGTATATTTTAAAAGTTAAAAGTGCGAAAAATTGTGGCAATTATTTTTTTCATTTTATTGAAAATTTCAGTAACACAATGAGTGCATTTTGACATTCTTAAAATTTCCAAAAGCCCTATAAAGTTTCAAATCACTTCTATATTCATACCAATTTCTTAACTACAGATTTTGGACTTTAAGTCTACTTACAAGCAACCCAAACAAATAATTCTCAACAATTACTACAATAGACTTTTAAAAGACAAGATATATTCATATATTTCATGTAAAAGCCTTTATAAACATCCATTCTTTACATAAATGTGCATATCAAAATGACACAAGCACAACAACACCCAACGATATAACTAATCCTGTGACAGAGTGTCATGACCCGATATCATATCGGGCTCATGACAACTGCCGCATAACTAAGTTAAGGACACTCACGGTATCTTTAATTCGACTATGCAAGGCTAACTGAACATCTCTCCTTTTTTTTGAAAAATTTGGACAGCACAATGACTGAATTTAAAAATCCAAAAACTCAATCAAATACTTGCAAACAATTTTAAACACACTTCTATATTCACATAAAAAATTTTACCACAACTTCAGAACTTTAAAGTCCACTCAAAGTAGTCTCAACAATAGTGTCAACGATCATACATAAGGTCTTTTACAACAACAAAATAGTCAAGAGTTAAATTTATATAGTCATAAAACATATCATCATAACTAATCTAATAAAAACAGTAAAACAGTTCATGAGTCGCTATGTAACTAAAGTATCAAACAGAAACTATCCACGTGCTGTAATACCCCGAAAATGTCAAAAAAATTGCATAATCCACTTAGAGCTTCAAGCTCACTAAATTAACCTGCATGGTTAGAAAGTGAAGGGGGTTGAGTACACTATGTACTCAGTGAGTAGGAAAAACTTATATCGCAAATCGAACTTGATATACACCAAGACGGTGTAGATAACCTATGAAGTGAAACATACATCACATAGAAACACATAGGCCTAGCCTATGGCTTAACATATACTGGTTATGAACTATATAGACCTAGCCTATTAATCACTTATTAGGTGAACATAGGTTACAGGTCCAGTACACATAAGCAGAAAGACATCATATGGTTAAATCAAGTCTCATCAAAACATAAATATCAGAATAAACCAAAACAATCATGTGTGTCATCACTAGTTGGCCAAACTAATGTGCACACTCATCCATTTTTAATGTTGGTTCGATTTTTATCCGTGGTGAGTTCGGACTATAGTCGACAAGAGCATCATGACCCTAGGTGATGACCTTGTCGGTATCCAAACCTTAGGTGTGGAATCACCCGCAAGTCCCGTAGAAAAGTGTCGATACAAGGACTTGATTTTTATGTACCAGCGTCAAGGGTACGGGGCTTCCTTAATCTGTTGTGCCTAACACATAATTGGCCAATCGTTACCTCATTAATCTTAAAAATCATATAAAAAAATTAAGTAAGGCACCATGCCTTTATTTATTGGTCCAACCGATAAAATGAAACCGTGCTATAGATCTAAGCCAAGAGAACAAAAACATGCAGTATATATAACTTGATTATGCATATGTAAATTCCAAACATTATTTCATGCAATAAAAGTCCTCTTTTGCACTCCAACTTCAAAGTTGTTCAAAAATGTAGTTTCAGAAAATAAAACATTGTCCTTTGCACTTCAAATGCGGGTTTGTTGAAAACAATATCATTTCTCAAAATACGTAATAAAAACATCAGTTTCAAAACAATGTCGTTTCTTAAATACATAAGCATATTAGCACCCATTTGAGATTCAATTATACTATGCATTACCTAGTTTCAAAATTCACATACAAGTCATCATGCATGTCTTAGGATGTTCTAATTCCATTTGAGAGGTATGGTTTCTCCAATTCACCTCAAAAGAAGGTGTGTACTCCCTTAGCTTCAACAATCTTCAGTATGAGCTCCTTGATTCACAACTCCTAATCTTTGTACATAAAAAAGAACAAACAGTGTATTTACTACTTAAACATGAATTTAATATTTATACACCATCACATAAGTGTATAAAACACAATATCGCTCTCTTTAAGTTATAGGATTCGACCATTGTGCTACTCACATGGTTACTTCCTTACTATTCACATTAACTTTTCTTTGCATTTTCTAAGGTATTTAATGCCTTTAAATCCAATACTTACTCATTTCAAAACATAAACAAGCACATGTTTATCCAAGCATATTAGGCCATTATTCATCAATCTAAGTAACAATTCAAGTTTGCTCTAAGTAAACATGAAAGCCGCTTTCAATGTATATCATTACGAATCCTTAAATACTAAGCTAATTTCACTTAGACATTTTATCAAACACCTAAAAAGCATGACTTTCAAATCATATTTTCAAGATGTTATCATCATAATTCATGCTCCTATCTTGTTATATAATAAATACTTCCAATCAACAACACATTTCACCACTCCATTCAATCCAATTCCCTTCATTTAAGCCATATTCATCATAAT
>JANSVA010000007.1:13545618-13580333 GCA_025504915.1 Erythroxylum reticulatum | reverse complement strand
TAATTAATTAATTTCAATCTAATTGAAACTAATTAATTCTAATTTTAGAAACTACATTTCTAAAATTAATTAAGAATTAATATAATTATTAATCTTAATCAAATTAAGAAAAATAATTATCTTTATTTTAGAATTAAATAGATCAATTAATATAATTTAATAATCTAACCTGAAAATTAAACTAAATATCAAAACATTCTTAATAAATTAACCCTTTGTTTGAAAACATTTTTCTAAATTGCAAAAACACTTTGCAATATCATTCTCTACACAAGCTTCATTTACTGTTCATTGATTAGTCAATTAAAGATGGAGTTTTTAGTCTATGTATACTGTTCAGTCTCTCCTAATTGCTTCCACATTACTGCTTCCCTTACAGCCAATCTCACTCGCCGTCGACACCACCTCTCTATCCCAAAAAACATGTCTCTTTAGCATATGCACATTCACGCATCAATATGCCCGTGGCCTTTCTCAACGCCACTCTGGGAGGCGCTCGTGGCTTTTCCGTTGCTTTTCTTAATACCGCATATGTACATTAACGCATCAGCTTCGAGAATAAGATAGCTTCTTTAGCAACGCAAACAATTTTGGGGGTTTTTCATGAAGAATTAATCCTGAACCTTTCTTAATATCCAATCGAATCTAATTTGATTTTTTTCAGGGTATTTCCAGAACAAATTTTCAAATAATTCAAGTATTAAATCAGATTTGATTTTTTGATTCTAAAATTTGATTAATAACAATCAAATGTTTAATCAAATTATAGAATTAAAATCCTAATCTAGTATTACTGTTGGAAAATTGGATCATGATCTAATCTCGACCGCAGCGGAATAATCACGAAGTTTTTTGTGATTTTTTATTTCTCAAAAATCAAGATCTATTTAATTCTATAAAATGATCAATACAAATCATAATAAAGCAATAACTTAACTCCTACCTTATTCCGAAGCTTACTCTTTATCTTGTTGTATCCCTCGAACCATTTTCAAAGCTGATCCGTCTTAACCACAATAGCCGCATAAGTGTCCGACCTCTAATAGTATTTATAGAATAGGTTAAGAGAACTTTGTAACTCTTATAGAGAGGGTTAAGTAAGAAGTGCTAGCTCTAGAGAGCTTAAGCCTATTTATAATAAGCTTAGGATGTTTTAGTAATTTAATTGAAATTAAATTCTAATTGCAATTAAACTTTAATTAGAATTATAAATAATTCTAATTAAATACCAATTACGTCCATATAAGATTCAATATCTCGTATTGATCCTTATTTATTAAATACCTCATATTTAATCATAAAGTTTCTCAAATTTTACAATTAAGTCCAACTTGATTAAATTAACTTTGCTCTCTTCAACCCATTCTTTATATAAAACCCATTAGGTTTCCAAAAATGTTGGCAATGATTATAAAAGCTAATTTTAATTCATAATTAAAATTAGATAAATTAAAACTCCTTTTAATTTATCTTTAATTCTCAATTAAATAATTTATAATCATAGATCAAGATTGGCATCTAGCAATGCATCATGACCACTCAAATATTTAGGAATGTCAAAGTAGTTTTGACTAGCCTTTCCGTGCATAATTTTTCCATATAATTGAATCATTTCATCATACAATGTTCCGATGAGATATAGACTATGGAATTAATATCTATTCTATTTTGATTCTAATCATATTAGTTCTCTTCCATTAGCTATTGATTCAATTAATGAGGGACAATGACATTATAACTAATCAAGTTGAGTGGAATGTGTAAGAAGACTTTAATTCTTGCTTAATTAATTATTTTAAGTTAGAAGCACAGTTTTGGACAACCCACTACTTGTATTTTAAGCTTTAGTTATTTTGGTGGGAGACCCTCTTTAAAGGTCTTTTCATAGTTAGGGTTTATTTCTTTTCAAAGGATATAAATGCATCATAATATACATTGTCTAGGTTAGATTGGTTGAATAACAAAATCTTTAAGGGAGGATTTTCTTGTCTTCTTTCTATTGCATCAAGAATATAATTCTTATCAAGGTAAATACTTGTGACAAATTTCTATTCTTGTTTTCAAATCAACCTTATTATATGTGTTTCTTTTAATATAATTGATTAGGGGTTCATTAGGGTTGGAGATTTTGTCTTGTTCATGTTCTATCCAAAGTGTGTGTTTAAGGGGTTTCAGGTTCTTTAGCGTTGAGGTTTCACATAATTTGGTATTAGAGCCTAGATTAGGATAAATTCTTATTTATCTTGAGATTATGTGTTGTTATTACTATTACTTTCATTAGAATTTGATTTTATGATTCATCTTGTTATTGTGTAGAAAAAAAGTCAAAAAAATGAAAAATGAAAATTCTAGTGTTAAAGAGATGAAACAATTGCTATTGATTAAAAAATTCAGTTGAAAAAAATGAATTCTATCTTTGGAGTTGATATGATTATAAGATTTTCTTTTGTTGACTTCCTATTTTGTTTAGTGTCTTTACTTCATTCTAAGTTTTTATTTTTTTCTCTTATTATTATTATTTTGCTTCCATTTACAACATAATTACCAATCTGATTCTTGTCAATTTAAATTCTATATTTTTTTGGGAATCATATATCCTTCCTCTTGTATGCCCATTTTGCCTTCATTAATTTCAGTAAACATACCTCTAGTTTTGTGCTCATCACCTTTCTTAGGTATTTTCATTGCATTCCTAAATCTTAATTGGCTATTTGTGCATTACCTTGATTGGAAATTGAATTCTAAAATGCAATTAGGGACAACAAGTTTGAGTGGAGAAAAGCTTAAGTGTGTAAGCTTAAAAGATGGAAAAGGCCAATTTTGAGTAAAACATGAGTGAAGTGTCATTTTTTGAGTGAAACACGTAAGGGAATGGCTTGTGAGGTTATCTTTTATTGCTAACCATTTTTCTTGCAACTTTTTGTCATAAGAATGGCTAATAGAAGGGATGGAAAGGAAACATTATATAAGGAGGATGACAATGTGCCTGATTTGAAAGTGATGGATATGACATTCATGAATGAGTTCAAAAAGTTATCTACTAAGATGGATGAGATGGATGAGAGAATTAATGAAACTAGCAGAATCCAAAATTGTAGTAGTTCAATTAGCAGTCATAGGAATCGGGAGGAAGAATTGGAAAGAATGTATGACAAGTATAAAGATGAAGTGCAATCCATGAGGGGTAGAGTAAGGAGAGAAGAACGAGTGGAGAGAAAATATAGCAACATTAATGCCATCAAGATGAAAATTCCATCCTTCAAAGGAAGGAATGATGCTGAAGTGTACTTGGAATGAGAAAGAAAGTTGGACATGATTTTTGCTTGCCATAATTATTTTGAAGATAAGAAAGTGAGATTAACAGCAGTGGAATTCTCTGATTATGCATTAGTTTAGTGGATTAATTGGTAAAGAATATGAGGAGGAATAGGGAACCACCTATATCCACTTGAGAAGAGATGAAAAGTGTAACACCTCCTATACGGACCTACAACCATCCACACTATCACCCCAATGCTTAACATTATCATTTAACAGTAGTAATGCATCTTTACATTTATATGGTAATCCAAAAGAAAACATACAATTTCCTTTTTTATTACATGTGCAATCATCTGTAACTAAAAACACATTCCAAAAGTATTTTTCTTCTATCTGTTAGCCTTGGTCCCTTAAGATGGTCCTTGTACCTCACTCCTATGAAAACATACAGTTTCCTTTTTTATTACATGTGTAATCATCTGTAACTAAAAACACATTCCAAAAGTATTTTTCTTATATCTGTTGGCCTTGGTCCCTTCAGATGTTTCTTATACCTCACTCCTATGACTTGGACCTACACAGATTAACACCCGTGCTAAGCTTAAAAGCTTAGTGAGGAAAATACTTAGTTTGGATAACCATTTACAACAATCATCCGCCAAGTATACACATTCAAAAATATCACAACTCACGTACCATAAATTCACATTCATAAACCAACAATTGATATTCAATGCTCATGCAAATAATGATGGCATACTTAAGCTAAGTTCATAATGCAAATATGCTTCAACATATTATCCATATATCGAAAATGCACATTTATAAGCCAAATATTGATATTCAACGCTCATTGATACAAATTATCAATACAATTGCACATCATTACAACCAATACAAATGCTTATTAATACCAATTATTCATGTTGTCATGTTATACTTTATTTGTAACTGTTAAGTTTCCTTTCTATGTTAAGCTTACACATTTTTTATGGTTGTGGATAATAGGTGCTGTGGATATTCGAAGATATCAAACTATGGATACCCGAAGGTATCGAACTGTGGACACCGGTGGTGTCAAACTATAGCAGCTGCACTGTAACCCTATAGGCATGCCCATCTAGCTACTGCTAAGACAATAGAGTAGGCATTGTAAAATTTCCTTTAACCATTTTCCAATTTCACAATTCATATATTTACAAGTTATATGATATACACTTCAAGTTATAAAATCTATATTTTTCTTTCATACATGCAATTCATGGCTTACCACCGTTAGAAATGTATCAAAATCACACTTGTATAATCATACTATACATATATGAGTAATGAATATGCAAAAATCATTTATATACATGTAAATTTTCTTTGGAATGCCTTATGCTCAATCTTATATTCCAATGTTTAGTCTCCCAATTCACATTTGGTAAGTCCTGTTTCACTAATTTCTATGTGTTGAAAATTTTTATACACATTCATAAAGGTTCGGATAAGATGCAGTAGAAATTGGAAACAAAAATAATGCCACGTTTATGACAGACACTTTCTCTATTCATACCACTAATTGTTCCTTAATATTCATATACACAACGTTAGAATTGGATTTCTAGGTCTTCTAGAAATTTGTCCCTCTATGTCTCTCATTTATATAGAACTAACAATTAAGTCATTTGGACTACTAACTCATGATATATAGACCAAATATCACAAGCTACTCCAAAATAGGGCCAGCATCAGATCAACATTTTTGTATCTCAATTTTCAAGGTCATAAAGATAGAATTAACTACATTCCCTTCTAGATAGTTTTATTTCTATGTCCTGGGTTTCATATGCAACTGAAATCACTTAATTTAGAGGTTTGTATGTTGAGTTATGACCCAAACAATGTTATTGGTTCAACAAACGCTAGATAGAATTCCAATACACAATACCCTCTTATCATATTCAACCAATTCTATGCAAGATAACACCAAAATAACACCAAAGCATCATCCCAGAAACTATTTCACATCCAAATGAATCCTTTTATACATTAAAATATACACAAATATAGAAATTAACTAATTGAAGTACCAAACCTTAAAATTAGCAAAATGATTCTTCTAATGCTTTTCCTTCCCTTCCTGTTCATCCTTGTTTGAATCTCCAAAAGGAAAATGATGGGATGAAGAAGGTTAAATAGAAAGGAGAAAATCTGAAGTTAAGCCATCAAAGTGTTGTCCATCTCCCCTCTCCATATGCCCTTTCATGAATTTTCTAGTCTTAGACACATGTTTCAATCCCATTGGACCATATATCACAATCCCATTGGACCATATGTTACAATCCCATTAGACCATGTGTTATAATTCTATTAGATCATGTGTTACAATTCTATTGGACACACAATCTTATTGGTCCATGAGTTGACTTTAGTAAAATTACATATTGGTCCTTCTTTTTCCTTTAATTTTCACATTATCCTATAATCTTATCAATTTGTTTCATTCCCCTATGTCTTAAGTTTCTAGTGGCATAAATTTCATGCAATTTAGTTAATTATATCAGGAGTTATACCCCAAAAACTACAAGTTGTTCGAAAACAAGGACAGTAGCCAGAACTCAACTTCAAAACATAATTCAAAGCTCTTCTAGGTAGAATCAGATTTTAGATCCTTCATCAAAGTTTTAAACCTATGTCTCTAGTTTAATCTCTAATTGAAATTATCCAATTTGGAGGTCAGCGAAGTATACATCCCAAATCAACTAAATTCGATCTTATCTTGCAAGAGCAAGATAAAAATACATCCAATTTAGCCAAAAATCATCCCATCTACTTATGGAATACTTCTTTTATCAATTCCCCTCACATCACATTCATAAATCCAAGCAAACATATCAAAAATTTTCATACATATTTCACGTCTAAGTATGTATGTCTATATCGAAGCGAACAAATTATCTATTTACCCTTGTCTTTTACATTAAGTAACATTATATCTCTTACTATAATTAGATGTACTTAATTTATTATGGTCAGTTCTTAATACACTCTAGACATGCTATAATACTTCCAACGTATATGTTGAGGTGTAATAGAAAGAGTGATGAAAAAGAGGTTTGTGCCACCTTATTACTATAGAGAATTGCACCAGCAATTACATAGACTCATATAAGGAACTAGATCAATAGAATATTATCACAAAGAAATGGAGATACTATTGATTAAATCTAATATAGAAGAGAAGGAAAAGGTGACAATGACTCAGTTCATAGGTGGGTTGAATAGGGAAATTATTGATGTACTTAAGTTGCAACATTATATAAAGATGGAGGACTTAGTGAATATTGCCATGAAGATTGAGAGACAACAAAGAAAAAGAAGGGCAGCTAAGCTTTTCTCAAATTCCAGCAGCAAATGGAATCCAAAATGGAGCAATAATGAAGATAAAAGGAGGGAGCACTATACAGATTCCAAGGAGAAACACAATGAGTCAAACAAAGGCGAGGAGAAGAGTACTTCAATTTAAAAAGGTACTACTGATCCATCCTCTAAATCTTCCAAACATAGGGATATTAAGTGCTATAAATGTTAAGGGCGTGGTCATTATGCATATGATTGTCCTAATAGGAAGACTATGTTTATTAAGGGTGGTGAATTGTTTCTGAGTTTGATGACGGTAATGAGTCTGATGGTAGTGATTTGAGTATACCACCTTTGGAAGGTTATTTTGATGTTGATGAGAATGTTGAGTATGCTGTGAAAGGTGAATCTTTAGTTTCTAGACGTGAGTTAAACTTGAATGTGAAGGAAGATAGCCTAAAACAAAGGTAGAACATATTTCATACAAGATGCTTAGTAGGTAGGAATGCTTGTAGCATGATTATAGATGGGGGTAGTTACAGTAATGTGGCTAGTACTAGTTTGGTATAGAAGTTGAGGTTGAAATGTGATAAACACCCAATCCATATAGACTACAATGGATGAATGTAAGTGGTGAAGTCAAAGTTACTAAGAAAGTAGTTGTTGCATTCTCTATTGGTAGATATGTGGATGAAGTTGTGTGTGATGTCGTGCCTATGCAATATGTTCATATATTATTGGGTAGGCCATGGCAATTTTATAGGTGTTATGCATGATGGGTACATGAATAGGTATTTTTTAAAATCTATAATGAATGGAAAGTTACCATTGCTCTTTTATCACCCAAAGAAGCATACCTTGAATAACTGAAAATTCAACAATCATCAAGCAGGGATTTAGACGGCGAGTTGAAAAACAAAGAAGAGAGAAAAGAGGCCATGAGAGAAAAGAATAAAATTAAAAGCTTAATAGTGAGTGACTACATAAGTGAGGAAAAGAAAATTAGATGTTTAGGAGAGAAGAAGTTAGTGAGTGAAAAGAAAGAAAAGAACGTGAAAAGTGAGCAAAGAAAAATTCAGAGTAGTGAAAAAGTTAAGAAACAACCATGTTTGTATACAAAAGAGAGAGAGTTAAAGAGTGCATACTTATGTAAAAGAACTTTAATTTTGATTCGGTTTAAGGAAACTTTGTTTACTAACACTGATCTTGACCCAAATTTGCCTAGTGTGTTTGTGATCTTGTTGTAGGGTGATTGGATTTAGGTGCATATGCAAAAAAAAAAAAAAGATTTCCACAGCAAAGGAAGTCAAAACTTGATTCAAGTGATGGACCATACCAAGTGTTGGAACACATCAATGACAATGCATTTAAGATAGACTTGTCAAGTGAGTCTAATGTTAGTACTACTATAAATGTTTTTGACTTATCTCCTCTTGACTTTGATTCATATTCGAGGACAAATCCTTTTAAAGAGGGAGGGGATGATGTGAGCATGACCATGGTACTTTGTAAGAGAAGTGGAACTAAAGATGAGTTAGTAATACCAGAGGGACCAATAATAAGATCAAAAGTTAAGAAGTTCAAAGAAACGCTTCAATCCTATATAAGACAAATTGTAGTTGGCTTGGAATCTCAAGAGATAATGAGTGCCAATGACATTATAATTAATCAAGTTGGGTGGAATGTGCAAGAAGATTTTCATTCTTATTTGACTAATTATTTTAAGTTAGAAGCATAGTTTTGGATAACCCATTACTTGTGTTTTGGGCTTTAGTTATTTTGGTGAGAAGCCCATGTTTAAAGGTCTTTTTCATAGTTAAGGTTTCTTTCTTTTCAAAGGATATAAATACATCATAATAAACATTGTCTAGGGTTAGATTAGATGAATAACAAATTCTTTAAGGGAGGATTTTCTTATCTTCTTCTATTGCATCAAGAATATAATTCTTATCAAGGTAAGCACTTGTAGCGAATTTCTATTCTTGTTTTCAAATCAACCTTATTGTACTTGTTTCCTTTCATATAATTGATTAGGGGTTTATTAGGGTTGGAGAATTTGTCTTATTCATGTTCTATCCAAAGTGTGTATGTAAAGGGTTTCAAGTTCTTTAGCCTTGGGGTTTCGCATCATATCGTCAGATCTTTGAGAGGCTAACGATAAATGTTGGCGCTGAAGAGTGCAAAAGGCGGGGTTAGGTTGAATAAGAGGGAAAGAAGTGTGTGTGATTCCATTCCAAGACTCCCAAACAATTTACCTTATTATTGAATAGAAGAAGAAGATGGAAGGCGAATTCTTTAAGAGAAGAAGAAACACATCATTTTATATATCTATAAGACCCACTTCTATCTTAAAATAAGAACATTTTGTCAGTAAAAGTGGATCGCACTAATATGTAAAATTAAAAAAATCGCATTGTACATTTTTCATTTGAACATATTGTAAATGTTGGGGTTCAACTTAAATGCCCCAAAATGTTAGGGTTCAACTTAGATTCTAATATAAATGGTAAGGTTTAAAATACATTATTAGCTAAAAATTAAAGCCTAACTTGTGAATTTCAATTGTCTTTTCAATTTCTCCTACTTCATTGTTTCCTAACTTGAATTGTACTTATTTTTTAAAAAAAAGGGCTTAACTTGTACTTCATGTTATGTTGCCTCCTCGTTGTTTTAATTGGCATCCTCCTTCATTGCAACACTTTCTACTTTGTTCTCGTCAATAACCTTGACCCCTTCTTTCTTTCCTTCCACTCTATTTTCTTTAACATTATAAATTTCTTCAGCATCATTAGTAGCTTTTCATTTGAAACTAACGCCTCATTTTTAATAACTTTTTTTTCTCCCAAAGATTCCTTTTAAAGATTCTCACCAAAGTCTTTTCAGTCTTTAGTTACAAAAATCTTATCAAATTAAGGTTATAACTATTACATTAGAACTTTATTACTACAGAACTTGTTAATGATATTCTATTTTCAAAAAAGTTTAAAGTTAATGAAATTCTATTACCATAGATATTTAGTGACACTACTTTAATTTTACCAAATTGAAATTTTATTTAATCAAAATTCATGTTATATTTCATAATTCTCCATACAAGCCTCCAATGACTTCAAGTTGAACAAACATTCACCAAATTAAAGTTACGTTTGAAGTTTTTATGATTAACAATGTTACTAACATGTTAGCTGCATCTTTCAAATGAAAATATTTTTCAATAAGATCTAACCAGAAGAAGTTAATTTTTCAATCTTTTGAAACATTACATCATTTATCATAATCTTCATCTATTTAACTTTCTCCTAACTTTTCATAGTTCCCTAAAAGATAATTATATCTCCATCACTAATGGTAAGAGCCTATATGATTGAGTTTCCCAATCATATCCCCTTGGTTTCTTAATGGTCCTTCTCACTCTATCCTTGACTATAACGTACTGATACTTTCTTTTTGATATTGTTTTATTTCCTAAAATATGATTTTTAACCCTTTTAACATCTTTTCCAGGCTATTCTAGTGCACCTTTGAACCAATAATGCTCACTGTTGACTTTTAAAACATTTTTTATATATGTTTGCCTCAACATATTTCATTCACTATATCCTTAAAGGTTACTCTAAAGTTTGTACTAAGAGCATATAACTTACAAAAGTCTACCTTCCTATATTTTTCATCTTGTAATAAGCTAACCTTAAGACGTTTCGTCATTTCTTACTCACCAAGATGGCTCACCTACATATATCATACCACAGTACTATATTTATTCCTTGAAAATTGAGACATAGACACTGGCCTTGTTATTGTCTTTCTTATTAAGACATATATCGTATTGTAATTTTTCTTTCATTATAGTCATATACACTCTTTACAACTTCACTCAAGAATGCCTAGTACACTCTTTACAACATACATAAGGGTATAGTCACATACCCTTATCTATCAATAATACCCTAAAAATCATAATTTTTTCAAAACTCAAGAATATACTAGGCATTCAATTGTTTAATAATTTTATAATAGATCCTGATCTATACCACTGCCTTTGACAACATGTTCTCCATCATCACCTAGTCTGATAGTAACATTTTACTCTTCAAAAGAACATAACCACTCTTTATGAAAGTCATATAATAAGCAATCCCAATTTCTATCATCCACCAATTTGTAGCATCATAATTACTTTCTGTTAAAAATTTACTGCCTCTTCCATCCTCTTCATCAGAACTCTCCTAGATTAGCAACACTTACTTCTCCATCTATTTCCCTTTCCTCATTTCCATTCTTTTGTTATAGATAATCCCTCTTAAAGTAGCTTTAACTTTAAAATTAAAGCATCAAACAACATTAGCCTTTGATTTAAATCATGACTTACTCATATTTTCATAGCCCTTTTTTCTTATTCCTTCCTATATTGATAACCAAACTTAAATGTGATCCACATTAATTTACATTAGAAACCTTTTTTTTCTTCAATTCCTTATACTTTAAAGCATCCTTCACATCACTAATAAAAAAACAATATGGTATCAACAAAATTCTTATAAGAATTTAGTAAGGAATATAAAGGAATTATGACTTGATCATTGTAGATTCAAGATGATCCAATTACAATGATAAATGTGATCTTTTGTTATGTACTTTTTGACATCCTTAAAGTATATAAATGTTTCTTTAATGTAACTAAATTGTAAGTAATCTTTTCTAATAATTATTTTCAAGTTGTTTCTACAGTGAAATAGCAATTATTTCATCAACCTTCTCTTCAAGACCTCATCACTTATACTTAATAATATTACATTATAGATCTTGGATAAAATCTTTTCCTTGTTTGATACCCTTAAATTCTCTAATAGTTTTTTTTCTCCTTTCAATGTTATTTCTATACTAAATAATAACAACTTTTATTTTCACCTTCCATAAAGTGAAATCATTTAATCTATTAAACTTTTCAATATCGAACTTGTATAAAGACATCTTAACAATAAACTTTAGCTTCGCAAAGACAACTTAGGCTCTGATACCAATTGTTATGATATCAATTATATACCAATTATTGCAAAAATGGAAATAATATAGAAGATAAGGAAAGCAACATAAGAATTTATGTAGTTTGACCAATCTATGTGACCTACATCCACGAGCAAGAGACATTACTCTTATATTTCCGTGAAAAAGACAATACAAGGAGAATATACGATTACAACTTTACATAATCATTCAAAGTTTTCTCCAAATGTTTTCCCAAGGTCTTAAGAGTCTTCTCTTACAAAATCTTTATCAAACTATATATATACTAGGGTTACTAATAGTAAATCTAATTATAGTAAAAATTTATTATAATAAAAGGCTAAGGTAATTGATATTTTATTTCCTTATAAGCTTAAGGTCACTGAAACACTATTTTGTAAGAAGGATAACGTCATTGAAATTTTATTTCACTATAATTCAAAACATATCTCATAGTTGTGTTTCTAATATTGTTATATATGATTTATGTTTCTTTATCCAATGAGGTTAGCAAAGTTAAGATAAAGCTTTCATCATTATGATTTGTCTTGGTTACACTACTTTGACAAGTTATAGCATTCCTAGACTCTACTTTGACTAGAAAGATAAGTCAATACCCAACAAAAGTTAATTTATCTAAAATTTACATAATGCTTAGGTAATATTAACTAACTGTGAGTTTGAAATACTAACCTTTTTGTTTGAAATTTGTTCATTTGTTTCACTTGTCTAAAAGTTTTTAACCATATTTTCTTTAGTAGATTCCTATAAAAGAGATCTAAAAGATGATTTCATATTTGGGAAAATTCTTATACTATGGCTTCTTTTGTGTGGACTCATCAATGCCATGTAGAATTAGTGAGCCCCACACTAAAAAAGAGCTATGTTTGACAAGACTCTAATAGGGTCAAAGGTTCCACCACTTGGTAGTTTAACTTAGATAATTTTGAAACATTAGAATTTTACATATTAATGTAATCTCAAAACAATTCAAATTTAATGAGAATAATGGGATAACAACACATTCCATATAAAAATAGATGGATATTTCTCTTCCTTTAGAAAATAAGAAGATTCTTGCTAATATTGTGGAATATGTTTCCATATCTTTAAGAATCAATCAAACCAAGTTTTTAAAGAATCAATCAAACCAAGTTTTTCTTTATTTTAAGAACTTATTTGTACCCTTTTTTATGCATTAAAATATTTATACTCCATATCTTTGGGCTCAAAACAATCAATTCCTATAGCCACTTCTTCTCTCATTAAACTTTAATTTAACCAAAACTCTCATTTCAAAATATTCACCAATGTCCTTGAAACTAGACAACATGAACTACTTGTTTTGGCGATCACAGATAGAGCCATTAATTCAAAGCATTAACATGGCTCATCACCTGATCAAAGGCAGTAAACCACTTAGTGAAATAATAAAGGAAATAAAATCCTAGGCATGTCATCTAAAAAAGAAATGGTGGCCTCCTAACAACATTTTTATTAAGAAACATTGACATTGAGGTCCTTGTCACTATCGAAAATGTTAGCTTAGTGCAAAAGATATGGAAATCAATTAAAGAGTAAATTCTTCCCACTATGACGGAAAAGGAAATGGTTTTGAATGAAGCCTTAACATCATTGAAAAAGGGAAATCTCTCCCTTGATGAATATACCAAAAAATTTAAAGGTTTGAATGATAGCTTTGTTGCCATCAAGAAACCTATAAATGAAATTAAGAAAGTGTTTTAATTAGCTAAAGGTCTTAGGCCAAAACTTCAATACTTGTAAACCATTCATATCCTTCCTTCTAATTATTTATGTCAACTCTACAAGCACATGAATAAATGAATTATAGCAATAATAGCAACCAAGATAGCTTATCTTGACATAAACAAGCTTTCATCAGTCAAGGAAGACAAGGACGTGGCATAATTGGTGGAAGACTTAGCTCTCCTATAAAGGGTTTAATGTTGCATCTTGGCACAATTTCTATCCTAACTCAAGCTATCATTCAAACAATGGAAAGATAGGGAAAATAATAACTAATGGCCAAAATTACTATAAACAATTGAAAGAACCTATAACTTGCGAAGTATGTGGCTAGGCCAATCACTCTACAATTAAATGTTGGAATCATTTTAACTATTCCTTCCAACCGGAAGATCATCTTCATAAAGCATTTAATATAATGAATGTTAAGCAAAATGATGATCCAAATTTGTATGTGGACTTAGTGGCAACTGCATATATGGTAAATGACCAAGGTAAACTCACCAAAATTAAAAGATAATAAGGAACAAATAATATGTTTTTTTTGGCAATAGTGAACTTAAAATTTCTCATATTGGAGAAGGAAAAAATAAAACCAAGAATGGAACCTTGAACCTTAAAGATGTTTTAATTGTTCTTGACATTAAAAATAATCTTATATATGTAGGAAATTGATTGAAGATAATGCTTGTAGTATTACATTTGATGTTAATATATTTTTTTTGTGAAGTTTCAATAAGGTAAAATTCTAACTAAAAGGTGCAAACATGAAGGTATTTATGCCTTTGATGATAGTTTACAAGCTCTTATTGCATTCACAAAAGGAGCACCTCAAAGTATTTAGCATAAATGATTGGGATACCCCATTCAAAATTTTTAAAAACTTTACACAGCAGAAACTTGATTAATGTCTCTAGTTAGGACAAACCTCAATCTATTTGCGTCAGCTGTCAAATGGGAAAAATTGTAAATCCCTTTTTCTACATCATATAAAATTTCAGAAATTCCTTTACAAAAATTGTATTGTAACTTATGAGGTCCTACCTCACTTCTTTTATGTCAATACTTCAAATATAACGCTACTATTATTGATTATTACATCCAATATACTTGGTTCTTTCCCTTAAAACAAAAATTAAGTTTTGTACACTTTATTAAATTTCAAAAACTAACTAAAAATTTTTTCAAAAGAAAATTAAAAATCTTTCAAAGTGATGGTGTAGGAGAATTCACTTTAATTGTATTTTAAAATTACTTGTTAAATTATGACATACATCATCAATTTTCTTTCCTTTAGACTCTCGAGCAAAATGGTGTTACTCACATTATAGAAACTAGTCTAACAATCTTATTTCAAGCTCATCTTCCTATTAAATTTTGGGTTTAAGATTTTCTTACAACAACTCTTTTAATTGACAGAATGCCTTCATCAATATTAAACATGAAAACTCCTTATTATAAATTGTTTAACCATGATCCCGAATATGGGAGTTTAAGAATTTTTTTGTTATAGGTGCTTCCTACTATACCAGTATAGTAACATGTATAAAGCCTACCAGTGTACCATATTTCTAAATCAAGTATGGGATGATTCATAATCATTCAATTTAATGCATAATTTCAATGTAACTTCCAATCATGCAAAATTCAACTTTCAAGTTAAAACTCATATATTGCTAAAGCATAATCTTATGCTAGCAATGTTCACTTGGAAAACATCATTGGCATAAAACTTAGCATAAATATTAATTTCATGATCAATGAAAACCATTTGCATAAACTCAATTTAAAGTACACTCACAACTTGCTAGTCTCCATAAATAGAAACCATTTGCATGAAATCAATTTAAAGAACACTCACATGTCAATAATACTTTTGCAAATAATTTAGTCATATAATAAAATTAAAATACACTCACAACTTGCTAGTTTCCTTTTCACGACTTTGAATTCCTTCAGTTGGTTTCGTTTTTCGACGTGAAAACCTAATACGAATATATTCAACTCCTTAACACATTTTCCAGTCAAATACGCCATAAACCATGTCAACTTCATTACTTTCCATATACTCTCCATATACTAATTTTTCTCCAAATTATAGCACAACACTTCATTTAATAATTCTAATACCACAAATATACTTAATGATCATCCTTAGTCACATTCACATGGTCATTACATCATAAAGATACTTTTATACTAAAAATGCCTTTAAGGCTAATCTTAACATATTGTACATTAAACTCTTCCAATTTAATTCCATTTCATTTCTAACACTTAAAAACTAATCTAAATTCACTTCTATGACATTTTAATACACCCATTTGAGCCATAAAATTTCATTAACAAATTTTTACAAAATCATACACACTAAACCTAATTTGAATAAAAACTAATTCCAAATCAATTCTTGTTCATTTCTTTACTTCATTAGCATCAAAATCATGCTATAAACATCATAAAACATCAAAATAGAATTTTGGATCATAATACATTAAAAACCCTAAACATGGTCGAAAACTCATTCAATCATTTCCATGGTTTTTCTTTCGTTCTTTCATCATTAAACTAACTTTCTAATGTCATTCATTATTCTGAAATCATCAAATAACAACATAAAACACTTTAAGCAATAGATCTTACCTTTGACCAAGGTTCCACAATTTAGGTTTTGTTGGCCCCCAAATTTTTTTAGTGAATTAAGCATGGTTTAAATTGATTTTGAGGTTTTGATGATTAAAATTTTTAGATTTAATTTTTATGTCAAGTGTTAGTAGGATTTTATTATATGGTTTAGTTGTATTAAAGTAGTAAGAAGATTGAAGGGTATTTTTGGAAACTCACCTAAGATTAAAAGAGATAAGACATAAATGAAGGGAAAAATGGACTTTTGACACTCATTAAGGGTAGAATGGAAAAAGGGAAATGTGTCTTGCTCTTGAGAAGGAAGAAAAAAAAAAGAAAATAGAGAAGGAAGAAGAGAAAATACGAAAATGAAGAAGAGAGGAAGAGAGTTTCGGTGGTTTGAGAGGAAAGAAGAGAGTTGAGCTAGGGTTTCATCTTTTCTAAGCTTTCTAGAGAGATTTTGAAGTTGTTCAAGAAGGAAAAAAGGAAGAGGAAGATTAGAGCTTCCATTAGAGCCAAGAAACTCATTGCTTGGTGAAGATTCAAGGTAAGTTTATGTTTAATCTTTTGGATTTTTGGAAGGGTTCTAATCCATAGAGTTTAGAAACGCATTGGTTTAAGTAATCTAGAGTCAATTTTAGTGAATGTGCTTTAGGGTTTCTTAATTTGAATTCCTATTGAATGGAAATTTTGTCATTTATGAAGGAAATCAAGAAGGGGGTCAAGAGAGGCAAGAGGAGCAAGAGGAAAGACATCTTTAAGCCAATTTCTTAAGAAATAAATTCAAGGTGGGTACATGTTTAGAATAGAGTATATAAGCCACTAATGTTTTTTTTAAATCAAGGAAGTTAATGATTTAAATTGCATAATAAATGTTACATTTATTGCTTCTTGAATGAATTGAGAATTTGCTATATGTTGATATATGAATTGTGTGGATGATTGATGAAAAGATTTTGAAAAAGATTTTTTTTTAAAAAAGAAACATGTTTATGAAATCATATTTTCAAAATATGAAAATGGGTTTCGAAATATCTAATGTTCATGAAAAACAAGTTTCCAAAATGTGCCTTCTGGGCAAACCGTTTTCAATTTATGAATTATATGTTATGTGGGTTTGGTATACTCTATTCAAGTATGTCACGTATATGTTGATCAAGTTAAAGGCTTCTCCTGCCTGCCTGCTAGTGGCACGGATTTCTTTCATGTACTCCCTCAAGTTTACGTCTACGCAAAACCACTATGTGGGATTGCGATAGTACGTCAAGTTTATGACTATATAAGACTATTATGTGAAAATGTGTAGTTCATCACGTTTATGGATGTAACCAAACCATTCTTATGTGGTTATGATACGTTGACAAGTTTGATACGTAAATGAATTGTAGTTTGTGAATTTTGGTTATGAATTTGAGAACGATACGTCTTGTGAATTTAATTAGAACTTTGTATTAACAAATGAACATTTCAAAGGTTTCTGCTTATTTTTTCGTTATAAATTGTTACCCACGAGCTTTAAGCTCACCCCCCTTACGTCCCATATTTAGGTGAGAAGCAAGAGATCGAGTAATCGAGAGGCATGGCATCACTCAAAATTTGCATCTTTTTGTATTTTGAAGTAGTTTATGTAAAACCCAAGGCTTTAGCAGCATTTCAAGTTCTTATTCGCTCATGTATATTTTGGTTATTTTGTATATTGGATTATGAAATCAAGGATGTATTGTGGCTTGAAATTCCATTAAAGATTTCTAAAAATCTTATCTTTTGAGGTTAATGAAATATATTTCGTTTGCTCATGATTTTCCTAATTTTGAACATTGCATCTTCAAGTTTTTCATAAGGGCGAACTTTGTGTTCTAACTTCGGGGTAAAATATAGATTAATATAGGATGAATTAGGCAAATTTGTCTCTAGAAATTTGTATCTTATCTTTCTATCTTTCCAACGGTATATACTACGTAATTTTTGGACATCAAAGTTGAAAGTTATGATCATTTGAAGTTAGTGATGTTGCATAGGATGTATATGCGAGACAGCTTCGGTCGCGATCACACCAGTCACTCTCACAATCATACCAAGCATTCTTGCAATCACACCAGCCTTCCTCATGATCGCACCACTCTCCTTGTGATCGCTCCAGCCTTCCTTTCAAGCACACCTTTATCCTCACAATCGCACCTTTGTCCCTCACGATCGCACCCAAAGGGTTTTCTAGCTCTAAACATGTTTGACTTTTTTGGCCATAACTTTATCACCTGACCTCCAAATGACTTGAATTTTGAACCAATGGATTCCTAAAACCTTTATATATCTCGAAATAGAAATTGATAGATTTTTGTGTTGATTTGAAAAGGATGGATGGAAACAAAGTAAGGGTATCGGCTGGAAGAGTATGAATAGGATATTTTACTGAACATACTTCGGTATTTTGATCATATCTTGAGCTATAGAGCTCCGAATGAGATGATTCTTATTGAAAAATAAAATAGAGACATGGAACTACAATTTTTATAAAGAAGTCAAAGTGTGATTCCACTGTCTAACTGATGTGGTCTTCCCCCTCGTGGGATGATGATTAAGGAGATTACATTGAAATAACCCTATAGGAAAATATGCTCAAGTCTTTGTATTTTCCGCAAGAGTTAGGCTCCGGAATTGGGGTCTAACATGTTATGGTATCAGAGCATAAAGATGAACCGATGTTGGCTAATGAGGGTTCATTGAAACAACCGTACAAGGAATTATGCTCATACGTTATGACTCTAGAGTTGGGCTCCGGAAATAGGGTCCAATAGGTTTTGTTAGTTTGCTTCTCCCAATTGGTTCCAATGTAATAAAACCTTGATATTACATTAAAAGGGTGCAATTTGCACCATCAAACCCAAATATAACCTATAACCTAACAAATCCGAATTTTCAACAAGATTAGTAAGCATACCAACCCATTTTCTTTTATTCTTCACTTGGATGGCCATGGAATCTTATTAGATGCTTGATTGGAGGTAGAACAGTATGAAAAACTCTTTGGAACACTTGTCCATGTCATAGCCGAAGGTCCCTCTTCTTCTTTTCTTTTCTTCTTTTTTTCTTTGTCTTCCCTCTTTTCTCCAACAATGGCCGAATCACGTTGCTTCTCTATTATTTTCTTTTAATTTTTAGGCTCTTTAATGATGCTCTCCATTCACTCTCATGGCTATGTAAAAAGAATGAAGTAAAATGTTACTTTTACACTCATTTAATGGATTACACGTCAACTTCTTATTTGTTATCACTAATGACTCATCACACACTTCTCATTTTCGCATTAGTCATTTTTAATGACTCATTAATACGCTAATATCATGTAAAAAGACAAACTACCCTTAATGAGTACAAAAAGATCAAATTGCCCTTTAATGCATTTAATTCACCAACTAACAAAATTAAATCTCGAAAATATTTCACAATTGTCTTATCATCAAATTTACTATGAAATACTCTAATTAGGGTCAATACTTATTGATTGTATTCTTTTAAAAGTTTCGAATAGGTGTAAAATCATCAATACCCATTATTTTCCAAAAAGGGCATTTTAGTCCAACAATTTCGGATTACCCAAATTCTATTCAAACAACCTCCATTTTAACCTATTTTAATTCCTATGGGCTCGAATCCTAAATTTTGAGTTTTTCATCATATTTTGAAATTGTTCGATAACTTTTTCAGTTACCTGGAAGAATTTTCAGATTCACTAAATGTCACCAAAATCATCTGGATTTCATTCAAAAGTATTACCTAAATCTCCAAAGAACATTTTGGTGCTTTTAAAGCTCATTCGGACTCATTTTATAGCTTTTCGTAGTTTTTGAAAATCTTTTGAGAAATTTCTAGTTGAGTCCAAAACCATCTCTGGTCTATCCGTGATCTCCATTATAACCTTAATAATACATTTAAATGCTTAAATTACTCTAGTATACCATGAACAGAGCACAGTTTATAAAATGAATGTACAACACATGACATAATACAATTATCGAACTAGGATATTACAAATCAGCTAGAAATTACTATATATAATTACGATTTAACACTAGTTGGTTTTGATTTTTCCTAGTAGGAGCAAAATAAAAGGAATTGTGATGAAAAGGCATAGAATGAATTTGCATAATATATTGCTTAGTACAAACATATCAAAACCATATCATTCATGACCACATATAATATTTGGAAGGCTAACTTTTCTCCAAGAAATGTCACAAACATTGTTAAATAATTTACTATGATTAATCCATTCATATCTCTCTTTCCTTTCTGGCTCATCCTTATTATGGTTTAAAATTGAAAACACTTAAGACCTCTTTAAACAACTCCTTTAGATTTGTTTCGTTGTGGCAATGTACAATTTGTACAATTCTATGTGACCTTTGTATATAATCAATATTATATATGTTACCACCCTATCAAAAGTTTGATGGAATTGCATAGAAGTTTATCCTTTAGTAAATATATTTTTGGTTAAACAATACCAATGGTGCTGTCTTAGGTTGTTTTTGGAATTACTGGCTAATCTTCATTTTGAATTGGTTAAAGCAACAGAGTACTTGCTAACGTATTAAGTCAATTAGTTAGTTGTGCTTTAGTAACATAGTTATTTAAAGGTATTCTTTGTCTTATACATATTTAAATGCATATGATAAAGTCTATAAGATAAATGTACATTGTTAATGAAATTATAATGATATCACAATTATGAGATTCATATTGTTTTTATGTACTATCCCTAAATTGTTCCTATTCATTATTCTATTAAGACTAGACATTATAGAATATAAAAGCACTAGCACATGTTATGCTTCTAACTTTTGATTTTTTTTTTGATTTTTTAAACTATAGCATGGAGATAATTAAACAATCAAGTAGATGTTTGTTAGAAAACAAGTTTACTGAAATGAACGTATATAAGAATTCTATTTGAAACATAACTTGTATGTATATGAAAATTTCCATTTTGATGATTGTATAAGTGATCATTTGACCTAAGATTATCAAAGAATCTCATATAGAGATTGATACGTTTTCATGCTACTTATGACCTATTCTAGTTAAGAGTAGCCCAATCGGTAGTCATTATATATAGAATAAATTATACGAAGGTAATTGAGTGATCAAGATATTATTCATCACCCTAAAATAATTAAGGAGAATATTATGTTGTTCTTGATTAACATTGATTTAGAAAGTCCTTAGCCTAGGTGGTATGACACTTTAAAAACAACTTTCAAATTTCATTAATTTAATCATTTACTAATGGTAGAGAACTAATATGACTGAACTCAAATAAAGTAGATATTAATTATATGCTCTATGTCTAATTAGAATATTATATAGTGACATGATGAAATTATACAAAAAAATTATGCATAAAAAATTAGTCCAAACCAATTTAACATTTTTAAATATTTGGATAGTCATGATGCGTCGTTAGATGGCAATATTGATTTATAGATATAAATTGTTTAATTAGAGAATTAAATATATATTAAAGGAGTTTAATTTATCTAATCCTAAATAAGATTTAGGGTTATAATTTATATCCATTGCTAATACTTGAGAATCTAATGGATCACACACAAAGAATGGCTTGAAGAGAGAAATGATTGATTTAATCTAGTTAAACTTCATTATAAAGGTTTTTTAAGTAATTAATGAATACCTAATAGAATAATAGAATCATTATAGTGATAACAACTCCAAGGTTTTGTAGAGTAAACTAGTCACACTAACATAAATTAGAAGAACACTTAAAGAATATTAGCCATGGTTTATAAGTTCAGTCTCATTTTTAGCCTTATTGTTATCGGGCCTTTATAAAAGCATGTAAGAGTAATAAGTTTATGTTTGGTCATGTACCCTTATAAGTTATATTTCAAGACATCCTTAGCATCACCAAATAATTTGACATTCCTCTTTCTCCAAATATAGGGAACTAGCATAGCAAAACTAGCTTTGAACAACTTGTAATCTCCTTCTAAGTTGAATTTCAGCTTAGTTGACCATCTAACTATATCTATCCATGTCTATTTTTCCTTAATTAGATTGAACATTAGGAAAAATTATTTCCACAAATGGTTAACAAGAGTACGTTAAAAAATAGGTGGCCATACTTTCAACAAGTATAGATCCTCTTAAACTATAGATGTATGAAGTGAGAGATAATGGCCTTAGTGGATGTTAATTGTCATATCAAAATGTTGTATTACTACCATTTTCAATAAAATACTTGACATGAGGTTACACAAGTTGTCTAGTATTTAAGATCTACTAAAGTACATAGGATTGAGTCCGTTTACACTTAATGGTCTGTATGCTCTCTTAGTTGATGTCAAACATGTGGATCCATTTCATCTAAAGATTTTCTTTTTCTATATATATTCTCTAAATTATCTTATCCATTAATGCTTTAGCTATTCTATTATAGATGTAATTATAAGTCCTCCATATTCCTTAGAACATATTGTACTCCATTTAACCTTGGGAGCTTTTGTATGAGAGGTATTCTGACCATTCCATATGAAGTCTTTGCTTTTTATATCATTTTTTTAATGATGCTCCTTGGTAGTATGAGACGAGATAGCCATTAGGTGTACAATTTACTAAGGATTGAGATAGTTAGTTGCAATCTGCCTTTATATGAAAGGAACTTAATGATCTATGAAGAGATCCTCTTTTCAGAAGATATTAGAGGCCTACAATATAATTTCTTGAACTTCTTTGTTGAAATGGAGACACCAAGGTAAGCTAGGGGTACTTGTAAAATCTTTAGCCCTATATTAGAAATCAAATTTGTAGAGTCCACCCAATTATGTTTAGAAAAATAGGCAGAACTCTTTTTTGGATTAAAAGCCAATCCTAAAATTTCCTTGAAGATTTACATAGAGTGTAGCAATACTCCAATTGACACAGGATCATTTGCATAGAACATTAGTAAATCAATGGCAAAAGTTAGTTGTGAGATTTTGAGATTTCCACATCTATAATGATATTTGAGTTATGGAATTTTAGCAATGTCTAAACTAGTGATCCTATGTAATACCTCCTTAATGATTGTAAAGATATAAGGCAATAATAGATCTCCTTATTTTAGGCCTTTTTGGCTTTATAAAATTTTGATGGAACCCCATTAACTAGTACTATAAAGGAGATTATAGCAATGTATGCATGAACCCATTTGATGAATCTGTTAGGGTAACCAAAGGCTTGTAGAGTTGAAATGATGAATTTCCATCCCACTTTGTCAAAAGCATGGTGAAATCAATTTGGAGTACATAACTATTAATATGAAACTTGGAATTGTAATCTCTAAAGAGTTCCTAGGCCGTCATTATATTATCCCTTATGCTTCCTCCAAGTACATATGCTTCTTGGCTTGCATTTATCATCTCAGGGAGAGATTGTTTCAACCATTTTGCGAGTATTTTCAAGATAATCTTGTATATAACATTAAAATAAGCAATAGGTCTATAATAATTAAGGCTCATTGGATTGGAGACTTTTGGAACCATGAATAGATAGGTTTTATTAAATTCAGTGACTAACTTGTCATTACTAAAAAGTTCCTACATTGCCTGCATAATCCTAGGACTAATTAAATCCCGCTTGTTTTAAAAAAAATCTCACATTGAATCCATCTAGCCTTGGAGCCTTGTTTGGATGAAATGATAATAATGTTATCTTGATTTCCTTATTAGTAAATTCTTTAAGTATGTAATGACGTCGTGGGATGTTATTTGTAGTCTGTTAAGTTGGCTTTGGTTGTTAAAGGCTAAGGATAGTTAGTTCCTCTCTGTGTACTCTTTTATATATTTTCTATCAATACAATTTATTTCTTAAAAAAACTTCTTTAAGCAATGATGTAAGGTGAGTATGCCCTATAGGGTCTACATAGTTCTTAAAAGATCGTTAGGAATTCTAAGGTGTTGTGGCAAGCACTAGTGATTCCTAAGAAGTGATTTCTAGCAAGTTCTATAAGCTTGGCTTATTTTGAAACTAGATTTCCACAAGGATCAATTAGTGGCACAATTTAATTCCTATTTCTCCTCCTCTGAATAACATTATAAGTATCTGGTATTTCTATCTTCCCTCATAAAGCCACTATATTATGGATTTCTTCTTTAATTAAGAGTTAAAAGTTTTTAAAGTTGTATCTCCCTGTAAGTTATATAAAGCCCTTTGAACTTCCATAAGATTTTCTAGAACTAGGTTTTTGTCTTATAGCATTGGATCAACATTATATCTCAGCAGGGCAACACATTCTTCTTTCAGCACTTACATACATTGATAAGCTTTACAACCATAATAAGTTTTCTCTATAAATCTAGAAAATATTAAGTTAAATTGGTGATGCTTCAGAAGTGAGTTGAAAAATATGAATGGGGATCTACTTTTCACTAGCTTACTATAAATGTCAATAGTGATGGGGTGTGATATGAAAAGATTTGGGATTCAAATATGGAAAAGCTCTCTCTTAGGTTTGCTAACCACAGACTATTTATCAAGCACCTATCAAGTTTTCTTTAAAGGAATCTCTCCCTATTTTGATGCTCACTTCATATGAGCAAGGCTCCATAGTATCTAAGATCGATTAAACCTAGAGAAGAAGCAACACTAACAAGTCCTTTTACATCAGAAAGTGAAGAGCCCTTACCACCATTAGATTCAGAGTGTGAAAGTAAGCAATTGAAATCTTCAGTAATCATCCAATACATAAACATAATAGACTCAATCTTCTTTAGTTCCCTCCTTAAGCTAGTTACTTGATATTCCCTATTAGGAATATAGATAATTGAAATGGTTAATGGTTTATTACTAGCTTTCAATATGAATTCAAAACGAATAAGTTAATCAGAGCTGAACTAAGTGGATAAATGCAAATGAAAATGATAAAAAGACAATGACTCAACCATTTGGGTCCAAAAATTTTAGACCTTTAAGGAAATTCTCTTCCTTTATTTTATTCTTTATGAGACCAACAAAATAAGGTTTCCTAACTGCTAAGAAATCCTTTGAAGCTAATGTTTATTTAGACATTTAGCTCCTCGAATATTCCATATAATGCACATCATTAGGAGTTTTTGGAATTGGTTTTTTATTCGAACCTAATCGTAAAGCCTTTGGAGGTTAAATCAAAATAATCCAAGGATTGCATTACAGGGTGCAACCCCGGGTCTTTCACTTAACCGGAACCTAAAATGAATAGACCTAAGTTAACCTATTTGCCATGCTATGTAAGCTAATTGGGAAAAAGGGGGCGGTTTGATTTTTCAAATCATTAATTGAACTAAATTGAATTGTAAAATGTATTTTTGGATTTTAGGGATATAGAAAATGGAAAGATGAAAAACAGTTGATAAAAAACTGATAGAATCCTCTTGAAAGTGAGCTCTAGCTATCATAGTTCTAAATTGATTTTAGTGGGATTAGTAATCACTAAGCTTCAAAATGGTAAACCTTAAAGTACTCTTTAAGTCCAAGATCTTAATCAATGGGACTCCATTTCTTAAGATCCTGTTAAGCGCTCTTAGTGTGTGTAGTAGGATTAGCCAATGCAATAGGTAAAATGAAATCCAAAATCAACTTAATATCAAGCATAACCATGCAAGATAAGAGAGAATCAAAAAGATTACAGATAGACATATATTTAAGCTCAAAGTTCTACATAAACCAATCCAATCTACACATAATGAATATCCAACATTTGATTAAAACTATAATCAAGTAGCTCAACTATAAATTACAAATCCTAGACCTAGGAATTTATAAATTCATAGCTGAACCATGGATTAAACTACTCCCCTTTTAAGCTCATTGAACTCTAACCGTTGCTACATCTTCAAGAGGAAAAAAAACACCTAGCCATGCATTGAACTTGGAAGCTTCACAACTGGGAATGAATCTGAGTCATCCATGGTGGAGGTTTGATGATGGAAAATGGAGGAAATTAGGGTTAGATGAGGGAGAGATGATAGAGGCTCCTTTCTAGAGTTTTTATATCACTTATCCCAAAATAGGGTTTCGGGTCGGTTTGCATGAATAGTAAGTGAAATTTCCAAAAATGGTTCGAGTTTGGGTTATTGATTCAAAGGTTTCATCATGGCAAAGGAATAACTTCACCATGCTGAACTTTTCCTGAGAGGTCTCTGATAATATTCCCTAGTTTTGCCGCGGCGAAACATTTTCTTTGTCGCGGCAAAATTGGCCAGTGTTGATGCTGTTGACCTTGTGTGCTGCAATTTCTTAGTCTTCACTTTTGGTTCTACTTCTTGAGTGTCCTGCAATGAAAAGCAATAGTTTGCATATCAATTGTCCTAGAAACCAATTGAGTGCAATTAATAACTAATTATGACAATTTTACCCTCAAACTATATTAATTCAAAACAAGTACTCTTAAGCTAAATTAATCACAATATCCAATAAAAAGAGCCGAAAAGTATAAAAAAAACCATCAAGATATCACTAAATAATATACAAAACTTGGGTTCAATCAAATTCCCCCATACTTAGACCTTTATACTCCTGAACAAAGTTTATAAAAGTCAAAAAGATACATGTGCAAAAGAAAATACCGACCATACTTAAAAACGAGAGCAGAAAATTAGTAAAACCACTTTCTTAGAAATCAACCAAACCAAATTGAAGGAGTGCTAAGAAGATAAACACTGTAAGTATTTAATCCAAGAGATTGAGCAAAAGAGACTTATCTCAAGGGAAACTGTTTAAATCTCAACTCACTTGTCTTGGGATAATTTCACTCTAAAATTTGCTTAGTCCATTATCTACCATAAGCTTGTGATAGTTCTACCTCTACACAACAAGAACCATAATTTCACAAATCAAGAGGACTTTTAGGGTTGTAATGGTGAATGAAAGCTAAGTGAAATGGATGGAATAAAAGAAAAAGATGAGTAACATGCATCACAATGATTCTCCTCATGAAACAAGGGTCAACTGTTTTAAAGAAAATATTTAAAATTCTAAAATAGTAGCATTTCTTTTGCTATTTATTTCAATTTCCATATATATATATATATATATATATATAGTTTTTTTAACAAAATTGAATTCTATACTTCAAAATAGTTGCTAAGACAAATGTCATAATTCAGAGTTAAACAAGATTCCTTAAATGTTCGATGAATTGATTTTTTTGTAGTAATGAGCCAACTTATGGATCTTATACTCCACAAAGATCAACTTAAACTTAGAAAAATTGAGATAAAATATTTACATCAATTTATAAAAATGTGCATGCACTCAAAAAGACGGCTCAAAGGGATAGCAATGGTTAAATGTTTGGGGCTTGTGTTTGGGTAAGAAAGGTTTTGAAATGAATGCCTCTATCATATTCACAAAATTTTAGTTCATCAAGCCTTGATTGAGAATTAAACAAGTTCTAGAGAGATGAAATTAAGATGATACATACAAATGAAGGAATTCAAGTCTAAATATCCTTCGAACAAGGTTAGTATCTCAATTCAGCAATCTCAAGGTTTGAAAACGTATAGCGTCACTTTCTTAGTGTACCCTCACTTACCTCTCGTCGAAAACAATGAAAATGGAATTATACAAAATCAACTATCATTTAAAAACATAGATGGTTTTCCAAAAGAATATGTAAAATTTTGAAATTTTCAGAACTTTCAAGACATAGAAGTATTAAGAATCTAATTTGGGAGAATTGTTGAAATGAGGGAATAAAAGTAGTGAGATTTTTTTTACAGAGGTTGGCTTGGCTACGGTAAAGCCAGGAGTTTGCTGCAGCGAAGGGTGGCCGAGGCAAAGTATGCTCGAGAAGAAAAAAATTGTGAAAATTGGAGAGCCTCGTCGCGGCGAAACCATAAGATGGATGCGATGAAACGTGGTAGAGATGTGGAAAAGGTGGAAAAATGCCATGCAATTTCAAATTCACGTCAAAAACCAAGTTCAAAACTTTAAAGATAACACATAAATGACCTGTTCAAAAGCACATAAGTGGCCAAAAATGATGCATGAAGAAGCTTTATACTGAATTCAAAAATAGAAATTCATCCCTCATACTTAACACAATATTATCCTCAATGTTGAAACAATCAAAATATAATCGCGTAGTGAATATAAATAATAGACCAACTGGAAGATAAAGTACAGGGGGCAATCAAAGCACAGTAAGAATCAACAAAACAATAGGGCCATCGGTAGCCAATGAAATAAATCACATCATCCCTAACAGGCCAGTGTAATCCATGGAAAATAACATTATAAAAGTTAACTAAGTATCCAGTAGACTCAAGATTGAAAAAATAAAGACTCAATGATAAAATAATAATACAAAAAATAAAAAGACTCAAGACTAGTTTGTAGGATGATCAACATCGGACCCAGACGGTCTTTTGCTAGATAGGCTTGCTCCAGACATGCCCGCCCCAAATGTGCTAGCGCTACTCATCGATTCATCCTCATTAGAGGGTAATTGGAATTATAATCGTTTGACAATCAAAGCATCCATGCGACGATGATAACACCTGTCCTGATCATACAAAACACGGAGCTGGTAGAGATTAATAGAAAGTCTGTCGATCTTGCCAGCGAGGGTCTCCAAACTGAAAGGCTTAAGGACTTCCTGAGCTGGTGTTGCACCAACATCAGAAATAGGTAGGGGAGGGGGTGATAGTGCAAAGGCAGGTTGTACCTAAAGAGTGGGGTTGGGTCAAAATAACTGTCTTTATCAAACTCAGGGGCGTTGTGGGCATGGAAAATGTCAGAGATAAGGTGAGGGAAGGCTATGGAATTGGTGAGTTTGGGTGTATTGATGGAGTCATGGACAGTGAAGGCGATATTATCAGCTATGTTGACTGGACGACTGGTCATTAGGAGGTAAATGTAGAGGACTTGGGGCTTGGTAACGTTATCTAGGTGGGTGGTGGGAATGATGTTGTTACAGACCAAGTGTAGCCAAAGACGAGCATCTAGCCGCAACTCAGAGCGTTTAAGGTAGTGTTCGACGTTAGGTGGTCAATGCTAATAAGCACCCTCTTGAAAAAGGTTGCAGGCAACATCGACCGTAGGGTAGTTATGGATGAGTTTGTCGTAATGGCAGTGGCAATATGGGAGAAGATCATAGTGGCGGTGGATATTGGCAATTGTGAAGGCATGTGACTCCCTAATACCACAGAAGTCAATGTCTAGTCAATCGTGGAATCAGGCATAAGTGTAAGAATGGCGAACAAATTTATCATTACTAAGGGTACGCTGCTAAACCAAACCAGTTAATTGGGAGGCATGAAGTTGTTGGACAAAAGGGTTGTTTGGGGGGGTTAGAGGAAAAGGTCGCTCTTTAATGAGAGGTTTAGCATTGATTTTTTCATACAGTTCCTCAAATGTATATTTTTCAAGGGAGTCAAGCTCACTGAGAGGGGCATGGATATTGGTTCGAGGCATTTTCCTACAGAGAGAACACAAAGATAAACAAACTAAACAAACAAACAGAGAAAACCAAAACTGACAACCTAAGCAAATAATAGTTGTTACTTAATGATTCAAGGGTTTTCAAAGAACAAGAAAGTTCATATAGTTTGCCGTGATGAAACCATTCTTCTTTTCTACGATGAAACCCTCAAATTAGGAAATAAAGAAAATGGATGAAGAAGACAAGATGAAGATACTTAAAAATAGGAGGAAGAAATCTGCACTGAGAGAGTGATAGGAACCGAGAGTGAAGGGTATAGGAGTGGGAGATGGAAGGAGAGGGGGAAGAGATGAAACAGAGAAGAGGGAGATGAGGAGGCACAAAATGGGTGTTTAAACCAAATAGGGGAAGAGTTGGAAGGTTGAAGGTAGGGTAGGAGTGAAAAGACGAAAAATGGTAGAGAGAATATGAATGGGTAAATGATATATAGGGGTAGAACGGTAATTGTCTATGAAGATTTCTATCTTCGTAGCAGTGAAAGTTTGAGGTTGCCACAGTGAAGATATCCCAAGAAGAAAGGGGAAGAAATAGGAGTACTTCACCATGGTGACGTGGAATGCACACCGCGACAAAAATAACCGGGAGGAAAGGGTAAGAAATTAGAGTATTTCGCTGCGATGATGTGGAATTCACATTGCGGTGAAAATATCCCTATAACAATACAAAGAAACTAAGGGGACTTTGCCGCAACAAAACCATGAGTTCGTAGTGGCAAAAGTAACCCAAACTAAAAAAGACAGACATAAAACTTTAACAAAGACATAAACATGACAAAGAAACACAAGATATAGGCTGGATACTCAGAAAACCTTTAAGTGCATATATATAGTCATAAGGTACCAAATAAGCTCAAGAAAAGAAAATGCATCACAATCAACAATTCTAAACTTCTCCAAACTTGAAGATATATCATGCATCATCGCAATTAAGTGTAGCAAAAGAAAGGCAAGAGACAGAACTAGAAGGCGATATTATTCAATTGAAAAACTACTAATTAAACTAAAAACTAAATTATTTTTCCTACTAGGGTAGTTTTTCCCCCACACTTACTTAGAAAACTAATGCACCAAAACATGTCATGAGCAATCACAGGGTAAAAGTAAGTAAACAAGTGAAGGAAAGAAACAACCTAAGAGTTATAGAGGTTTCTAGTTCTCATGGTAAAGCTTCAACAGATGGTCATTCACCTTAAGCTTGACTCTAGTCTCTTCATGTAGAAGCTCTACCATACCAAATTTGTGCACCTTTGTGATTGTGTACAGCCCATCCTAACAAGTTTTAAACTTCCCTTACTTAAAAGTGAAACGAGCCTTAAACAATAATACTTTGTCTCCCTATTTGAAGTTCTTCCTCGGGAGAACTTTATCTTGCACAAACTTTGTTTTCTCCTTGTAAAATCGAGAGTTCTTATATGCCTCTAGCCTCAACTTTTCCAATTCTTGTAATTGCAGCTTTCTCTCCATCCCAGAAGATTCTAAGTCCATGTTGCATTGCTTGATTGCCCAATATGCTTTATACTCCAACTCCACTAGCAAGTGGCAAGCTTTGCCATGCATTAAGCGGTAGGGAGACATTCCAATTGGTGACTTGTAGGTAGTCCGATAAGCCCACAATGCTTCTTCTAATCGCAAGCTCCAATCTTTACTAGATGGCTTTACTATCTTCTCCAAGATATGCTTCATTTGTCTATTAGATATTTCAGTATGACCATTGGTTTGGGGGGTGATATGCAGTGGAGACTTCATGAGTGACCCCAAATTTTGAAAACAAGTTGTCAACTATCGTATCATAGAAGTGTGTACCCTATCACTCACCACAGCCTTTGGAATCCTAAACCTACAGAAAATGTTGGACTTAAGAAATTTAAACACTGTTTAGGCATCATCTTTTCTAGTAGGTACATCTCTATCTATTTGGACATATAATCTATGGCTAAAAGGATATATAGAAAACCAAAAGATGAAGGAAAGGGACCCTGAAATCAATCCCCCAAACATCAAAGATTTCGCAAACCAATAAAGACTATTGACGCATTTCATGCCTTTTACCTAACCCTCTAAAACTTTAACATTTGTCACAGGACCGGCAAAATGTAAAATAATCTTTAAAAAGGGTTAGCCAGTAAAAACCAGAGTCTAGAATTTTCCTAGATCTTCTTCTTGCATTTAAATGCCCTCCACAAACCATGGAATGGCAAGCTGAAATAATGACATCGAATTCTTCACTAGGAACACACTTTCTTATGACTTGGTCACTGCACATCCACCATAGATGAGAAGCATCCCAAATGTAACGCCTCACTTTGCTCCTAAGCTTTTTTGCCTGTGCCTTAGACATAAGAGAAGGCGTGGGTCCAGTTATGAGATAATTAACTATATGCGCATACCAAGGCTCTTTTAAAACTAAAGCTCATAAAGATGCATCAGGAAAAGAACCACAAGTGAGTTCAAAAGAGTATACTCCCCTTATATCCTCTGGTAGCCTACTCAAGTGGTCAACTACAAGATTTGCTGCCCCAGGTCAATCCTTTATCTCAATGTCAAATTCTTGAAGAAGTAATGCCCATCTTATCAATCTTGACTTAGATTGTGGTTTCTTGAGAAGATAGCGGACATCTGCATGGTCAATAAAAAAAGTTACATGAGAATTTAACAAATAAGGCCTAAACTTTTCTAAGGCGAAAACTACGGCAAACAACTCTTTCTTTATTGTTGCGTAGTTGATTTAAGTTGCACCTATTGTTTTTAAGGTGTATGCAATGGCTCTTGAGAGCTTCTCCTCCCTTTGGCCCAATATACCTCCTACAACACAATTAGAAGCATCATTGAAAGCTTAAAAGGTAATGTCCAATTAGGGGCAATTAGAATAGGGGGAGAAATGAGTTTAGACTTTAACTCATCAAAAGTATCTCTACAAGAATCATCAAAGTCAAAATTTACATCTTTTTGTAAAAGCTTTGAAAGTGGTAATTCAATCTCGCTAAAATCTTTTATAAAACGCCTATAAAATCCTACATGACCCAAAAATGATCTTATATCTTTAACACAGACAGGATAAGGAAAAGAAGATATGACCTCAATCTTAGCTTTATCAATTTCAATTCCCTTGCTAGAAATCAAATGACCTAGCACTATGCCCTCATTGATCATGAAATGACATTTTCAAAGTTTAAAATCAAATTCTTTTCAATGCATCTTTTCAAAACTTTTTCAAGACTAACAAGGCAATTATCAAAAGAACCACCATAAACTATGAATTCGTCCATAAAGACTTCAATGCATTCCTCTAAAAATTCACAGAAAAGAGCCATTATACAACGTTGGAAAGTCCTTGGAGTGTTGCATAATCCAAAAGTAATCTTTTGATAAGCGAAGGTATTAAAAGGACATTGTAAAAGTGGTTTTATCTTGGTCCTTTGGTCCAATAGATACATGAAAGTACCCAAAGAAACCATCCAAAAAATAGTAATGAGACTTTCCTATAAGTCTCTCAAGCGTCTAGTCAATAAAAGGAAGAGGGAAATGATCTTTTTGTGTGGCATCATTTAATCTTCTATAGTCTATGCACACATGCCAAGAATTTTGTACTCTTGTAGGAACAAGCTCATCCTTATCATTTCTAACCATAATGACCCCACTCTTTTTAGGCACTACATGTGCTGGGCTAACCCACAACCAAAAAGACATGTAAAAGTGATTTTATCTTGGTCCTCTGGTGCAATAGGTACTTAAAAGTACCAAGAGAAACCATCCAAAAAATAATAATGAGATTTGTTTGCAAGTCTCTTAAGCGTCTGGTCAATAAAAGGAAGAGGGAAATGATCTTTTTGTGTGGCTTCATTTAATCTTCTATAGCTTATGCAAACATGCCAGGAATTTTGCACTTTTGTAGGAATAAGCTCATCCTTATCATTTCTTACCACAATGACCCCACTCTTTTTAGGCACTCAGAAGTTTGGTGATTTCTTTCTTAACCACATTTAGGATAAGTGTTTAGTCTCGTTTGGGGCTGCCTCATAAGTTTGGAACCCTCACTCAGTAGGATCTTATGTGTGTAAATAGCTAGACTAATCCTAGGTATATGTGCTAAAGTCAACCCTATAGCCCTCTTATGCTCTCTCAACACAACAAGGAGTCTCTCTTCCTCACCATTAGACAGGGAATTGGCAATTATGACAGGTAATCTCTCCTTAGACTCAAGGAAAGCATACTTTAAAGTAGGGGTAGGGGTTTTAATTCAATATTAGGAGGTTGCACAATAGAAGGGCTCAATTCATGAAGTTCAAGAGAGAACAGATTACTCCCCTTTCCTTAAACGAATGATAGTTCAAGTTCCATGCGGTCAACTTTACAATCTCCATCTATTCCAAGCGGTGAACCAATCTCAGGTTGATCTGTAGCAACAACTACTTTGGATAAATCCTTCTGCATACCTGAATCATCAATAGATAATAACTCATCCAAGTATCTCAAGGTATGAGAAGAATTAAAAGTAGATAAGTTAGGAGATGTAAGGGACTGAGAATAATCCTTAGAGTCAAGGTGTCTTTACATCAAATGAGCAAGTGGAGTAGCTAAAAATGGATCATCTTTGTTATCTTTAGTCAGTCACTTTTGTTGCGGTGAAACAACTTCATCAATTTCCACGTTAGTGTCAGCCTCCACAATATAGAATCACCTAAAATATTAGCAGAAAACCTTTCCCCAAGGGGTTCATCACTGACAATGGAAGGAATAGAACTCACATGTGAGTCAGTAGATCATACCATTGCTTTACAATTAACTACTGTCCAGTTAAGGCATGTTATGTCACCTCCACATGAGCAAGTGGAGGGAGAAGAATAAAGAGATGAAAAGGAAGAAATGGTGTCTTCCTCATCAGTAGACTTAAGTGAATACAATTCAGAGCCAAGGGAATCATCTTACAATTCAAATTTAGAGCAAGCATCATCAACAGCAATATCAATCATGCTAACACCCAAAAGTGAGTAATTTTTATAAGGATGTTTCATTGCTTCATACATATTAAAACAAACTTTGTGATCTCCTACTTCCATTGTGATAGTGCCTTTTTTATGCTAATCATGGTGTTAACATTCCTTAAGAAAGGTTTACCAAGAATCAGTGTGGTGTCATGAACAAGTTCAGAAGACATGTCAATCACATAAAAATCACCAGGAAAAACCAAATCCTTAACCTGGACTAAAATATCCTCTATAATGCCCTCAGGATAC